>ML800341.1:25835-89386 GCA_009831015.1 Picea engelmannii | reverse complement strand
ACTGCATATAGGGGACATCCCTTTCGGAAATACTTCCTCATTTGTAATGCTGATATTTGTCTCACCGAGACCGGTTTTCGGATCCCTTGAAGGGTTATCCTTTTTCCTTCTTCGCTCACACATTCTAAGGTTTTATAGTAACAATCGAGTTTGGCTTTATGGGCGGCCAGCCAATCCATACCAATCAACAGATCGTATGATCCCAGGGGTAATACATTAAGGGTTGCTTGGGTGGGGAATTCACCCAACATTATTTGGCAAGCTGGTATGGCCTCTACCACCTTTCTTTTGGTGCTAGTGGCTAACTGTACCAACCATGGTTTAGTTTTCTTTTGTGGCTGTAGCTTACACTTATCAACAGTTTTAGGGGCTATATAACTCAAATTTGAACCAGGGTCAATCAAAACAGATACCGGATGGTTGAAGATCATACCTTCTATTTCCACCACTGAAGCTTGGTGGTCAACTTGGTTATTATCCAAGGTTGCATAGATCTGTGGCACACTCCTTACCACATCATTGACCGTGGTAGCTTCCTGCATGTTATAAATTTTCCAACTATTATGTGGTCGGAGTGGACAGTCTCTCCGGAGATGATCTCCTCTGCAATCCCAGCATTCCAAAGGTTTTCTCTTTGGGTTATCAGTCGTTACTGGTATAGGTCCAAAATTTTTATTTCCATCTGCCGAGGGAAAGTTCTACTGGAGTACACTCCGAGTTGGAAAGTTCATTCTGTGGTTCTTCTTGTAGTTTTTAAATCCTGAGGGTTTGCTCCCTTTCTTCTGAAATTTTGACCCATTCTTTTGTTTCCAGTCTCCACAAGACTATGCCCGATGTCCATATTGTTCATGACAATATGTTGCCTTTCGTATAGTGTCTTCTAAGGTCTTTGGCTCGTCGAATTCAATTCGGTTCTGGTATTCCTTGGGTATCCCACTGATGAAGCGTTGTGCCTTCACCTTCTCGGCTTTGATGTAGGGTACATATCTCAGTAGGTCAAGGAATTTGTTGACATACTCATCCATGGTAAGTTGTCCCAGTTTGAGTTCATAAAACTCTTTAGCCTTCTCGTCGAAATACCTTTCCGACAAATACTTCTTCCGGAATTACTTCTCGAACCATTTCCAAGATAGGTCCTCCTCACGGACCCCTTTCATATTCTTAAGGTCTTCCCACCAGATGGAAGCCCTTCCATTCAGATTGAAAGTGGCCACTTGGGCCTTCAGGTTCTCTGAGAAATCATGGACTCTGAAGTCTTTCTTCAGTCCAAGTAGCCAATCCTCAGCTTCCTCTCCCTTCTTTATCTCGCCATCGAAGGAGGGAGGTTTTGCCTTCCTGAATTCCTCAAATTTGTGACTCTTAGAAGTCTTTTGCTTCTTCTGTTTCTTTTGAGAATAGGAACTGGTCCTGCTGCTGGAAGAGCCTTCTGAATCACCAGCTTCCTTCTCAGTGGAATCGTCTGACACTGGTCCTTTACCTCTGGGGTGGACCTTTCTGGATGTGCTTCTCTCAGTGTGGCCACTGACACAACCACGATTCTGCATCTCAGGTTCATGCTGCATTTGTCGTTGTAGGTCAGATAAGCTCTGCAGTAGAACTACATTAATTTTGGTTTGCTTCTCTTGTTCTTTCATCATCCTTTCATTGTCGGCCTTGCAGCTTTGCAATTCGACCATGAGACTCCTCACAGTCTCAGCTAGGCCTGGAGGGGTTCCTATTTCTCTTCTTTCACCTGACTCTTCATCTCTATTGTGGGAGCCTTCTCCCACCTCTTGGTGAGTCACCATTCTTTGCATTTGTGGATTCCCGCGGTTGATCGTCTGCTTGAGTGAAAAGACAAACACTGGTTATTAGTCAAGAGTCAAATTCATTTTATAATTTGTGCATAGTGTCATAACTCTTTCACATGCATACACAGTAGGGTTTTCATTTTCTAGGTTCTTAATCCTGGGTAAGATAATTAAGTCAGGGGTTACTCCTCATAGGAGTGTTTCGAACGAGGTCTATGCGCGACTGGTGCATGAGCCCAATCAGGCCGAGTGTTGTAACCATGCTCTGATACCAATTTGTAACACACCCACTACCTAATATCAAAATTTTTGGTTGAATTCTCAATAATGAGAATTTCCGAAGTCCTACAAGGGTCTAGTGCAGGCTAGTTCTTCCTCGTTCACCTCCCTGTGATCGTGGGTTAGGACCACAGGTCAAACAAACCAGGTTCCTTTCACAACTTGCGACCTCGCAAGTCGTGAGTCAAAGGCCCTCGAATTTTCTTCACAAATCACCGATACCCGAGGTCACGAAATGGGTATAGCTCCTTTCTTAGTTAGCACCCTCCCCACCTGTAACCATAGGCTAGGCTTAGACGTCAGCGCCTCTCACAACTCGCACCCTTGTGAGTTTGTGAGTCGAACTCTCGTGCTCTCCTGTTGCGATCTCCCGAGACACGATCAGTCAACGGAGCATTGGCTCCCTTCTCTATGCAATACGTGTCCACCCGTCAGTCATGTGGGTCCTACCTTGAGGGTGTCCTAGTGTTCTCTCATGCTTGGCTCTCGGCACCTCGCTACTCACAACTTGGAGCACCCAACCTTTGGGCTCTCACCTCGCGAACCTCCGAGTTCACGAGATCTCTTGGATCTCCTGACACACGTCCTCAACTATGGACAGCTCAGATCCTCTTGTGGCTTCGCCATTCACGACTTGGAGCATCCAACTTTGGACTTTTACCTTGCGAGCCTCCGAGGTAGCGAGATCCCTGGATCTCTGCCACCTATCCTTTTCAGATGGACGGCTCGGATCCTCTCGCCACTTCGCTGCCTCGCGACTTATAACATCCAAACTTTGGGCTCTTACCTCGCGAACCTCCGAGGTAGCGAGATCCCTGGATATCTGCCACCTATCCTTCTCAGATGGACGGCTCGGATCCTCTCGTGGCTTCGCTACCCGCAACTTAGAGCATCCAACTTTTGGGCTTCTACCCCGCGAGCCCCGAGCTCACGAGATCCCTGGATTTCTACCACCTGTCCTCCTCGGATGGACCGTTCAGATCCTCTCGTGGCCTCGCCACTCACGACTTGGAGTATCCAAATTTTGGACCTCTACCCCACGAGCCCCGAGCTCACGAGATCCCTAGATTTCTGCCACCTATCCTTCTCAGATGGACGGTTCAGATCCTCTCGTGGCCTCGCCACTCGCGACTTGGAGTATCCAAATTTTGGGCTCCTACCTCGCGAACCTCCGAGTTCACGAGGCTTAACCCTCGTTTATCTCCCGATAGATCTAACGTCTATCGAGTTTCCTAGCTAAGATCCGATGGTTCATATCGGCCCCGATGCCACGCCCTTTCCTAATGTTCTTTGGACGTGGAAAACCAACGGTCCAAAAGTTCTCATGGCGCCTGGATATCTATGATTCAAATTTCCTCGCTATTCATGAAGATAGAGGGAAAAAGGGTTAAGGAAATTAACGCCCTCGCTCATTCCTTCGATTTAACGATCATGAATGACAACGGGTTTCCCGACAGGATCTCATCCGTTAATCAATACCTATCCTTACACTGCTACTTCAAGATTTCAAAGAGGATCATTCATCTTCATACAGGGTTGCTAAGACTTGCGCATCCAAGTCCTTCTTCCCAGGTTCTTGGTAAGCCTTTCTAAGGAGGGAATCTCTGTGAAGAGGTCTATTTCGGGCCATTCCTGGATACAGATAAGGGAGACAAATTCCCGAGAACGGGCTGGATACCTGACTTAGTTCAACCTGGGCGTGATTAGATTCATTTTTATTGACGTAAGTCATGCATGGCTTCCTCTATTACAAGCATATGTCCATTAGTTATTATCAAACACTGCACAGATGTTCTTACATAGAGATCATACATAATTTCACAGTTCTAGGACATATATATATATATCATTCTATAAATTTCAAGATACAAACATGTAAAAACACTTATCCGAATTAACACCAGAAATGGTGCAACTATTGAGAGGGGTGCTCGTTTCCACGCAATCGTAGGCTCAACGACTCCCGACGGATTTACCACTAGCCACCCCCGAGTTGAAACCATGATGTTCTGAGACTGCATCTCTTTGTCTGTCAGTGACCAGGAGAGAAGGTTGCAATCCTTCCTCCCTGCTATGACTCACTCTGCGTAATGCCTGAGTTCCCCTTGCATCTGCCCCCTCAATCGTTTATTCCATATGCCTTATCCTCTCACGAGGTTTGTGTGTGGCACAATTACCCTCGCGCCGATCAAGCCTGACGAATCTATGGATGGGCGGCTTACCATCCCATCCCTCATCAATCCATCCTCCTACCAGCCTACGAGGCATTGAATTTTAGGGCCAGCAAGCCGCTTTTGGTTCTTCGGGCCAGTGGAGTCCAAATATGGTATTTTATTCTCAGTGGAAGTTAATGCCATCTTTTTATGAGCCTTCCATCGCCATCATGGTCTCTTTTCTGCACATCCCCTCTCAGCATTCCTGCAATAAGTTCAAGATATTATTCGCATTCATTGACCTCTTCCTGCAGGTCCATTTACATCACATATTCATACTTATGAGTTTGCCATAGTCCTTGGTCAGTCTAGTTATATTTACAATCTCGGGGAAACATGGTGTTACAGATACCAAGGTGAGCTTTTATTACATGATGTTCCTGCAATATCACCTCCAAGTCTAATGGCCCCTTCTTCCCATGAAATGAGGTATATTCCCTTCTTGGGTCAATAAGCCTGAAAACCTAAAAGATGGGGACACGGAAGGAATGAAGTGATGGAAGGTGGCAAGTGTGAGCAGGAATGGTATGATGACCCTTCTAGGAGACCCCTCAGTAGCATCCTTTTCCCTAAGGCTAGCCACTTACTAGGAAACCATGACACTCACCTAGGTGAAATAAGGAAAAAGGCATAATTTCCAAAAAAATGTTTTCAGAATCAAGAAAGGATCCTTAACAACATTTTCAAATGATTTATCTATTAGAATAAAAATTACCACAATACTGAACTTGTTACCTTATGGAGAAAGACTCGATTTCCTCTGTGATCCAAGCTAGGCATGGTGGACGTTGCTGCCATCGATCAGATGGTGATGTATGGTAAATCAAAGACTATGCATGTTGGGATGCCTCTCGATACTCTATGTATACAACCTGAGGACCTCGATACATCATCTTCGTAGTTATCCCTAGGACTGGGGGATAACATAATGAATGGTGTATACTAGTGCACTAATGGGCAGTTTGATACAAATATTTACAACCAAGTTCAAAAAATATCTCATGTATTTTATCATCAATTGAACTCCTTGACATTAACGCTCATCACATTTTATTGTCAATTGATAAATAGCATTTTATGGGCCATTAGGAAGGCCATGGTAAACATAACCTTCACATTCATGGCGAAGTAGAATTGTTTGCATGTAAGTGTTTTCCTTTTGGTGAATTTTTCTTTAGCAGATAGATATTCTTTCATAAGTAAATAATACTAAAATATTGTATAGAAAACAATATATTTTTGTGATCGATTAATATTCATCATATATTCAATGTTATTTCAGGTACATGCAAGTAGCCACTCTCACCATCGCAGATGAATTTGACAATAAAATTGCAAACATACAAATTCTTAAATAGAACGTTTATAAAATTATTGGTCTAACATCAAAATAAATTTTAAACCAAAATCTAATGAATGTATTTTTTAATTAGTCATCACCAGTTCATTATCGTCCCAATTTCTTCAATTTTAGGCTAAAGACTCGTACTCCCAATTACAAAAAATTTGGTGATATGTTGTATATCTAAAAATATATTTTATTTATTGCTTCCAACTGTAAATTATTAGACTTGAAATAAACAAATAATATACATAATAATTAAAATTAATTGTTACAGGCACTATTTCCAATGAAATTTACCAGCTTCATGTTGTCCATTTATCTCTATGCATGTCCATCTACCATTTCAAATGTACCTTGCATATGTCTCTTATCATGGTTGATAGAGTGGCCACCACCTTTTGGGAGTTCCTAAACAGGGTAAGGGGC
This sequence comes from Picea engelmannii, assembly GCA_009831015.1. NCBI lineage: Eukaryota > Viridiplantae > Streptophyta > Pinopsida > Pinales > Pinaceae > Picea > Picea engelmannii. Next base: position 83,333 of record ML800341.1, on the reverse strand, counting down.
CAAGTAAAGGGTTCGAGTCTGTCTCTTATCATGGTTTCCACAATTTCCACCACCTTTTGGGCATGTCAGCCAGCTAGGGTAAGCGACCAGGTCAAGGGTTCAATTTTGTGATTTGGGTTCATTTTTCATTGTCTCAATCCATTCTATGATCTCTTTCAATAAAAAACTAACGCAATATGAATATGATACTAAAGGTATTAGGGTCATTCCATAATGTACTACCATGCATAGATAGCTTGCAATATGAGAATGTTGCAAAAAATCGATTATTCCATGTTTTATCTACGAATTGAGGTAAAACATGAGAAACATTTTATACATATTTATATCTTTATTTACATGAAAATGGCATGTAATTAATTTACCACATATGTATTGATGCAAACCCCCCACTTCTCCAAGGGGCCTATTGCGACCTCCCGGTCTAAGGATCGTTTGACTCAGGGAGTTGGACTAGCCCTCAGGCTCCTATTGATCCCTTGCACACTTTTCCATGGGCCTTTTCCATGCTCCCCATGTGTAATATCACAGTTAATATGGTCCTATTACACCAACGAAGTCCTCCACATGACTCTACGCCTAAACCATGGGCCAATCTTCTCTTTACCAAAGAATTCAAAGCCTCAGAGCTCTGGGCTTTGGGAGTTCCAATGACTACAACTCACAATCCTCTTGAACGTTGAATTCACAGACAGTCGAACAATCAATAGAAATCAATGTCTTTGAATTATGCGATGAGATCTTCAGCTCATGAAATCTTCAGGACTCTGGGCTTCGGGAATCTTCCCTACTCCAACACACAATACTTCTGGAGTGTCGAACTCTGAATGATCAAATCGAACAGTTGTCGTCCACCTCAGATAAATGATCCATGTTTACTCTGTGCTCCGAGCTTCAAAGTTCTCCATAGCACAAATCCTCAAATCCTCTGGAGTGACGAACTGGTGAACTCGTGAAGGGTTCTCAATCGACAGTCCACACGTCCACACCAATAGATGCTTGGGATCAAATCCATCCTTTGGGCCTTCGGGAGTTATCGATGCAAAGCACCTTTCACCTTGGTTTCTCTGGACTGTTGAACTACCAATGATCTACTGACATGTATCCTTTTAAATGGACGATCCATATTTACTATGGATCCAAAGGACTTCAGGAATTTTTTTTCCTTTGCGCCTAAGATCAAAAATATTCAAACTCGTGAAGTCCAAGGGACTTCAAGGGTAAAAATCCATGCACCTTTTATGGATCTAATAGTCACAAGGGATCATGTCTCCTCATGATTGGATCTCGTCCACTCGACCTTCAAATAAGATAAACTCCTCTCTCCAAGGAGTTTTTCCCGCTATTCCTCCTAATCTTTTCTAACTTCAAATGACCTAAAATTGGGCACATGGTTTTGTGCAAATTCTCCTGAGATTTCTCTCTCAATATGGCTTGAACCTCTGGCGCACTCCTTGTGCTTCTCTGAAACCTTCAAAAGACTTCAAACTTAACGATTTTTTGAAAATCCCACTACACACTCCTTGTGCTCATTCTCCTCAAAAAAATTTCAACACTTGGCTAAATGCCAGCCCTGTGCACACCTTTCATGGGTCTTCTCAAGCTGCTACACTCCACTGAGAATACATGCACTCCTTGCAATCACTATGCAAAAAATCATGCTATCTCTTCTGAGCTACTGAGTCAGACAATGATTATTCCTTCACACTCCTTGTGTGGCACTGTGCACTTCTTGCACCATAATATCAGAAGAGAAACAATTGAAAATTAAATAACATCAGTAGTTCATTCACCTAATCATGAAATGCACACATAGGCAGAACAACACATAAAGAAAGTAAACACAACATTACCTAATTACTCAAAAGAAAACATGTGCAAGGATCTTAAAGCAATTCTTCTCTATCAGATTCATTCAAAGAAATGTTTACATTGTGTTCTTGCAGTTCTCCAACAAGCTTTAAGTAGCAACAATAACAACTCTCAGCAGCAAAATACAATAATCTTCAGCAACACTTACAATATTCTTCAACAACCTCATTTAGCATAGATTACATGTATTTACACATGAAGGGGATTATCGAGCCTTCCCTCCATCCTATCTAAGTGTTATCATATCATAATTAAAACATTCTTCTACTTAGCCTTATTACAATAAATGATAATTTACAATATAGATACGAGTCGATGCTCAATATTTGTACAATTCTATGAATAATTAAAGCAATTACAATCTACTAAAGTATTTACAATGGATCTAGCCTCAAGATCATACGGAGCCTTTAATTACAATTACTTTGAAAATATTAATATGATGTGCTCCCCTTGAAATCCAAATCAGTTTGAATGTGTGCATTGGATGTTAATTCATCTTCCACTTGGCCTCATTGAATGATGATGGTGATGCTCTTGCATCGTACTCCTCTGGACAAAAATATTCATGGCCTCATGTCCATGAGCTCCTCCATTGTCTTTACATGCTTTTGGTTATCATATTCAGTTAACCAACTGGCATCTTCTACTGGATGATCTTTCCACTTAACCAGATACTCATAGTAAATTTTCATCATGGTCTTCTTAGCAATTCTTTGGTCTAGAATATTCTCTATTTGTGGCTTGTTTGTTGTGGGAATCTATTGCTTCCATTGAATCTCCTCATGATCATCTATCCCTTCTTTATTATCCATCATGTAAGGGTATAAGTCTGCAACATTTAACATTGGTGATATTCCAACGTCCTCTGGTAATTCAATCTCATAAGCATTCGCAACAAATTTTCTAAGGATCTTACAATGTCCTATCTTCTTCATCTTCAACTTGTTACATTTCCCTTTAATAAATATTTCCTTCCCCATATGTGCTAATATTTTGTCTCCAATTTCAAAATTTACCTCTCTTCTCCTTTGGTCTATTTGGCTCTTATATTTTTGGATGTTATTTTGTAGTTGTCCTTGGATGTTATTTTGTAGTTGTCCCTTGATTTGGTCGTGCAACTTCTGCATCTCAGTAGCAAAGTCCTCTTCTCCTGTGCTTCGAAACTCATCTATTCGCAAATATATCAAATATGAAATTCCTCTCAGATGCATTCCATATATTTGAAATGGGATCTTACCAATACTACTATTCAGTGAGTCATTATATGCAAAATTTGCTTGGGGCAGAATTTGATCCCATTGGTTGTTATGTTTAGTGACCACACTTCTCAACAGGTTACCTAAACTTTGATTCACCACCTTAGTTTGTCCGTCTATATGAGGATGATATGTTGAACTGAAAGACAAACTTTTCCCCAGCTTCTTCCACAAGGTTCTCCAAAAGTGTCCCACAAATTTAGTATCTTTGTCTAAAACTATAATTCTGGGCAACCCATGCAATCTCACGATCTCCTTGAAAAACAGGTTTTCTATGTGAGTAGCATCGTTAGTTTTGTGACATGGTATGAAATGTTCCACCATTGAAAATATTTCAACCACCACAAATATTTAATCACATCCTCTTTGGGTTCTTGGCAATCCCAGAACAAAATCCATGCTTATGGAATCCCATGGCCTATCTGGAATAGGTAACGGTTGATACAATCTAGTGTTTTGTTGCTTTCCTTTTTCATATTGGAATATTCTGCATATTTTCACAAATTTCTTCACATCAGATCTTATACCTAGCCAATAGTATGAATAAATCAATTGCACATATGTTTTATCATGGCCAAAGTGTCCAGCCAATCCTCCACTATGTTTCTCTTTCAACAAGTTATCCCTCATTGAACATTTTGGGATACACAATTGACTTCCTTTGAATAACATCCCATCTTGGATTAGACTCCATCCACCTATTTATGTCCCTTAGAAAAGGGTTTTCACATGCTTCATAAGATTCTTTGAAATATAAATCTTCTTGATACATTTCCTTGAAGTGTTCAAATCCCAAGGTCTCCACTTGAAATTCCTGCAAGATCAAACATCTCCTAATCAAAGCATCTGAAACTTTGTTAGCGCTTCCACTAATATTATCAATAAAAAAAGTAAACTTTGCATGAATTCTACCCATTTGGCATGTCTCTGGTTCAAATTCTCTTATCTGGTTATAAACTATAAATCTTGATGGTTCAAATACAAGACAAACTTCTTCAGGATAAGATAATGCCTCCATTTTTTCAAGGCTTGAATTACAACGTAAAATTCCTTATAATATGTGGAATCATTTATCTTAAAATCATTCATCTTCTCACTGAAATAAGCAACGGTCTTATTGTCTTGACTTAAAACTGTGTCAATGGCTACTCCACTAGCATCACATTTTACTTGAAAGGTCCTCTTAAAATCTGGTAGAACTAGAATAGGTTGTTCTATTATTTTTTCCTTCAACACTTTAAATCCTTTCTCAACTTATTTGTTCCAATTAAAAGATCTATGTTCCTTCTTTGTGGTGTCCAGTATGGGTGGACAAATACTATTGAAATTCCTGATGAATTTCCTGTAAAAACTCCCCAATCCATGAAAACTTCTGACTTTGAACACACTTCTTGGAGAAGGCCATTCTCTGATTTCCCTCACCTTCTTTGGATCCATATTCAACTCATTTAAAGATATTATGAACCCCAAATATACAAGTTTAGTTTTCATGAAAAAACATTTCTTCAAATTCACCAAAATCCTCTCTTGTTGTAACCTCCTCAACACCATCTTCAAGTGTATGAGATGCTCCTCTTTAGTCTTACTAAAAACTAGAATATCATCTAAATAGACAATCACAAACTTACCAATAAAATCCTTGATTACTTCATTCATCAACCTCATAAACGTACTCAGAGCATTGGTTAAGCCAAATGGCATAACAAGCCACTCATACAATCCTTCATTTGTCTTGAACGTTGTCTTCCACTCATCTCCCTCTCTCATTGTTATCTTATGATAGCCACTCTTCAAGTCTATATTGGAAAACTAACTAGCTCCACTCAAGCAATCCATTAAATCATCTATTTTGGGTAAAGGGAATCTATACCTGATGGTTATCTTGTTGATGGCTCTTGAATCTATGCACATTCTCCAACCTCCATCTTTCTTTGGACTCAACACATTTGGTACAACACACAGACTCAAACTTTCCCTGACCAAACCTTTATCCAACAACTCTTGGACTTGATTCTTTACCTCTTCATTCTCTTGAGGGGTCAATCTGTATGCTGCTTTGTTTGGAAAACTTTCTCCTAGAATAAGGTCAATTTGATGCCTGATACTCCTAATGGTTGGTAAAGTGTGAGGTAACTCATCCACCACAATATCAACAAACGCATCTAACAACTCTTGGACTTTCACAGGAAAATCATTCATAGAAGTGCTTGTAAGGATGACTCTTGTCTTACCTAGAATAGAAAAGTGCATCTCCTATTCTTTCTTGACTTCTTTCAATAGTTCCTTCCCACTTATGCGAAGTATACTAGGACTAGCTTCTTCTTTGACTCCTTTGTCTTCTATTGGAAATAGAATATGCTTACACCCATTCTTCTCAAGGGTATAAGTGTTCTTCCTCCCATCATGTATGACATTCCTGTCATATTTCCATGGTATTCCCAATAGAACATGACAAATATCCATGGGTATAACATCACATAAGACTTCATCTTTCTAACCACCTATTTTAAATTCAACTTTACATTGTCAACTTACCATTACTTGGTGTCCTTTCTGCAACCACGATACTTTGTATGGATTTGGATGTGTAGTCATCTCTAGCTTCATCTTTTCCACCATCTCTGTGGATACTAAAATTATTAGTACTCCCACTGTTTATGATCACCTTCCATACCCTATCTTTGGTCTTGCAAAAAGTTTTGAACAAATTGTTCCTCTGGAATGCTTCTCTTATATCTTTATTTGGCTTCATGATAAATTTACTCATTATGAGTGATCTTCCTTATTCTGTTGCTTCTGTCTTCATCTCTTTATCGACATTCCTTTTCTACACTTCATAAATGTGAGATTATCCAATTCATGTATTCTTCTTGTCAAGACATTCCCAAGACATTTGCCCTATCCTTCCACAGGCATAACACTTCACTTCTCCTCCTCTGCCCCTTCCTCTTCCTCTAGGAAAAGAGTTTATTCCACCATAGTGTCCTCCTCTAGAACTTTTTCCTCTCTTTGTCTGACTGTGATACTTTCTAGCTTCAGCTCTAGGTTTCTGGAATTTTTCTCTCATGGTTCCTCTACCTTTGTTAGGACTTCTTCCTTTGTTTCATTGACTCTGCTTCCTAGACAACTTTTATTCTTCTTTCAGGGATACTTGATAAGAATCTTCTACAATTCTCATTTTCATCATGTTGATTTCATCTTTGATTTCATATCTTAGGCCATTTATATACCTGACAACTTTTTCTTCATCATTCTCCCTATGTCCTGCCCTTATGTTCATCTTGTAAAACTCTTTGGTGTACTCCTTCATTGAAAAACCTTTCTTTCTTAGATTTTGTAACTTTCTGAACATATTTATCTGATAATCCTTGGGTATGAACTTATCTTTCAACTTTGCTACCATTCTATCCCAATTCTTAATTTTAGACTTACCTTTGCATCTTTTGTCAGCTTGCAATTCATCCCACCATAAAGTTTCATGTCCCTTCAACTTGGTCACAGCGTGCTTCACCTTCTTCTCATAGTCAATCTCCTCATAGTCAAAGTACCTATCTAAAGCACTTATCCAGTCAAGTAGTTCTTCAACGTCCAAATTACCTTCATACAATGGGACTTCCATTTTTTCTCTGGCTCCCATTTTAACAACATCTCTCAACAATCACTCCTCTACTTCTTCTTATCCTACAACTTGTTCTACTTCAACATATTACTCTCATATTCGTTGATTTCACCAGCTTCAAGTGCTCTTCTATGTGTTGTCTCGATGGTGTCCAATCTTGCACGAATTTTTCTCATTTCCTCTTCCATGACCGCATTGACTACTGGTTTATCTCTGTGTCTTATGGGCGGCATGATTCCAAAATTTAATTCTTTACAGATCTTAAAACCTATCTCTAATACCACTTGATGCAAACCCCCCACTGCTCCTAGGAGCCTACGCGACCTCCCAGTCTAAGGATCGTTTGACTGAAGGAGTTGGATTATCTCTCGGGCTACTACTGAGCCCTCGAACACTTTTCCACATGCCTTTTTCTTGTTCCCCGTGCGTAAGATCATAGTTGTGAGGGTCCTATTACACCAACGGAGTCCTCCATGTGACTATGGGATGAAACCGAGGGCCAATGTTCTCTTTACTGAATAATTCATATCTTCGGAGCATCAGGCTTCAGGAGTTCCAATGGCTACAAATCGCAATCCTCCCGAACGTTGAATTCACGAACATGCGAAAAATAAACAGAAATCAATGGCTTCAAATTATGCACTGAGATCTACCACTCAAGGAAGCTTCGATACTCTAGGCTTCAAGAGTCTTCCCTACTCCAACACACAATACTTTCGGAGTGTCGAACTCTGAAATATCATATCAGACTATTGTTGTCTGCCTCACATCAACGGTCCATGTTTACTTTGTGCTCCGGGCTTCGGAGTTCTCCACACCACAAACCCTCAAATCCTTCGGAGTGTCAAACTGGAGAAATCGTGAAGGGTTCTCAATCGACGGTCCACGTGTCCACACCAACGGATGATCGAGATCAAATCCGGCCTTCGAGCCTTCGGTATTTATCGATGCAAAACACCTTTCACCTCCTTTTCCCCAAATTGTCAAATTACTAGTGATCCGTTGACATGTGTCCTTGTAAATGGATGGTCCAGATTTACTCTAGATCCAAAGGACTTCGGGAAACTTGTTTCCTTTGCGCCTAATCTCGAAATATTCAAACTCACGAAGTCTGAGGGAATTCAAGGGTGAAATCCTGTGCACCTTTTTTGGATCTAATAATCACAAGGATCTCAGCTCCTACCGATTGGATCTTCTCCACTTTACCTTCAAATAGGATAAACTCCTCTCTCCAAGGAATTTTTCCCGCTATTCCCCCTGATCTTTTCTAAATTCAAATGAATTAAACTTGGGCGCACAGTTTTGTTCTACTTCTCCTGAGCTTTCTCTCTCAAGACAACTTGAACCTCTAACACACTCCTTGTGATTCTCTGAATCCTTCAAAAGACTTCAGACTTAACAATTTTTTGAAAATCCCCCTGTGCACTCCTTTCCTTAGAAATTTCTCAACACTTGACTAAGTGTCGGCCATGTGCACACCTTTGATGCAGGCACGCTCACAAGCACGTCCACTCACAGGATCTTCCCTTCCTTCGTGGCCCGAAGAACTCAATTGTCCTTCTATTTCCCTATCGAAAATTCTGCACCCACAGAACTCTTCACACGATCCCCTCTCTTTACTTATCGGGGAATCGGACTTCGCGACTTCGCGAGGTTAGTGGTCGAGCGTAGGACTCTCGAATCCCTGAATCTCAATTCAAGTCAAAGATGACCTTTTCCTTTACCCTGTTGGAACTTTTCCTATCGCGGTTTTGACACTCACTGTGTCGAGCAATTCAGTTCTTCGACTACCGAGTCCCGATACGCATAAACTCTGGTGTGCTCACGAGTTGACTTTTCAACGGTCCCTACACTCCATCGGAATTTCGGAGTTCGCGAGATCACGAATCCTAATGCATATGTTTCGACCCTTCAATTTCTCTGATCTCTCGAATGTCGATTTCCCGATATGCCCTTTTCTTTCGAGACTTTCTCTGAGGTTGTGATTATTGCCACGCGTCCTCAAAGATGGACGACTCTAACATCCTTCGGGGGTTCCACCTTGTAAATTTCCGATTCCCTTGTCACGACGTGACGACGTCAGTTGGGCCCCACACATAACTTACCTCCTCATCGAGATTTCGCACTTCGCGATTCCAAATTGCAAGAGTATCCTGCTCTCAGGACCTCCGATACGTCGAACCCCGACTTCGTTAGATCTTTCGATATGCGTCCCAAATGATGGTCGGTTCAGATTGAACCTAGGACTTCGCCAAACGCAAAGTCAAACCACTCACTTATATGAGCCCCAATGACCAAATCCCTAATATAGCGATGACTCTTGATGTCTGCCACCTATCCTAACAGATGGACAACTTTGAACTTGTCGGGATTTTCACGATGGATTTACCTGATCTCTGGTCCACAGGATTTCTAATTTTCCAAACCCCGATGCCTCAATATCCCGATGCCTTCTCGGGGTTTTCCCTCTGCTCACGGGGATTTAAATCTTGTGCAACTCCTGTCAAATCGGACGGTTGATGGGTAACTGGGTGATGATCCGACGACTTACGATCCCTGGAACTTAAACTCTGAACGCAGTCGTAACCTCCCCACTACTTTACCAGATCAGACGGCTGGCGGGATTTTGCAAATCTTCTCCACAAGATCCTGACTGTCTATCTTTTCCTCCTTGATGTTCCCAGGGAAAATGAACCAAGGACTCCTTCTCGAACTTAATCACCTGTGACACAAAACTCTGACACCTTGAGTCACTCGATATGCTCCAACCCCTTATGCTACCTTCAATAGCTTCAAAGGCTTTATCCCTCCTGAGATTTCTCACGACTCTGAGTCTTAGAGAAGATTCTTGCACGCACTCCTTGTAGAAACTCTCAGACACCTCCAAGTGTTGAATACCTTCGACTCTGCGCACTCCTGCAGCAGCATTATCTCACACCTTACTCAGGTTCGCAACCCTGAGACTTTCCTTTGCCTACGCACTCCTTGCACGGCTCTTGTGCCCAACTGCACTTCTACGGAAATGAGAACAAATGCTACCTATCTTAACCCTCTGTCAACGCACTCCTTGCGGACACTTCGACTGCACTCCTTGCAGGAATTCTTGCTCAGATAGAGAAACAATTGAAACTCATTCCCTCTTCCTTTCAGACTTCACTTAGAACATGAAATCATATACACATCATATCAAAGCAAATGTATAATAGGAAGCAAACATTCATGAGCATAACATCAATACACAGAGAACAACACAACCATGAAATTGAATCAAAGCTTTCTATTAATCCAAATATCTGTACATGGGTGTTCTTACATAGTTCTCTGCATGCTCTTGCTCTTCCTTCTTCAGAATTTTCAGAATTATCAGAATTATTGTTACAATACACAATGAGGGTGTCTATATCCCATTTCCCTCTTACGCTCTCAAACAGTCTAATCTAGAATTAAATTCTATCTACCCACATTAACTATCTTAAATGCCTCCTACCTACTAAGGATGACAGTGTATGGCTCAAGGTCCGGTTACATTACACAAGTCCACTTCATTAAATTGTTACATTTATGTCCACGCAACAATCCCAAGGTAAATTTCAAAATTTGTGTTGGCACTTGTCCAGCTGTCTCTTGCCTTCCGCGCTGGCTCACTTGACGTGGGAGATGCTCCTGCATCATACTCCCTCGCTTGAAAACTTTCATGGGCTCTTTTCCATGAGCTCCTGCACGGTATGTCCATGCTTATGTATCTCTGCTTCAGTCTCCCAGCTGGCATCTTCAATTGGATGATTCTTCCACTTGACCTGATACTCAAAGTATTCTTTCCTTCTGGTCTTCTTTCCAATTCTTTTGTCCAGTATGCACTCCATCTATGGCTTCTCTGCAACTGGCATATTCTTTGTCCACTGGATCACTGGTTGCTTATCTCCAGTCTTTGTTTCCTCAGCTCTATATGGGTACAAATCTGAGATATTGAATATCGGAGAAATTCTGATCCCATCAGGTAATTCAATCTCATAAGCATTTGCCCCAATTTTCTTCAAGACTCTACATGGCCCGATTTTCTTCATCTTCAGCTTATTATATGTTCCTCTCGGGAACCTTTCTTTTCTCAAGTGTGCCAGAACTAAATCACCAAATCCAAACTGAATTTGCCTTCTATGCTGATTGGCTCTGCGTTTGTATTCCTGGCTTGAATTTTTCAATCGCTCCTTCACTTGGCTATGAAGTTCTTTCATCACCTCTGTGAATTCTTCTGCACTAGCGCTCCTAGTCGCAGTCTGTTCTGAATCCCTTAGTTCAGAAATTCCTCTCGGCTGCATGCCATAGACAACTTGAAATGGACTCTGCCCTGTACTCCTGTTAACAGAGTCATTATAAGAAAAATCTACCTGTGGCAATATGTTGTCCCATTGGCTGTGGTGTTCTGTCACTAAGCTTCTCAGCAAGTCTCCCAAACTTTTGTTTACCACTTCTGTTTTTCCATCCGTCTGAGGATGATAAGCCGAACTATACGCCAAGTTATTTCCCAGCTTCTTCCATAAGGTCCTCCAAAAATGCCCTATGAACTTTGTGTCTCGATCCAAAACAATACTCCTTGGCAACCCATGAAGTCAAATGACCTCTTTGAAAAACAAGTTTGCAATGTGAGTTGCGTCACTAGTCTTCTGACATGGAATGAAGTGTGCAATCTTGGAAAATCTATCCACCACCACAAAGATTGAATCAAAACCTCTTTGTGTTCTTGGAAACCCCAACCAAAAATCCATGTTGATTGCATCCCATGGCCTTTCTGGTATGGGCAATAGTTGATAAAACCCCGCATTTTGTCTTCTTCCCTTCGAATGTTGGAAAAATCTGCATCTGTCCACAAGTCTTCTGACATATGCTCGCATTCCCGGCCAAAAATATGACTCTTTCAATTTTGCGAACGTCTTATCGTGACCAAAGTGCCCTGCCAATCCTCCACTGTGTTTCTCCTTTAATAGATTCTCCCTCATGGAGCATTTTGGAATACACAGTTGATTGCCTCTGAACAACAATCCTTCCTGGATCATGTACTCTATACACGGGCTTCTGTCTCTGAGAACTGGATTCTCAGTCGCTTCATATGCCTCCTTAAAATCTAGATCATCTCTGTACATGTCCCTGAGATCATCAAAACCCAGCGTTTTGGCTTTGAAATCCTGCAACAGCAAACACTTCCAGCTCAAAGCATCAGCAACTTTGTTAGTAGTACCATAAATGTGTTTAATCACAAAAGTGAAATTCTAGATATACTCAACCCATTTGACATGTTTTTGATTCAACTATTCATGTTGAGTCACAAACTGCAGTGCATGATTGTCATTGTACAAGACAAATTCTTTGGGAATCAAGTAATGCCTCCACTTCCTTAATGCCTATATGATAGCATACAATTCTTTATCATAAGTGGAGTATTTCACTTTCACTTCATTCAGCTTCTCATTGAAGTATGCTATTGGCTTGTCTTATTGACTTAAGACTGCCCCTATTGCAAATCTACTTGCATCGCATTTCACTTGAAATGTCTTCTGAAAATCAGGCAGCACCAGAATTGGTTGTTCCGTGATTTTCCTCTTTAACAAATTAAAGATTTTCTCAGCCTCTTCTGTCCAGTGAAAAGATTTATGTCTTTTCTTCATTGTATCCATCATTGTTGCGCTAATTCCACTGAAATTCCTGATGAACTTCCGGTAGAAACTAGCTAATCCGTGAAAAATTCTCACCTCAAATATGTTCCTCGGTGATGGCCAATTCTTGATTACCTCCACCTTATCTGGATCCATCCTTAACTCATTCTCCAAAATAACAAACCCCAAGTAAACCAGATCTATCTTCATGAATGAGGATTTCTTCATGTTTATCAACAGCTTCTCCTACTGTAATTTCTGCATCACTGTAGCCAAATGCTTCAGATGCTCTGTTGTTGTTTTACTGAAAACCAGTATGTCATCTAAATACACAATGACAAATTTCCCGATGAACTCCTTCAGGACTTCATTCATCAACCTCATGAAGGTACTTGGCGCATTTGTTAAGCCAGATGGCATAACAAGCCATTCATACAACCCCTCGTTTGTTTTGAATGTTGTTTTCCATTCATCACCTTCCCTCATGCGGATTTGGTGATAACCGCTTTTCAAATCAATTTTTGAAAAGTATTTTGCTCCACTCAAGCAATCCATCAGATCATCCATCCTCGGCAATGGAAATCTATACCTGATGGTTATCTTGTTAATCGCCCTTGAATTAGTACACATTCTCCAGCCTCCATCTTTCTTTGGACTGAGTACTGTCGGAACAACACATGGACTCAAGCTTTCCCTGACCAAACCTTTGTCCAACAAATCCTGGACTTGCCTTTTAACCTCTTCATTCTTTTGCGGTGTCAATATGTACGCGGCTTTGTTTGGAAAACTGGCTCCTGGTATGAGATCAATGTGATGACTGACACTCCTGATTGGTGGCAATGAATGAGGTAATTCATCCACTACAATGTCATCGAACTCTTCCAGCAGTTCCTGAACCTTTTCTGGTAAATCATCCACTCTTGTGCTAGTCAGAACAATCCCCGGCTTCCTGACCATAATGAACTATGGATCCTCCTTCTTCTTAACCTTGGTAAGGAGTTCCTTCCCACTCATGAGAAGTACTGTGTTTCTTACTTCCAGCTTCACCTCCTTATCTCTTATTGGAAGCAACATGTGTGTCCTCCCATTCTTCTCTAGGGTGTATGTGTTCATTCGCCCATCATGAATCACATTTTTGTCATATTGCCATGGTCTACCCAGCAATAGATGACAAACATCCATAGGAATGACATCACATAATATATTATCATTATATCCTCCTATCTTAAATTCAACTAAACATTGTTTAGTGACATATACCTGATGTCCCTTTTGCAGCCATGAAACTTTATATGGACTTGGATGATCAGTCGTCTCTAGTTCCAGCTTCTCTACCATCTTGGCTGAAACGAGATTGTCCGTGCTACCACTGTCCACAATGACCTGGCATACTCTTTCCTTGGTCTTGCAAGCAGTCCTAAAAAGTCTGGTCATTTGGACTGAACTTTCCACCTCTTTCTCTAGCATTAAGAGAACCTTTCACATCATCAGCGACCTTCCGCCTTCAGCGTCTTCTGCCTCAACATCTCGTCTTTGTGCTTCAGCGATGTGAGTCTCTCAAGTTTCTTTCTTTTTCTCTGGACACTTGTAAGACTTATGCCCATTCTTTCCACATGTGAAGCATGTGATTACTCCACCTCTTCCTCTTCCTCTACCTCTAGTACGTGGAAAGGTGTTGTTATCAGCATAATCTCCTCTCTACTCAGTATGTTGTCCTCTCTGTTCAACATATGGCCCTCTCTGTGAGCTTCCACCTCTCTCAGTTTGAGTCTGAGGTTTCTTCCAGTCCTCCTTAGGCTTCTGATACTTATCCTGGGCAACTGATTTGCCTCTAGGCTGACTTCTACCTCGGCCTCTTTGACCAGCTCAACTTCTCTTCAGCTTTTAGAGCCATTTGATAAGAATCTTCCACCGTTCAGATGGTCAACATACTCATCTCATTCTGAATTTCATATCTTAGGCCATTCATATACTTGGCTACTTTTTCATCATTGTTTTCACGATGACCTACCCTGATATTCAACCTGTAAAATTCTTCAGTATATTCCTTTACTGACATCAGCTTCTGTCTCAGTTTCTGCATTCTTCTGAACAGATAAATTTTATAGTCCCTAGGAATGAATTTTTCCTTCATCTTTGCAATCATCCTGTCCCAGCTTTTAATCTTTTGCTTGCCTTGGCAATGCCTATCCACTTGTAGTTCATCCCACCACAATGTTGCATGTCCTTTTAATCTCGTGACAGCATGCTTGACCTTCTTGTCCTCTTCGGCATCTTCATAATCAAAGTAGGTGTCTGGAGCTCTAATCCAGTCTAGGAGCTCTTCAGCATCCACATTCCCCTCATAAACTGGAAAGTCCATCTTCTCTTTTGCACCCATCCTTGCAACAGCTTTAAGCAAGCATTCATTTGCTGCATCTTCTGCTATGACTTCTTCTTCTCCATGTCCAGCATCATATTCACTTTCGAACTCACTGATATCTCCTACATCAACTGTGATTTTTTGTCTTATCTCCATGTCCACAAGTCTGGCGCGTATGTTATACAGATCTCTTTCTACTTCTAGATTCTGCACCTGTCTACCCCTTCCTCTGGACGTCTCCCTTTCCTCCTCCGCATCGGGTGATTGTCTATCTCTTCTCCTTAATGGCATGGCGAATCTTCCTTTTCCCTGCTATAGAAAGCAAAGAAGCTTTTATAAGCTCTAATACCACTTGATGTAGGCACGCTCGCAAGTACGTCCGTTCATAGGATCTTCCCTTCCTTCGTGGCCTGAAGAACTCAATTGTCCTTCTATTTCCCTATCGGAAAGTCTGCACCCATAGAATTCTTCGCGTGATCCCCTCTCTTTAATTATTGGGGAATCGAAATTTGTGACTTCGCGAGGTCAGTGGTCGAGCGTAGGACTCTCGAATCCCTGAATCCTGATTCAAGTCAACGCTGACCTATTCCTTTACCCTGTCATAACTTTTCCTATCGCAGTTTCGGCACTCACAGTGTCGAGCAACTCATTTCTCTTACTCCCGAGTCCTGATACGCAGAAACTCTGGTGCGCTCGCAAGTTGACTTTTCAATGGTCCCTACACTCCATCGGCATTTCAGAGTTCACGAGATCGCGAATCCTAATGCATATGTTTCAACCCTTCGATTTTTTCGATCTCTTGAATGTCAATTTCCCGATATGCCCTTTTCTTTCGGGACTTTCTCCAAGGTTGCGATTATTTCCACGCATCCTCAAAGATGGACGAATCTCACATGCTTCAGGGGTTCCACCTTGTAAATTCTCGATTCCCCTGTCATGAAGGGATGACGTCAGCTAGGCCCCACATGTAGCTTACCTCCTCATCGGGATTTCACACTTTGAGATTCCAAATTGCAAGAGTATCCTGCTCTCAGGACCTTCGATACACCGAACCCTGACTTCGTCAGATCTTTCGACACGCATCCCAAATGATGGTCGGTTCAGATCGAACCTCGGAATTCGCCAAACGCAAAGTCAAAACACTCACTTATATGAGCCCTGATGACCAAATCCCCAATATACCAATGACTCTTGATGTCTGCCACCTCTCCTAACAGATGGATGGCTTTGAACTTGTCGGGATTTTCACAATGGATTTACCTGATCTCTGGTCCATGGGATTTATGATTTTTTGAACCTCGATGCCTCAATATTCCGATGCCTTCTCGGGGTTTTCCCTCTGCTCACAAGGATTTAAATCCTGTGCAACTCCTGTCAAATCAGACGGTTGATGGGTAACTGGGTGATGATCCGACGGCTTACGATCCCTAGAACTTAAACTCTGAACGCAGCCGTAACCTCCCCACTACTTTACCAGATCAGACGGCTGGCGAGATTTCGTAAATATTCTCCACAATATCCTGATCGTCTGTCTTTTCCTCCTTGATGTTCCCAGGGAAAATGAACCAAGGACTCCTTCTTGAACTTAATCACCTGTGACACAAAACTCCGACGCCTTGAGTCACGCTCCAACCCCTTATGATACCTTCAATAGCTTCAAAGGCTTTATCCCTCCCGAGCTTTCTCACGACTCTGAGTCTTAGAGAATATTCTTGCACACACTCCTTGCGGAAACTCTCAGACACCTCCAAGTGATGAATACCTTTGACTCTGCACATTCCAGCAGAAGCAGTCTCTCACACCTTACTCAGGTTCACAACCCTGAGACTTTCCTTTGCCTGCGCACTCCTTGCACGGCTCCTGTTCCCAACTGCACTTCTATGAAAATGAGAACAAATGCTACCTATCTGAACCCTCTGTCAACGCACTCCTTGTGGACACTTCAACTGCACTCCTTGCATGAATTCTTGCTCAGATAGAGAAAGAATTGAAACTCATTCCCTCTTCCTTTCAGACTTCACTTAGAACATGAAATCATATACACAGGATATCAAAGAAAATGTATAATAGGAAGAAAACATTCATGAGCATAACATCAATACACAGAGAACAACACAACCATGAAATTGAATCAAAGCTTTCTATTAATCCAAATATTTGTACATGGGTGTTCTTACACAGTTCTCTACATGCTCTTGCTCTTCCTTCTTCAGAATTTTCAGAATTATCAAAATTATTGTTACAATACACAATGAGGGTGTCTATATCCTATTTCCCTCTTGTTTATGGATAAATTCGTGAGTGCGGACACAGACCAATCTCCCCAGATCCACCTGGATCTGGAACAAAACGTGACAAAATACTACTCTTTCCCTAGATCTAGCTATTGAATGAACTAAGAGAAATGGATGGTGTACATACCTTATGAACGCTCTCCTTTAATCTCTATTGTTCCTCGCTCTACTCCGATGCTCTTGCGTCGTTCCAATCACAACAACACAAACCAATCACATCAAAGACATTAATCTATTCAATACCTAGTCTATACATGTGATCAAGGAATCATGTAATAAGATGACATCATCATTATGGGAAAGGGACATATTCATGTATTGCATTAACTGAAAGAGAAATATACAACCTGAGCCTTGATGTCGTAGATCTCCTTTCGATGGCTCCTAGCTTTGACACACACACTTGCTCAAGCATGAAGAAGTTGAAACACATATGATGACCTTGCTGTTGTCTCTTGCTGCTGTAGCTTCAATCCTTCATACAGTCTTGCACAAGTTCTCCAACCAATCTCTTGCTAGCTTTCTTCTTCTTCTAACTTCTAACCATTTCCATGAGCAATCCCCTCAATATATAGGAGAAGATTGATTAGTTACTTGGATAGGGAATAATCCCAAGATATCTGGAAAGTCAGTGTTTTTCCAACCATTCGAACTCCAACTCATCCTTCTAGAAGATTCCTTCTAGAAGGATCGAGAACTTATTCATTTTCCTCCTTTAAAAACAAGTTCGCACCCTGTCCTTGATCACAGTGCGAGAAGTTCGCACCCTAGCTGAATTCAGCCTGCGAGAAGTTAGTATTCTCGCAGGAGAGTATATATGCAGCCTGCAAACTATCTTTTAAAATATGATTTCTAGAAGATGACAAGTGTAACCTTTCTCATAGAAATGTTCTTAATGAAGAGTTTGATCTTCCATTATCATGACATGATCATAATATCATCTCGATAACCAAAAATGTGGATAACACCTCTTGCGCTCTCAAACATTCTAATCTAGAATTAAATTCTATCTACCCGCATTAACTATCATAAATTCCTCCTACCTACTAAGGACGAGAGCATATGGCTCAAGGTCCGGTTACATTACACAAGTGCGCTTCATTAAATTGTTACATTTATGTCCGCGCAACAATCCCAAGGTAAATTTCAAAATTTGTGCTGGTGCTTGTCCAGCTGTCTCTTGCCTTCCGCGCTGGCTTGCTTGACATGGGAGATGCTCCTGCATCAACCTTCCATGGTTATTCTCAAGCTCCTACACTCCACTAAGAATATGTGCACTCCTGGAACTCACTCTAAAAAACATCACGCTATCTCTTCTGAGTTACTGAGTCAGACAACGACTCTTCCTTCACACTCCTTGTGTGGAACTGTGCACTCTTTGCACCAGAATTTTAGAAGAGAAATAATTGAAACTTAAAGAACATCAATAGTTCATTCACCTAATCATGAAATGCACACACAGGCATAACAACACATAAAGAAGGTAAACACAACATTGCCCAATTACTCAAAAGAAAACATGTGCAAGGATATGAAAGCAATTCTTCTCTATCATATTCATTCAAATAAATATTTACATTGTATTCTTGCAGTTCTCCAACAAGCTCTCAGTAGCAACAATAACAATTCTTAGCAGCAAAATAGAATAACCTTCAGCAACACTTACAATATTCTTCAACAACCTCATTTATCATAGATTACATGTATTTATACATGAAATGGATTCTCTACATTTCCCTCCAGCCTATCTAAGTGCTATCATATCATAATTAAAACATTATCCTACTTAGCCTTATTACAATAAATGAGAATTTACAATATAGATACGAGGCTCAATATCTATACAATTCTATGGATAATTACAGAAATTACAATCTCCTGAAGTATTACAATGGTTCTAGCCTCGAGATCATATGGAGCCTTTAATTACAATTACTTTCAAAATATTAAGATGATGCGTTCCCCTTGAAATCCAAATCAGTTTGAATGTGCACACTGGATGCTAATTCATATTCCACTTGGCCTCATTGAATGTTGATGGAGATGCTCCTGCATCATGTACTTAACAAAAGAAAAATTATGTAGCATGCATTTCAACTTTAGGTATAATACAGAGAAAGTTTTCTCAGCGAAAAATCATGAAACTCTACCAAAACGTCTATATACTAATAAATGTACATATTCTTCATAGGGAAAAAAGGGAGTTTGCTAACAAATCATTATTTTTCCAACTCTATGCATTGCAATTGTAGAGCATATATATATATAGTTCTGAATTATTGGCATAACAAACTCAACCAAATCAAACTCATATGCAACAACTTCTACAAACAATATTTAGATTGGCAGGATGTCAATCATAACAATTGGGCTAAGACTTCCTACACAATAATGAAGGTAAAGTACAATAATGAAGATAATTTATGCCTACCTACTCATGATAATTCATGAAAATACTATTGGAAAGTTAGTTGTCATTGATGTCAACCCCAAAAGAATCCATGAAGCAAGTTCAAGAAGCCCATAGAAGTGATGGGATTATTTGAAGGAATAAGTGATGGGTTTATTTGGAGTATCTAAAGTGGTCCCCTAATAGAGTATCTTTAATCATGTCCCTCATGGGAAGATGCTTTGAAGAATCCTACAAGAATCCCAGAGGTGTTCTCATGAAGCTCGAAGTTGATTGAAGAAAAAGAGGATGATGGACTTTGAAATTGCATGCAAAACCCTCATAGATGGATAGTCCTTGTCATGTCACTTCCAACTATAGGTGGTACATCACGTGTTTCCTCACAGTTGAGAATTTATGCCTTCTTAAAGATGAATCCCCAAAATATGGTCAAGAAGCCTTGAAAATGTGGATAAGAAGTTACAATTTGGCCCCAAAATTAATTAACAGAGAAAATTTGTTGCAAACAAAAAGTGATAGTTCAGCCCTAAATAAAGTAAAGGAGTTACTTGAAACACTGTAAATACACATCAAAGAGCCTCACATTAAGTTAAGTTATCAATCAAGTATGTGATCACTTAGTGAGTCTGAGGAAGAAAAGAAGTGTGAAGTAGAAAAGTCTCAGAGCTACAGACAGGGAATGGTTTCTAAATACCCTCATTGGATAGGCCCTCACGTCTCAGGTATAGGGAATCCTGTGAAGCCCTCACAGATTGCATGACACTTGTCAAGTGAGGCAATGCTAGTTGCTCGATATTGTCCAACGAGGCTAAGGAAAGTTTAAGGAAGGGTTTGAATATGGTGTTATCCTCTTGATGATGAAGTTGAGAAAGGTATGATGATTAGAGATCTGATGCATTAGGGTTTTCTCATGAGGAAAGGTATGTTTGTCAACATGTTTTGAGGTATGTCTTGGATATTTTGGTATATTCCTTAAGGCATATCTTGGATGGTTTGGCACATGGTTTGAGGAGTATCTTGGATATTTAGCACATGGTTTGAGGTGTATTTTGGTATATCTTTACATGCTTGAGACATATCTTATGGTACATGGTTTATGGAATATGTTTTGGTACATGGTTGAGACATATCATGAATGATATGGTATATGTTTGACTCACCCTATATTTTGTTATGTTTCTATTTAAATATTTCAATCGAAAAGTTAACTTCTTATTTATCTCATCCTCTTATTTAGAATATTATATTTGGATTCAAATTTGGAATATTTAGCATTGGAAAATTTGTAAAAGAGTTATGAATATGTTGTATGTTATTCCATCTATGAAAGTAGAAAATTTTGTTTTCACTTAATGCATGTGTTTAAATTATCAAATATTATTTAGTGTCATCTCATGATGAGGTGCTACAGTTGAATCTAAGATATTTCTATGAAGTAAATTTCTTTAGGTCATTATTGTCATACAAAAAACTAGCATAGGTGATATTTCTGGTTTGATTATTTGTTACACATCAAAATGTCGCACTTGAGTTATGCACCCTAAGTGTCGCAAAGTGACATATGCACCACAGTAAGTGTCACATTCATTGTCACAAGTGTCGTATGCACCTTCCCAAGTGTCACATTTACTTTGTGAGGTTTTTCCACCCCTTGACACCATTAAAACAATTTTTCATGACCCCTAATTCATATGGGAGGAGGAAAACCATCATTTTTTGGTCAAAACACACTTTTTCCTTGAAAAGTTTGACCCTTTTTTAAGCATTTATGAATACCAGCGCCCCCCTATCCATACTTTGGGTGCACACATAGCGCCCCCTATAGAACTATAGGGGAGCATTGATCTAGGATCAATGCTCTATCTCTCACTAGGGGGGAGCATTGATGTTGTTGAGAGAAGGAGGGATCTCCCCCACCTTAATCTATGGGCCAACTCTTTGATATTGGGTTATTTGTGTTTGAACCTCATGCTTGGGCCTCACTTTAGGATCTGATCCAAGCCTCAAGGAGCCATATACTCAACCATACCCCTCATTTTCTCATGGTTTTTATGCCTCTCGATCATATATATTGAGGGCTTTCAAATGTGAAAAGGAGGAAGCTTTCAGATATCAAAATTATGATCTTGGTAGCATCGTGCAAGGGTTGTACGAGGAGATCTTGGGGAGGCTATTACAACTGCATCAATCGTGGTCTATAAGTATTCTCTTTGGGTTCTCATTTTAACATACTTGGCCTATTTCCTTCAATATTGTGTATTCTTGCATGTGTTTTTCTATCATCCCTTCGATCTTTGTAGATGAATTTGTTTGATCTAATATTGTAGAGTAGGAATTATTTATTTCTCTTTGTTACCTATTGTAGGTATCAATTTGCACTAAGGAGTTTGGATATCAAGATCGGATTGCAAGCAGCGAGGACAAACTTCGAAACAAGGTGCAACACACTCTTTTTCCTTCTCTCTTTCTGATTGATTAAACTAAATTCAAAGGTATGTTAGTGTCCATTTGTAGTGTTTTTATCTTGGTATAGGGGTCTATAATCCAAGGGAAAGTTCACATGTCCATAGGGGAATATTTTCATAACAGAAATTGGTGACTCCACTGGGGAAGGACATTGACTTGTCTTTCCTTGGATCACCTAAACCTTTTCCTAGTTTGATATTGTTTGGTTTATTGTTTTTTGAGCCTTTCCCTCTTCCCTCTGTTTCATCAAGCAGTAGTCATAGTTCCCAAGCCAATCTCTGTTGAATTTTTTCTTTTTTATTCTTATTTTCAAGCATCTACAGGACTAGCGCTCCACGAGAGTGGCTACCAGGGTGATGGTTATCTTATCAACACTCCTCAGTGGTCTCTTAGGGAGAATTGTCGTGACCCATATCTTTGTTTTAGGGAGATCTTCTCTCTTGTTTTGAGTAGATCCAGGAGATTCTACCTTGTTTTTCTCAACCCTTTGTTGGAGATATTTTTCCCAAAGTCTGTAATTTTGCTTATGAATTTGTTTAGGTTGACGATATGGATCCTTATCACTCTTTTCCTTGTTTGATTTGATCTTGCAAACTTTTCTAAATTGTGAGATTGATTCACCTTGTTTCTTCTTGGTTTGGTCTGAGTCTTGTGAACTTTCTGGTTATCTGACTGATTGAAAAGGTCTGGAAAGGTTGGTTGGTCTTAAGTTACTTTTCAAATATTTCTTTTTTTAATGATTTGAAACTTTATTCTTACCACAGCCTAGCTTTGATTTCTCTTTCTTCCTGCTCATTTTGTCAAGACAATTGAGTGATTTCTCTTTCTCCTTATCAATTTTTGGATTCTTCTCTAAATTTTCTTGTATCCCTTGACTACTTCAATTGTCAAGTTTTTGATTGAGTGAGTTATCATACTTGTTTCTTTTAGTTCTTGTTAGCTTGTGAGTGCATGCTTTTTTTTGAAATCATTTTTGCTTCGCATCTTTTGTATATGCATTCAACTCTTTCATTTTGATTGAAAGTGATGAAGTGTTAAAGGATTTGCATCTTATTTTTTTATATATTAGAATCAAACAAAGAAGATAGTTGAATTATTTCTTTTGGGTAGTGTATATAGGTAAATTGCATTTGGGAATTGGGTGTTTTTGTTAAAGTAAGTTGAACCTCTTCTTCATCCCGTATGTAGGATTCATTGAAGAAAAAGATTTTCATCTCATTATTTTTCATTCTTTTGGAGTTGAGTCTAAAACATCATAAGTTTCACTTTCTCACCCTTGAGTAAACAACATCCCTAAAATGAAGCGCTTATACAATTGATCAGACACTTTTTTATTATATGGTAGAAAACCTACATTAGCTTAAAGTGTAGGGCTTTGGAATAGGTTGTGAGAATAATTTTCCAAAGCCATCAAACAAACGTAGAACCTTGTGCCAGGGAGCGGTAAATCCAATTGTTTGTATAAGCATAATCGAGATCCCCCTCTCACATAGAGGTTAAACACGAGGTTGCATGCGGAAAAGTAGTGGATATTTCCCCTCCAAAGATTAACCCACATAGTAGAAAGATCTTATATTGGGGGTTCTTCCTAAGAAACAATTGGTTTCATTTAGTCTCAGAGCTTCGTGAATCCTAAATCTATTCAAGGTCCTCAGTAGTATTCTAGTCCACTTGTCTTCAGTTCTCTTAAAGAATTTCATACTTTTTATCCATCCTGTATGTTCTTTCCCGACTGTCAATTGTACCTGCCTAGAGGCTGATTGTGAGTTGGTAACATTAGTGGCCTATATATATATATATATATATATATATATATATATATATAGGGTTGATAGACAAGTTGATCGTGAAGGGGAATCTTCGTTGTACCTAGGTCATACGTTGGTGAAACTCACTCGGGCTCCTAGGAGGGTAAACCCATGGGTAAAGCCATGTGGGAACATGAATCAAGGAGTAAGTATGTTAAGTAGGTCACCAATGTAATTGATCCACCCACTCTATCCCAACCCCTTCCTATATTGATCTCACAATGTTGGATTTCATCACCAACTAGTAGTTTCATTGTGGGAATGTTATTTTGATTATTTTCTTCTTACATTTGTAGTGTGTGATGTTTTTTTTCCCTAGTGGACCTTAATTCAAGTCAGTGTCAATGGAATTAGTTCCTCGGGTGTACCAGCGAAGGAACCCCTTTTCCCGTGGAACCTTTCTCCTTTCCATTTTTTGGAAATCTTGGTCCTCTGTGCATTGCCATATTGAGTCTTACAAGACTCACCATCGGGCTATTGGTTTGGTTGTTTCCCACTTCGGTGATCTCAACTTTTATCAGTGATTTGAATGTACCTAATGCTTCAGATGTAAGCACACCATCCACAAATAAACCTCATGTAAACCTTTCACCTTCTTCACTCATCAGGTCTCCTTCCTTTTCTCCTTCTTCACCTAGTGAAATCTCTAAAGTGAGTAGCCAGGTTGATAAGAAGAAGAAGACACTGAAGGAGAAGAAGAAGAAGAATCTGAAAGAGACCAAGCCTCATACCACATCAATTCATGTTGGATCCAAGCAACCAACTACTTCTAATCGTACTAGGAGTGTTGATAAAGTCGACAAGTCTAAAATGAAGAATCATAAATCCAAATTACCTTGCAGGCTTTGTAAGGGTGACCACTTTCCGAGGGATTTTCCTAGTCTTCCAAAAGTCTTAGAAATGTGGTATTCCATGTCATCATCCCCTTTTGGACATGTTGGTGACACCCCGTCAAATAGTGATGTTAAGGTTGGTAAGAAGAATAAAACCATGAAATTTACTTGTATGTTATGAAAAGTGATCATCACTCTCACCTTTTCCCTCGTATGGATGAGGCTTCTTATCTTTTGGAAAAGCTTCAAATTCCAACTGGTTATCATAAGATCTCTCCCAACCCATCGTTAGTCGATGTACTGGTCAATATGGTTCCATCCCTGGTCAATCTAGTTGATCAGGTGGTCAATATGGTTTCATCCTCAGTTGAACTACTAACCCAAGTAGTTGATATGGTTCCATCATCGGTCAGCCCCACTCTTCATCTAAACAGTGAACCCAAAGTGGTTGATCCAAGTCCATCATCAATCAATCCCACTCCTCCCTTAAGGAGTGCATCCCAAGTGGTCACTCCAAGTACATCATCGGTCAATCCCACTCTTCATTCAAAGAGTGAGGATGTCACCTAGGTATACCTCATTAATACTGATTCACCTAGAGAAGGGGGCACTCCACCCATACCAATGGCATCCCCTTCAAGCACTCAGATGATTTCTATTGATTGGAATCATTTGACAGAACCATGTCTTCCTTCTTATGTGCCTTTCCAAATCACTATGTAGGTTTGTGATAGAAATATTCCTAACACTATAATAGACGAAGGTGCTTTTGTTAGCGTATTATCCATGAATGCTTGCAAATATTTTGGTTCCCCACAGCTTACGCACGTGACTCGAAATATGTTGAGATTTGACAAAATTTTAGTCGATATTTAGGGATCCTTCCTCATTTTCCAATTACTTTGGGAGGAAAAATGGTATACATCGATGTGATGGCAGTCCATGACCCCTTGGATTTTAACCTAGTCCTCGGGCAAGACTATGTCTACGTTATGAGAGATTTTGTGTCCATTCTATTTCGAGTGATATCTTTCCCTCACAATGGAAACATAGTAACGATTGACCATATTTCATTCATTGAGCCTCCTCTGATGGTCAACCATCCACCTTCCCTGAACGGTACATGAATTCCAATGATGTCCACCCCGCCACAGTTCAATTATGTAACAATATGTCCCATGCGCTCAACTTCGAACGAGAGAGAATCTCTCCCTTATCCTAATTTTCATCTGGTAATTGAAATTGTCATATCTTCGATAGGGATATTAGAGCTATATCTCCCTACCCTTATCAAGTTCATCGACACATATTCCTTCCAGAGTGTTTTTCTGCCATCTAGTGAAGATCTCTTGGAAGCCATGGTAGACGTTTTTCCCTTGACATGTATTCCTTCCAGAGCATTGTCCTCTTGGAAGCCATGATCAAGGAAAGGTTTCGAGCATATTTTTACTTCTCTATAGTGATGCAGGAGCATTGTCATCAAAGAACAAGTGGAAGATAGATCAGCACCCTAGCACACATTTTGAAGTATTTTTTAAATTTTAAATATGGCATGTCATGTAATATCTTGAAAATATTGCAATTAAAGAATATCTTAAATGTTTAGGAGTTGAACTATTGCATGAGATCGATGGATATCATATTTTCTTTAATGTAGTAGATTGTATTACAGATTCAAATCATTTTCTCTTATCTGTGTGTCTCGAACATTTATTGTAATAAATCCTTAGTAGTTGAAATATTTTAATTTGATAGGATAACACTAAGGTAGTCGGAGGGAAAAGATCTATGAGCTCATTTTGTAAAAATAAATATATTGTATGCCCAAAATAAGATTGTTGTTGCAATTTAGTTGAGGTTGCTCAAAGTTATATGAAGTTGGGAGTTGTTGAGTTGTTGAAGAGTATTTTATGAGCCATGTACATATCATTTGAATGAATATAACAGAGAAGCATGATCCACATGTTTGGTTTTGTTGTTACTGTGTCTATCTAAATGAATGAATGAATGGCAGGATTTTTGTTTAATCACATTTCTCTGATATTACTTGTTCTTATGTCATGAATGCATTTCATGGTTGAATGTATGAATATGCGAGGATTATATAAGTTTCAATTGTTTCTCTTATACGAGCATGTGTAAGTTGTGCATAGTGTCTGCAAGGTGTGCGTTGAAAGAGTCTAATTCAACTCAGAAGCTCAGAAAAGATAACATGAAGCTTTTGTTTTTGAGGAGTGCATAAGTGTTCACAGGGTGTGCGTTGACAGAGTCTATTTTGACTCAGAAGCTCAGAAGAGATAACGTGAAGCTTTTGTTTGTGAGGAGTGCATAAGTGCCTGCAAGGTGTGCATTGACAGAGTCTGTTTTAACTCAGAAGCTCAGGAAAGATAACTTGGAGCTTTGTATTGAAGGTGTGCATATTGTCTGCAAGGTGTGCGTCGACAGAGTATTTTTTACTCATGAGATCAGGAGGAATAAATCGAATTTTACTTGCAAAAGAGTGTAAGGAACTGTTGCAAGGTGTGCACAGTCGCTCACAAATAAGTTGAGTCATGGAAGAAGACCTATTGCAAGGAGTGCATAGAGTCAAAATTTGACTAAGTGTCGAAGAAACACCCTGAGGAGTTATAGGTTTCGAGGAAGAAAATGCTCAAAAGAGGTAGCGAGAGAGAATCCTTCAATAAGGAGGATCCCTTTAAGATTTCGTAAATTAGTGAGCAAGATTTGTTCAGGAGGAAGAGAGATCGTTCTAGACTGTCAGATCTGGGAGAGTTGCATGGAGGTTAGTCGTGGAGTCCTTAGGCACTCCAAGTATTTGGAGGTTTTGAAGTGTTTGAAGAGAGGAGATCGTCGAAGTCCTCAAGCTGCAAAGTAGATCTAGATCGTTGGATCCAGAAGAATACATGGTGGAGATACGTGTACTTTGGGGAGGAAAATAGTGTTAAGATGTTTGGAACTCCCGAACGCTGAAGTCTTGAAATGGATCACAGTCATTGGTTGTTGGAGAGATGAGAATCATAGATCTTGTTGGGTAAGTTCACGGCTCAGAGTTCATAAAAAAATGGGTAAGCTTCATTCAAAACGGTCAAAACCCAAAATTTTGAAGCGCTTTAGGATTTTAAGCCCCGGTTCATAGCCCGAGGTCGCATGTGGAGAGGGTCTAGCAGAAGGAGCTAGCGCCCGTCAGTTTTAAAGTTTTAAAGAGAACTAAGAAAAGGGCTCACGGGTTACATAGGACCTGCGCCTAAGGTGATAAAGGGCTTTTGTTAAATCAATTTGGGGGCTAGGAGGGTCTCGAAGAGCTAATTCGTCTCAACCTTTTGAAGATCCTTGACCGGGAGGTCGCGCAACCCCTAAGAGAGAAAGGGGGTTGTATCAACTAGTATCAAAGCCACATAATTAATTTATGTAGGAAAGAAGAGGTAGTTTGATATCATCAAGTGGTATCAGAAGGAAAAGTTTTCTTTTAAAGCTTTGTGTGAAGGAGAAATTTTAGCACCATGTCGCCTAGAAGATCTGTAGAGCCACCTGTAGCAAATCGAGTTGTGGAAAGGGAGATGAGATAACTTCACGCAAGGTTAGATGTTATGGAGAGAACACAAAGAAGAGCACTTGATGTTGGAGACATCGGTGATGCAGAGAATGAAGAAGTGGAAGTTGAAGAAGTTTTAGTAGAGGATGTTGCAAAGGAATGCTCGCTAAAAGAGGTTGTAAAATTGAGAGCTAGGGAAAATATAGAAATCATGATGTACAAAGGCAACTTAGATGTTGAAGAATTTTTGTATTGGATAAGGTCGATGGACAAGTACTTCGACTATGAAGATGTCTATGAGAAGAAGAAAGTGAAACATGTTGTCACCAGATTAAAAGAACATGCGGCACTGTGGTGGGATGAACTACAGGCTGACAGAAGATGTAAAGACAAACAAAAGGTAAATAATTGATACAAAATGGTAGCCAAGTTGAAGGATAAATTCATACCCAAGTAATATCATATAAATATGTTCAGGAAGTTGCAAAACCTGAGACAGAAGGGAATGACGGTGAAAAAGTACACAGAGGATTTCTATAAGTTGAACATCAGGGCTCGACAGAAGGAAAAATATGATTAAAAGTTTGTTAGGTATATAAATGGCTTGAGATATGAAATCCAAGATGAAATCAACATGATGACAATGAGGATAGTGGAGGATGCTTATCAGATTGCACTGAAGGCAGAAGAGAAGTTGGCCAGAAAATAGATTCAACAAAGAAAAGGAATAATTCTAAATAGAGGCAAGGGGATTCTCCATGATAAGGCATAGAAGCCCAAGGTTGAGACTGGAAAAACACACAGTCACTCAGAAAGAGGATGAAGTTTCCGAGGGAGACAATATGGTGGAAGGAATTATTTTTCTCGAGGAAGAGGAAGAGGCAGAGGAAGAGAAGTGAAGTGTTATTCCTGTGGAAAGACAGGACACGTTTCTTGGGAATTTCCTAAGAGAAATAAAGAAGAAGGAGGTGAAGCTCACATTTCATAAGTGCAGAAGAAAAATGTTGAAGAAGAAGGTGTAGAATATAGGAAATATCTGATGATGAAGAAGGTTCTTTTGAAGCCATATCCAGAGGTTGAAAAACTAGTGCAGAGGGACAGTTTGTTCAGAACTACTTGCAAGACTAAAGATAGGGTGCAAGGTGATAATTGACAGTGGGAGCACTGATAACTTATTATCCACATATATGGTGGAGAAATTATATCTAGAGACAACAGCACATCCGAGTTCGTATAGAGTCTCATGGTTGTAGAAAGGACACCAGGTAATGGTAACTAAACAATGCCTAGTTGAATTTAAGATAGGAGGATATAGAGATGAGATTTTGTGTGATGTGATTCCCATGGATGTATGTCATGTTTTTTTGGGGAGACCATGGAAGTATGATAGGAATTCCATTCATGATGGGAGGAAAAATACTTTCACTTTGGATAAGAATGGTAGGACACACATGTTACTGCCAATAGACGAAAATAAAGTAAAGGAAGAAGTCAGCATAAGTATACTTATCATGAGTGGGAAGGAACTCCTGATTGAAGTTAAGAAGGAATAGGATATGCAGTTTGTTGTCATGAGGAATCCCAAAGTCATCCTTACAAGTACTTATGTGGATGATCTACCTGAAGAAATTCAGGAGTTGTTAGATAATTTTGCTGACATAGTAGTGGATGAGTTACCTAGCTCATTTCCATCCATCAGGAGTATCAACCATCACATTAACCTCATACCAGGAGCAATTCTACCGAACAAAGCATCGTACAGATTGACACCTCAATAGAATCAGGAGGTAAAGAAACAAGTCCACAATTTGATGGACAAAGGGTTAGTTAGAGAAAGATTGAGTCCATGCGTAGTACCAACTGTGTTGAGTCCAAAGAAGGATCGAGGATGGAGAATATGTATAGACTCAAGAGCCATAAACAAGATCACCATCAGGTCAAATTTCCTTTACCAAGGATGGATGACTTGATGGATTGCTTGAGTGGAGAAAATTATTTTTCAAAGATAGATCTGAAGAGTGGACATCACCAGATAAGAATGAGAGAAGGTGATGAGTGGAAAACAACCTTCAAAACAAACGAAGGGTTGTATGAGTGGCTTGTTATGCCATTTGGATTAACAAATGCCCCAAGTACTTTTATGAGGTTGATGAATGAGATATTGAAACATTTCATTGGTAATTTTTTGATTTTATATCCAGTTGATATATTAGTCTTCAGTGAAACTAAAGAATAGAATTTGAGGCATTTAACATTAGTGATGAGAAGATTACAATGGGAGAAGTTGTTGATAAATCTGAATAAATAATCTTTTATGAAAACAGAACTCATTTACTTGGGTTTTTTAATCTCTTCAAATGAATTGAAGATGGATCCAAAGAAGGTGAGAGCAATCAGAGAATGGCCATTGCCAAGAAGCATATTCGAAGTGAGAAAATTCCATGGATTAGCAAGTTTCTATAGGAAGTTCATTAGAAATTTCAGTGGAATATGTGCACCAATATTAGATACAATGAAGAAGATGCACAAGTCGTTTAAGTGGATAGAAGAAGGTGAGAAAAGTTTCAATATATTGAAGGAGAAGATAACAGAACAATCGATTCTGGTCTTGCTAGATTTCGGGAAGACATTTCAAGTAAGATGTGATGCTAGTAGAGTTGCAATTCAAGCAGTCTTGAGCCAAGACAATAAACATGATGCATATTTCAGTGAGAAGTTGAATGATACTAAGAGAAAGTACTCCAGATATGATAAATAGTTTTATGCAATAATTCAAGCCTTGAAGAAATGGAGGAACTACCTTGTTCTAAAAGAATTTGTTTTGTATAGCGATAATCAGGTTTTACAATTCATAACTAGACAGGAGAAGTTAAATCATAGACATGTTAAGTGGACAGAGTTTATGCAAAATTTCACTTTTTTCATTACATATATTTTTGGTAATGATAACAAAGTCATTGATGCATTGAGCAGGAGATGTCTAATTCTGTAGGAATTTCAAGTGAAAACCTTAGGGTTTGAACACCTTAAGGAGATGTATTGTGATGATCCATATTTTAAATAGGCATATGAAGCATGTGAAAATATTGTGATCAGAGACAGAATCTAGTGGATAGAGTACCTGATTCAAGATAGATTGTTGTTTAAAGGTTTCCAGTTGTGCATACCAAAGTGCTCAATGAGAGAAAATATGTTGAAGGAAAAACATAGTGGAGGTCTAGCAGGGAATTTTGGCCATGACAAGACATTTGCATAGTTGAAAAGTTCATACTATTGGCTAGATATGAGGGAAGAAGTGAAGAAGTTTGTAAACAAATGTAATATTTTCCAATATGCAAAAGGAAAGAGACAGAACACTGGATTGTATCAACCATTGTATATTTCAGATAGGCCTTAGGATGCAATAAGCATGGATTTTGTGTTGGGATTGCCAAGAACACAAAGGGGAAGTGATTCCATATTTGTTGTAGTTGATAGATTGTCAAATATGGCACACTTTATCCCATGCCAGAAAACTAATGACGCAACACACCTTGCAAATTTGTTTTTCAAATAAGTTGTGAGACTTCATGGGTTGTCCAAGAGTATTGTCTCAAATAGGGACACTAAATTTGTTGGTCATTTCTGGAGGACATTGTGGAAGAAAATGGGGAAATAATTTTCCTTTAGTTCATCATATCACCCTCAAACATATGGACATACAGAGGAAGTAAATTGAAGTTTAGGAAATTTGTTGAGGAGTCTAGTCACTGACCATCATAGCCAGTGGGATCAAATTATGTCACAAGTAGAGTTTGCATACAATGACTCACCAAACAGAAGTATAGGAAAGAGCCCATTCCAAATAGTATATGGGATGAATCCAAGAGGAGTATCAAAGTTGAGAGATATGGAGCAGAATGAATTCAAAAGTGTTGGAGCAAAAGAATTTGTTGCGGAAATGCAGAAGATTCATTCTCAGATCAAAGAGAAGTTGTAGACCAGTAGCAGAGAGTACAAACACAGAGTTGATCAGCATAGAATAAAACTA
Organism: Picea engelmannii; assembly: GCA_009831015.1. Taxonomy (NCBI): domain Eukaryota; kingdom Viridiplantae; phylum Streptophyta; class Pinopsida; order Pinales; family Pinaceae; genus Picea; species Picea engelmannii. The sequence continues at coordinate 51,200 of ML800341.1, read as the reverse complement.
CAATTTGAAGTGCGAGATCAAGTTATAGCACATATTGGGAAGGAAAGGTTCCCAAGGGGAACATATAACAAACTAAAGTTGAAGAAGATAGGGTCGTGCAATATCCTAATAAAATTCGATGCAAAAGATTATGAGATAGAGTTGCTAGAAGATGTGGATATATTGCCCATATTCAACATTTCAGACCTGTATCCTTACAGGGAAGATGACACAAAAGAATCAGAAGATAAAAAATGATGCAGGAGCATCGCCAACACATCAAGCGAGCCAGCGCGGAAGTGGAGGACAGCTGGACAAGCCAGCACAAATTTTGAAAACACTTTGTAATTGTTGCGCAAATCTTAAATGAGACATTAAGATGAGGCGCACTTGTATATTGTAAATGGACCTTGAGTGGATAGCTCTCATCCTTAGTATGTAGACGACATTTAAAATAGTTAATGTAAAGTAGATAGAATTTAATTCTAGACTATATAGTTGTAGAGCGCAAGAGGGAAACGGGATATAGACACCCTCATTGTGCATTGTAACATTATTCAGAAGCATTTGGAGCAAGAAGAAGCAGAGAGTTGTGTAAAAACACCCATGTACAGACATTTGAATTAATAGAAAGCTTTGATTCAAATTCATGGTTTGTGTTGTTCTCTGTGTATTAGTGTTAAATGATAGGCTCATGAACGTTTGCTTCATGTTATACATTTTCTTTTGTATGATGTGTATGTGATTTCATGTATGAATTGAATTCTGAGAGGGAGATGGAATGAGTTTCAATTGTTTCTCTATTTGAGCCAGAGAATTCTTGCAAGGAGTGCAGTTGAAGTGTCCGTAAGGAGTGCGTTGACAGAGGGTTTAGATAGAGATAGTTTTTGTTCTCATTCATCTAGAAGTGCAATTGGGCATAGGAGCCGTGCAAGGAGTGCGCGGGCCAGGTAAAAGTCTCGGGGTTGCGAACTTGAGTGAAGCATTTGACAGACTATTGCTGCAGGTGTGCACAGAGTCAAGTGACTTCAACACTTCGACGTTGTTGAAGGTTTGCCGCAAGGAGTGTGTGCAATATTTTTCTTGAAGGACTTGAGGTCGTGGGGAAAATCTCAGGAGGGATAGGACCTTCAAATTTTTTGAAGGACAACGTAGAAAATTTGTGCCTTGAAGGTTGGCAATAAGCATCACAAGTTTGCATGCAGGTGGATAAGTTCTGTGGAAGAACACTTAGTCATTTCGTGGATTGCATAAGGAAGAATGGACGGTTGATATCTTCCAGGGAAAATCAGTGAATCATCATGAGCCATTGGATCTTGCGGGGGTGCAAGGGGATACTGTAGATATTCCTATAGTGTTTAAATCTCAGAAGGAGCAAAGCAATTGATCCAAGCTAGCTAGGGGCGTTGGATTATTCACAAAATCGCCTATCGGGATTTCGTAAGAAAGGAATTGAAGATTTGGTAACAGGAGTCGCAAAATCGTGATACGCGATATCTCGATAGCTACAAGTACAGTGTGGGGCCACAGGAGTTGGTGGTGGACAGGTAGCACATTGTATCGGGGTTTGGGAAAAGTAAAGTCCCAAAACATTGGACATCAGGATTCGCAATCCTGCAAAGTCCGAAATCCTGACGAGGTGACGGGACCATTGAAAAGTCAAAGCCGTGAGCTCATCGTAGTTTCGGCATATTAGGACTCGGGAGTCGGAGAACCGAGTTACTTGACACCGCGAGTGCCGAGATCCCGATAGAGAAAGTTCCGACAAAGGAATGGAAGGGTCAGCGTTGACTCATATCGGGTCTCGGAGATTCGAGAGTCCTACGCTCGATCACTGACCTTGCAAGGTTGTGAAGTCTGATTCCCCAATAAGTAAAGAGAGGGGGAGTCGCAAAAAGAGATCTATGGGTGCATATTTCTCGATAGGGAATTAGAAGGATCGGTTAATTTTATTCGCGCCGAGGAAAGAGAAGATCCTGTGAGCAGGCGTGCCTGCGGGTGTGACACTGCGTCAGTTTGGTATCAAATCTTCAGATTCTTGTCTGTATATTTCAAGTGAGTAAGGCATAAGAGGTAAGGAGTACTCTGATACACAACGTCAAGTGGTATCAGAGCTAAGACAGATTGTTCTTTTCTTTCTGTAGCAGAGAAGAGGAGAATTCGCCATGCTACCAAGGAGAGATAGGCAGTCACCTGATCCAGAGGATAGGGAAGTGCAAAGAAGAAGAGGTAGGCAAATAACTGATCCAACCATAGAGAGACAGATGAGAGACCTCCGAGCGAGACTCGAGGACATGGAGATAGTGCAAAGATTCACAGCTAGTGCAGGGGATCTGAGTGATTCCGATAGTGAAATAGAGGCTAAACAAGAGAAGGAAGTTACAGCCGGAGATGCATCAAACGAGCGTTTGATCAAAGCTATTGCTAGGATGGTGCAAGTGTGAAGATGGACATTCCAATTTACGAGGGAAACTTGGATGCAGAGGAGATACTAGATTGGATTAGAGCTCTGGATACTTACTTCGACTACGAAGATGTCGAAGAAGACAAGAAAGTTAAGCATGTTGTTACACACTTAAAAGGACATGCAGCATTGTGGTGGGATGAACTACAAGCTGACAAGTGCTGCAAGGGAAACCAGAAGATCAAGAGCTGGGATAGGATGATCGTGAATATGAAGGTGAAATTCATCCCCAGGGATTATCAAATTACTCTATTCAGGAGAATGCGAAACTTGAGACAGAAGCTGATGACAGTGAAAGAATACACTGAGGAATTCTATCGACTAAACATCAGGGAAGGTCATCGGGAGAAAGATGATGAAAAAGTTTCCAGATACATGAATGGCCTAAGATATGATATCCAGGATGAGATGAGCAGGGTAACCATCCGAACGGTGGAATATGCTTATCAGATGGCTCTAAAAGTTGAAGAGAAGCTGAGTCGAAAACAGAGTCAGAGGGGTCGAGGCAGAAGTCAGCCCAGAGGCAAAGCAGTTTCTCAGGACAAATACCATAAGCCCAAGGAGGAATGGAAGAAACCTCAAACTCGTGCAGAGAGAGGTGGAACCTCACAGCGGGGGCCATATGTTGAATAGAGAGGGTAGCATAATGAACAGAGAGGAGATTATGCTGACAACAACACTTTTCCTCGTACTAGAGGCAAAGGAAGAGGCAGAGGTGGAGTAATCACATGCTTCACATGCGGAAAGAATGGGCACAAGTCTTACGAGTGTCCAGAGAAAAAGAAGGACATTGGAGAAGCTCACATCACCGAAGCACAGAGGCGGGATGTTGAGGTTGAAGACGCTGAAGGCGGAAGATCACTCATGATGCAAAAAGTCCTTTTGACACCTGAGAAGGAGGTGGAAAGTTCAGTCCAAAGGACTAGACTCTTTAGGACTGCTTGCAAGACTAAGGACAGGGTATGCAAGGTCATTGTAGACAGTGGTAGCAATGATAATCTCGTATCTACGGAGATGGTAGAGAAGCTGGAGTTGGAGACGATTGATCATCCAAGCCCATACAGAGTTTCGTGGCTACAGAAAGGACACCAGGTAACTGTTACTAAACAATGCTTGGTTGAATTCAAGATAGGTGGATATAATGATAAGATCTTATGTGATGTTTTTCATCTATTGTTGGGTAGACCATGGCAATATGATAGAAATGTGATTCATGATGGGATAATGAACACATACACCCTAGAGAAAAATGGGAGGACACACATGTTGCTTCGGATAAAGGATAAGGAGGTGAAGCTGGAAGTAAGCAACACAGTACTTCTCATGAGTGGAAAGGAACTTCTTACCGAGGTTAAGAAGAAGGAGGATCCACAATTATTTGTGGTCAGGAAGCCATGGATTGTTCTGACTAATACAAGAGTGGATGATTTACTGAATGAAGTTCAGGAACTGTTGGAAGAGTTCGTCGACATTATAGTGGACAAACTACCTTGTTCGTTGCCACCGGTCAGGAGTGTGAGTCATCATATTGATCTCATACCAGGAGCCAGTTTGCCAAATAAAGCCACATACAAATTGATGCCGCAGGAGAATGAGGAGGTTAAAAGTCAAGTCCAAGAATTGTTGGACAAAGGGTTAGTCCGGGAAAGCTTGAGTCCGTGTGTTGTTCCAACAGTACTCAGTCTGAAGAAAGACGGAGGCTGGAGGATGTGTACCGACTCGAGGGATATAAATAAGATAACCATCAGGTACAGGTTTCCATTGCCAAGAATGGATGATCTGATGGATTTCTTGAGTGGAGCAAGGTACTTTTCAAAGATTGATTTGAAAAGCAGATATCACCAGATTCGCATGAGAGAAGGCGATGAATGGAAGACATCATTCAAAACAACTGAGGGTTTGTATGAATGGCCTGTTATGTCATTTGGCTTAACAAATGCGCCAATTACCTTTATGAGGTTGATGAACAAAGTCTTAAGGGAGTTCATCGGGAAATTTGTCATTGTATACTTGGATGACATACTGGTTTATAGTAAGTGGCAGAGCACTTGAAGCATTTGGCTACAGTGATGCAGAAACTACAGCAGGAGAAGATGTTGATTAATATGAAGAAGTCCTCATTCATGAAGACATAACTCATTTATTTGGGATTTTTTATTTCGGAAAATGAGTTGAGGATGGATCCGGATAAGGTGGAAGTGATCAAGAATTGGCCATCACCGAGGAATGTATTCGAGGTGAGAAGTTTTCATGGTTTGGCTAGTTTCTACCGAAAATTCATCAGGAATTTTAGTGGAATTAGCACAACGATGATGGATACAGTGAAGAAGAGGCATAAGTATTTTCACTGGACAGAAGAAGATGAAAAGAGTTTCAATCTATTGAAAAGGAAGATCATGAAACCACCGGTTTTGGTGTTGCCGGATTTCCAGAAAACATTTCAGGTGAAATGTGATGCAAGTGGATTTGCAATCAGGGCAGTCTTTAGTCAAGAAGACAGGTCGATAGCATATTTCAGAGAGAAGTTGAATCAAGCAAAATTGAAATACTCCACGTATGATAAGGAGTTTTATGCTATCATACAAGCATTAAAGAAATGGAGGCATTACTTGATACCCAAAGAATTTGTATTGTACAGTGACAATCATGCACTGCAGTTTGTGACTCAACAGGAGAAGTTGAATCAGAAACATGTAAAATGGGTTGAGTATATGCAGAATTTCACATTTGTGATTAAACATATTTCTGGTACTGCTAACAAAGTTGTTGATGCTTTGAGCAGGAAGTGTTTGATGTTGCAGGAGTTCAGAGTCTGCAATTTAGGTTTTGATGATCTCAGGAATATGTACGCAGATGATCCAGATTTTCAGAAAGCGTATGAAGTAGATGAGAATCCAGTTCTTAGAGATAGAAGCCCGTGGATAAAATACATGATCCAGGAAGGATTTTTGTTCAGAGGCAATCAACTGTGTATTCTGAAATGCTCAATGAGGGAGAATCTATTGAAGGAGAAACACAGTGGTGGATTGGCAGGACATTTCGGTCATGACAAAACATTCGCGAAATTGAATGAGTCATATTTTTGGCTGGGAATGTGAGCGGATGTCAAAATATTTGTAGACAGATGCATAATTTGCCAGCATTCGAAGGGAAGAAAGAAGAATGCGGGTTTTTATCAACCGTTGCCCATACCAGAAAGGTCGTGGGATGCGATAAGCATGGATTTTGAATTGGGGTTGCCAAGGACACAAAGAGGTGTTGATTCAATCTTTGTGGTAGTGGATAGGTTTTCCAAGATGGAACACTTCATCCCATGTCAGAATACCAATGATGTAACTCACATTGCAAATTTGTTCTTCAAAGAGGTCATTCGACTTCATGGGTTGCCGAAAAGTATAGTTTCAGACAGAGACATGAAATTCATAAGGCATTTTTGGAGGAACTTATGGAAGAAGATGGGGACTAATTTGATGTTTAGTTCATCTTATCATCCTCATACGGATGGATAGGCGGAAGTGGTCAATAGAAGTCTGGGAGACTTGCTGAGAAGCTTGGTGACAGAGCACCACAGCAGTTGGGACAATATATTACCACAGGCAGAATTTGCATACAATGAATCAGTGAATCGGAGCACAGGCCAGAGTCCATTTCAGGTTGTTTATGGCATGCAGCCGAGGAGAATTTCTGAACTGAGAGATTCAGGACAGACTGCTACTAGGAGCGCTAGTGCAGAGGAATTCATTGAGGCGATGAAGGAACTTCACAGCCAGGTGAAGGAGCGGTTGCAGAATTCAAGTCAAGAATACAAGCGCAGAGCAGATCAACATCAGAGACAACTTCAGTTTGAGGTTGGTGATCTGGTTCTGGCACATTTGAGGAAAGAAAGGTTCCTGAGAGGAGCATACAATAAGCTGAAGATGAAGAAAATCAGGCCATACAAGGTCTTGAGAAAATTTGGGGACAATGCTTATGAGATTGAACTACCCGATGGGATCGAAATTTCTCCGATATTCAATGTATCAGATTTGTACCCATATAGATCTGGAGAAGCAGAGACTGGAGATGAGCAGTTAGGAATCCAGTGGACGAAGCAAATGCCAGTTGCAGAGAAGCCACAGATGGAATGCATATTGGACAAGAGAGTGAGTAAGAGGACCAGGCGAAAACAATATTTTGAGTATCTGGTCAAGTGGAAGAAGCATCCAGTTGAAGATGCCAGCTGGGAGACTGAAGATAAGATACAGAAGCATGGACAGACCGTGCAGGAGCTCATGGACAAGAGCCCATGAAAGTTTTCAAGTGAGGGAGTATGATGCAAGAGCATCACCAACACATCAAGAGAGCCAGCATGGAAGTAGAGGACAGTTGGACAAGCCAGCACAAATTTTGAAAACACTTTGGAATTGTTGTGCAAATCTTAAATGAGCCATTAAGATGAGGCGCACTTGTATATTGTAAATGGACCTTAAGCGGATAGCTCTCATCCTTAGTAGGTAGACGGCATTTAAAATAGTTAATGTAAAGTAGATAGAATTTAATTCTAGACTATACAGTTGTAGAGCGCAAGAGGGAAACGAGATATAAACACCCTCATTGTGCATTGTAACATTATTCAAAAGAATTTGGAGCAAGAAGAAGTAGAGAGCTATGTAAAAAAAACCATGTATAGACATTTGAATTAATAGAAAGATTTGATTCAAATTCATGGTTTGTGTTGTTCTCTGTGTATTGGTGTTGAATGATAGGCTCATGAACGTTTGCTTCCTGTTATACATTTTCTTTTATATGTTGTGTATGTGATTTCATGTATGAATTGAATTCTGAGAGGGAGATGGAATGAGTTTCAATTGTTTCTCTATTTGAGCTAGAGAATTCCTGCAAGGAGTGCAGTTGAAGTGTCCGCAAGGAGTGCGTTGACAGAGGGTTCAAATAGAGATAGTTTTTGTTCTCATTCATCCAGAAGTGCAGTTGGGCACAGGAGCCATGCAAGGAGTGTGTGGGCCAGGTAAAAGTCTCAGGGTTGTGAACCTGAGTGAAGCATTTGACAGACTGTTGCTGCAGGTGTGCGCAGAGTCAAGTTACTTCAACACTTCGAGGTTGTTGAAGGTTTGTCGCAAGGAGTGCGTGAAAGAGTTTTCTTGAAGGACTTGAGGTCGTGGGGAAAAGCTCAGGAGGGATAGGACCTTCGAATTTTTTGAAGGATAGCGTAGAAAAGTTGTGCCTTGAAGGTTGGAAAGAAGTGTCGCAAGTTTGCACGCAGGTGGATAAGTTTTGTGGAAGAACACTTAGTCATTTCGTGGATTGCATAAGGAAGAACGGACGGTCGATATCTTCCAGGGAAAATCAGCGAATCACCATGAGTCGTTGGATCTCGCGGGGGTGCAGGGGTATACTGCAGATATTCCCATAGTGTTTAAAGCTCAGAAGGGGCAGAGTTGTTGATCCAATCCAGCCAGGGGCATTGGATTATTTGCGAAATTGCCTATCGGGATTTCGTAAGAAAGGAATCGAAGATTTGGTAACAGGAGTCATGAAATCGCGATACGCGATATCCCGATGGCTACAAGTATAGTGTGGGGCCACAGGAGTTGGTGGTGGATAGGTAGCACACTATATCGAGGTTCGGAAAAAGTAAAGTCCCGAAACATTGGACATCAGGATTCACGATCCCGCAAAGTTTGAAATCTCGACGAGGTGACGGGACCGTTGAAAAGTCAAAGCTGCGAGCTCATCGGAGTTTCGGCATATCGGGACTCGGGAGTCCGTGATCCCGATAGAGAAAGTCCCGACAAAGGAACGGAAGGGTCGGCATTGACTCATATCGGGTCTCAAAGATTCGAGAGTCCTACACTCGATCACTGACCTCGGAAGTTTGTGAAGTCTGATTCCCCGATAAGTAAAGAGAGGGGGAGTCATGCAAAGAGATATGTGGGTGTAGATTTCCCAATAGGGAAATAGAAGGACCGGTTAGTGTTCTTAGGGCTGAGGAAAGAGAAGATCCTGTGAGCAGGCGTGCCTGCGGGTGCAATACTGCATCAAAAAAGAGGTCCAATGGGAGAAGCAGATGCCTATAGCAGAAAAGTCACGCATGGAGAAGATCATAGATCAGAGGACTAGTAAGAAAACCAGAAGAAAGAATTATTTTGAGTACTTGATAAAGTGGAGAAGAAACCCAATAGAATATGCTAGTTGGGTAAATGAAGCAGATATCCAGAAGCATGGAAAGTCAGTCTGGGAGATCATGGAGAGGATTCCATGAATTGTTTTCTATAGGAGTATGATGCAGGAGCATCATCATCAAAGCATAAGTGGAAGACAACACAGTGCCCTGGAACACATTTTGAAGTGTTTTTGAAATTTGAAAGATGGCATGTCACGTAATATCTTGAAAAGATTGTAATTAAAGAACATCTTAAATGTTTAGGAGATGAACTATCACATGAGATTGATGGAGATCATATTTTATTTAATGTAGTATATTACAGTACAGATTTGAATCATTCGCTCTTATATGTTTGTCTCGAACATTTATTGTAATAAATCCTTAGTAGTTGAAAGATTTTAATTTGATAGGATAGCAATAAGGTAGTCGGAGGGAAAATCTCTATGAGCTCATTTTGTAAAACTAAATGTATTGTATTCCGAAAATGAGGTTGTTGTTGAAATTTAGTTGCGGTTGTTGAAAGTTATATGAAAGAGAGTTGTTGAGATACTGAAGAGCATTTTATGATCCATGTACATATCATTTGAATGAATATAATAGAGAAGCATTGATCCACATGTTTGGTGTTGTTGTTACTGTGTCAATCTGAATGAATGAATGGTAGTCTTTATGTTTAATCATATTTCTCTATTATTACTTGTTCTTATGTTATGAATGCATTTCATGGTTGAATGTATGAATTTGTGAGAATTAGATAAGTTTCAATTGTTTCTCTTTTACGAGCCTATGCAATGTGTGCATAGTGTCTGCAAGGTGTGCATTGATAGAGTCTATTTCGAATCAGAAGCTCAGAAGAGATAACATGAAGCTTTTGTTTCCAAAGAGTGCATAAGTGTCTGCAAGGTGTGTGTTGACAGAGTCTATTTTGACTCAGAAAATCAAAAGAGATAACGTGAAGATTTTGTTTGCGAGGAGTGCATAAGTGTCTGCAAGGTTTGCGTTGACGGAGTCTATTTTAACTCAAAAAATTAGGAGAGATAACTTGGAGCTTTGTATGCAAGGTTTGCATATTGTCTGCAAGGTGTGCGTCAAGAGAGTATTTTTTACTCATAATATCAGGAGGAATAACTCCAATTTTACTTGCAGAAGAGTGTAAGGAACTATTGCAAGGTGTACACAATCTCTCACAAAGAAGTTGATTTGTGGAAGAAGACATGTTGCAAGGTGTGCATAGAGTCAAAATTCAACTAAGTGTCGAAGAAACGCCTTGAGGAGTTGGAGGTTTCAAGGAAGAAGAAGCTCAATAGAAGTAGCAGGACAAAATCCTTCAATAAGGAGGAGCCCTTTAATATTTCGTAAATTAATGAGCAAGATCCGTTCAAGAGGAACTGGGATCATTCCAGACCGTCAGATATGGGAGAGTTGCATGAAGGTTAGCCATGGAATCCTTCGACACTCTGAGTATCTGAAGGTTTTGAAGTGTTTGAATAGTGGGGATCACCAAATTCCTCAAGCCGCGAAGTAGATATGGACCGTTGGATTTAGGAGAATACATGGTGGAGATATGCATACTTCAGGGGGTAAAAGAGTGTTAAGACGTTTGGAACTCTCAAACGCTGAAGTCCTAAAATGGATCACAGTCATTGGCTATTGGAGAGACGAGAACTGTAGATCTTGTTGGGTAAGTTCATGGTTCGGAGTTCGAAGAAAAATGGGTAAGCTGTAGTCAAAACAGTCGAAGCCCAAAATTTTGAAGCTCTTTAGGAATTTAAGCCTCGGGTCATAGTCCAAGGTAGAAAGTGGAGAGGGGATAGAAGAAGGAGCTAGAGCCCTTCAGTTTTAAATTTTTAAAGAGCGTTAAGAAAAGGGCTTATAGGTTACATAGGACATGTGCCTAATGTGATAAAGGGCCTGTGTTAAATCAATTTGGGGGCTAGAAGGGTCCCAATGAGCTAATTCTGCTCAACCTTTTAAAGATCCTTGATCGGGAGGTTGCACAACCCCTAGGAGAGAAGAGGGGTTGCATCATATGGAAAGCTCGTTAAAAAATGAAACAGAGGTCACAACCATATTTTTTCTTCTCTGTATCAAGCTCGTTAAAAAAAATGAAACAGAAATCTGGGGATTGAACCTACAACTACGAGAATAGTTATTTTCTTGTGTCAAGCTCGTTAAAAAATGAAACGGTCACCTCTCCTGTCAAGTCGAGTATTTTCACTAGATATCATAGATATCAAGTTGAGTCTTTAACTAGGTCTCGTAATTGAACCTTCCTTTCATCCACCTTTTTCAATTGACCTTTTTCCTCCATCCGATACAGAAATTGGTGACAATATAAAATTTGACGAATGAAAAAAAGCTTGGGGGGGCATGTCTCCATCCTTTGATTATCATTCTAGAATTAATATTCTAGCTTCTAAAGCTGGGGACAGAGTACCAACCACCCATCAGTATCCCTCAAAACCTTTGGAAATTACATTGGAAAATTACAAGCTTGTGTAAAAATGAAACCAATTCTGAGCTTAATATTTATTCTTTCTCATTCTCGTAAATACATGATAATGTGACCAAGTATACTTTTATCACTTTTTCGAAATCGTAAAGGATATATGAAAAAGAAACCCCCTGGAGTTTCCTTTAATCTCTTTTCAGACTCTCTTAACATGAAAAGATTTCCAAGTGATCTTGCTTACTTTCACAAGTCTCATTAAAAGGTTTGAAAGGGCGTGTTTCAAGTGGTAGTTTATCTCTTTTTCGGCCTCGTGAGATTATTTATGAAAAAGGAACACTCTAATAAAACATGATTAGAAGAGTTCTCCCCTATATTGTTTTACACTTTTTTTGGTCTTGGGAGACTAAACTTACAAAAAAATCATTCATGGAGTTCCCTTTAAGTTCTTTTTAGACTCTCTAAATGTGAAAACCACCAAGTTTACCTTCTTTGGGCTCGTAAAACTATGCATCGAAGGACCTATGTAAGTCCAATCTCAAGGACCCATCTGGGACTGAATCCCTCCTTCCTCAGGTTCATTAAACATATGTCGAGGGACTCATCCGAAGAATGAGCTATACCGAGAATCTGTTATCCTACTCAATCTCATTAAAAAATAAAGGGGTACTCATCTATCTAGGTGGGGGGGGGGGAATTGAAGGAAGTGGGTCAAGTTTTTGAGAATCCTTTATGGAATCTATTGTTGCCATTGAACATGGCACCTGTTTGCATCTCATCTTATGGTTGGATAATCCACTTGTCTCTTAGTCATACCAATTCCATGTGTCGGCCTACTTTTTCGTCCAGTCGAAGAGTGCTCTTATTATCGTCACATTACATTCTTCATACTTGTCAAGTCAATGCTTCCAAGTTAGTTTTTGTGCCTCGTCATGTTTATGGGAAGTTTCACTTCAAACCATCTATCTGCAGTATTGTCAGTTTTCATTTTATGTGTCAGTCCATACTCATTCGATTCACCATCTTACATCACTTTCCTATGTCAGTTTCATGTCGATGATGGAGGATACATCAAGGCCCTCCTTCAACGAGTATTTTCCTATCGACTTCAACACATCATCCAGGAATTAGACTTTCAAACCAGTTAGTACCTTGGGACCTACATGCCTCAATGGCAAGCCTCCTTGTTTTCGACAATAGGTTTACATCATTGACCTCTGATCGGATGATTCCATAGTTATTTGACCTCAACTCAATTATTCACATTTGTTGGAATGTACTAGGGTACCTTGGGATTCATTGACATCATTGGTGATTTCCCTTGTACTTTTTAATAGTCTACATCAATGACTGGTAATCAAGTGGTTTCTACCATGATCGACATCAAATCATCTATTAACATGGCTAGATTTGTACCACATCGGGATTGGGACAAACACCCTAGGTTGTGATTTCATTCTATTATCTTCTTTTCCCAAGCCATGATGGATATCATATGAGCATATTGATATATATACTGTCACATAAATCCACATTGTATTGGTCTGTGGCTATGTTTTGTCATATCGTAGCTCCACTATTTATTTTTCGTGGTTGCGATCAGTTCATGTCATGAAGGTATGGATCCACATTGTATCTCTGGTGGCCATATCCTTAGGCAGTATTTTTCATGGATCCATAGTTTATTGGTCGAAATTCATGTTGAGTGATCTCGTATTTCGAGCATAGGTATGCATGCCTCAGAAATGGAACATATATTAATATTGTTTGATGATTGTTTGCAGCTTCGTCTAGTTTCTCCCACTCCAACACCCTTGCATTAAAGAATTTTTAAAGTGTTTCAGCCATCAGTTTATCTTCTGACCTCACACTTTAGGGGCTATCTGTTACACATAAAAATGTCACACTTGAGTTACGCACCCTAAGTGTCGCAAGTGTCGCAAAGTGATGTATGCACCTCGGTAAGTGTCGCATTCACTGTCACAAGTGTCATATGCACCTTCCCAAGTGTCACATTCACTTTTTGAGGTGTCCCCACCCCTTGAAACCATTCAAACAGTTTTTCATGACCCCTAAGTCATATGGGAGGAGGAAAACCATCGTTTTTTTGTCAAAACACATTTTTTCCTTGGAAATTTCAAGCCTTTTTTGAGAATTTATGAAGACGAGCTCCCCCCTATCCATACTTTGGGTGAACACATAGCATCCCCTCTACCACTATATGGGAGTGATAATCTAGGATCAACACTCTGTCTCTCACTAGTGGGGAGCGTTGATGTTTTGAGAGAAAGGAGGGATCTCCCCCACCTTAATCTATGGGCCAGCTCTTTGAGATTGGATTAGTTGTGTTCGACCCTCATGCTTGGTCCTCACTTTAGAATATGATACAAGCCTCAAGGATCCATATCCTCAACCATACCCCTCATTTTCTCATGGTTTTTATGCATCTCAAGCCTATATATTGAGGGCTTTCCAAGGTGAAAAGGAGGAAGCTTTCAAATATCAAACTAATGATATTGGTAGCATCGTGCAAGGGTTGGACGAGGAGATCTTGGGAGGCTATTGCAACTGCATCAATCATGGTCTGTAAGTATTCTCTTTGGATTCTTGTTTTAATATACTTGGCCTATTTCCTTCGAGCTTGTGTATTCTTTCATGTGCTTGTCTATTGTTCCTTCGATCTTTGTAGATGAATTTGTTCGATCTAATCTTGTAGAGTAGGATTTCTTTGTTTCTCTTTGTTTCCTATTGTAGGTATCAAGTTTCACTAAGGATTTTGGAGATCAATCTCGGATTGGAAGCAACGAGGAAAAACTTTGAAACAAGGTGCATCACACTCTTTCTCCTTCTCTCTTTCTGATTGATTAAACTGAATTCAAATGGATGTTAGTGTCCATTTGTAGTGTTTCTGTCTTGGTATCATAACCTTTGTTTTTCCAATGTTCGTTGTCACACCTATGTTGGAACAAAAATCATTTAAAATTCTTAGTTGCTTGTCAAGATCAGAGGGACACCTCTCCATAAGAACAATATCATCAATGTATAAAAGAGAGATGATAACTAATGTAGTTGAAATAGTGCTAGTGAAACATACTTCCAAATATGCCTCTAAATTTTCAATATAAATGCCAAAGAAGGTAAGGAATAGGTTCATAGTCTAAATGTGATATGTTGTTTTCCTTTTTCCGAGCATATTTTTCAGGATATTTGCTCAAAATCTGGCGAGATATTGTTGGATATGCATATTTGAGTGGTTAAATATATATAATTCGAGTACTCTAGGTGTTTCCCTGGAGTTTCCTTTAAGATCTTTTCAGACTTTGTAAACATGAAAATATTTCCAAGTGATCTTGATTCCTTTCACAAGTCTCATTAAAAGGTTTGAAAGGGCGTATTTCAAGTGGTAGTTTATCTCTTTTTTGGCCTCGCGAGATTAATTACAAAAAAGGAACACTCTAATCAAGCATGATTAGAAGAGTTCTCCCCTATATTTTTTTACACTTTTTTCGGGCTTGGGAGACTAAACTTATGAAAAAATCATCCATGGAGTCGCCTTTAACTTCTTTTCAGACTCTCTAAATGTGAAAACCACTGAATTTACCTCCTTTGGGCTCATAAAACTATGCATCAAAGGACCTATATAAGTCCAATCTCGAGGACCCGTCTGGGACTGAACCCCTCCTTCCTCAGGTTTGTTAAACATATGTTGAGGGACTCATCCGAAGAATGAGCTATACCAAGAATCTGTTATCCTCCTCAATCTCATTAAAAAATAAAGGGGTACTCATATATATGGGTGGGGGGGGAATTGAAGGAAGTGGGTCAATTTTTTGGGAATCCTTTATGGAATATATTGTCACCCTTGAACATGGCACCTGTTTGTGTCTCTTCTTATGGTTGGGTAATCCACTTGTCTCTTAGTCATACCAATTCCATGTGTTTCCCTACTTTTTCGTCCAGTCGAAGAGTGCTCTTATTGTCGTTACATTACATTCTTCATACTCGTCAAGTCAATTCTTCCAAGTTAGTTTTCATGCCTCATCATGTTTATGGGAAGTTTCACTTCAAACCATCTATCTACAGTATTGCCAGTTTTCATTTCTTGTGTCAGTCCATACTCATTCGATTAACCATCTTACATCACTTTCCTATGTCAGTTTCGTGTCGATGATGGAGGATACATCAAGGCCCTCCTTTGACAATTCTTTTCCTATCAACTTCAACACATCATCCAGGAATTAGACTTAAAAACTAGTTAGTACCTTGGGACCTGCATGCCTCAATGGCAGGCCTCCTCGTTTCCAACAGTAGGTTTACATCATTGACCTCTAATCGGATGATTCCATAGATGTTTGAAATCAACTCATTTATTCACATTTGTTGGAATGTACTAGGGTACCTTGGGATTCATTGACATCATTGGTGATTTCCCTCATACTTGTTAACAGTTTACATCAATGACCGGTAATCAAGTGGTTTCTACCATGATCGACATCAAACCATTTATTCACATGGATAGATTCATACCACAACGGAATTGGGACGAACACCCTAGGTTGTGTGTTCACTCTGTTATCTTATTTTCCTAGGCTACGATGGATATCATATGAGCATATTGATATATATACTGTCACATAAATCCACATTGTATTGGTCTATGGATATGTTTTGTCATATCGTATCTCCACTATTTATTTTTCGTGGCTACGATTAGTTCATGTCATGTAGGTATGGATCCACATTGTATCTCTGGTGGCCATATCCTTAGTTAGTATTTTTCATGGATCCACATTCTATTGGTCGGCAGTCGTGTTGAGTCATCTCGTATTCCGAGCATAGGTATGCATGCCTCGGAAATGGAACATATATTAATATTGTTTGATGATTGTTTGCAGCTTCTTCTAGTTTCTCCCACTCCAACACTCTTGCATTAAAGAATTTGTAAAGTGTTTCAGCCATCAGTTTATCTTCTGACCTCACACTTTAGGGGCCATCTGTTACACATAAAAATGTCACACTTGAGTTACACACCCTAAGTGTCGCAAGTGTCGCAAAGTGATGTATGCACCTCGGTAAGTGTTGCATTCACTGTCACAAGTGTCGTATGCACCTTCCCAAGTGTCACATTCACTTTTTGAGGTGTCCCCACCCCTTGACACCATTCAAACATTTTTTCATGACCCCTAAGTCATATGGGAGGAGGAAAACCATCGTTTTTTTGTCAAAACACACGTTTTCCTTGGAAATTTCAACCCTTTGTTGAGAATTTATGAAGACCAGCTCCCCCCTATCCATACTTTGGCTGCACACATAGTGCCCCCTCTACCACTATATGGGAGTGATAATCTAGTATCAACACTATGTCTCTCACTAAGGGGAATCATTGATGTTGTTGAGAGAAAGGAGGGATCTCCCCCACCTTAATCTATGGGACAGCTCTTTGAGATTGGATTAGTTGTGTTAGACCCTCATGCTTGGTCCTCACTTTAGGATATGGTACAAGCATCAAGGATCCATATCCTCAACCATATCCCTCATTTTCTCATGGTTGTTATGCATCTCAAGCCTATATATTGAGGGCTTTCCAAGGTGAAAAGGAGGAATCTTTCAAATATCAAACTAATGATATTGATAGCAGCGTGCAAGGGTTTGACGAGGAGAGATTAGGGAGGTTGTTGAAACTACATCAATTATGGTCTGTAAATATTTTCTTTGGATTCTCATTTTAATATACTTGGCCTATTTCCTTCGAGCTTGTGTATTCTTGCATGTGCTTGTCTATTGTTCCTTCGATCTTTGTAGATGAATTTGTTTGATCTAATCTTGTAGATTATGAGTTCTTTGTTTCTCTTTGTTTCTTATTGCAGGTATCAAGTTTCACTAAGGAGTTTGGAGATCAATCTCAGATTGGAAGCAGCGAGGACAAACTTTGAAACAAGGTGCATCACACTCTTTTTCCTTCTCTCTTTTTGATTGATTAAACTGAATTCAAATGGATGTTAGTGTCCATTTGTAGTGTTTCTATCTTGGTATCATAACCTTTGTTTTGTCAATGTTCGTTGTCACACCTATGTTGGAAAAAAAATCATTTAAAATTCTTAATTGCTTGTCAAGATCAGAGGGAAACCTCTCCATAAGAACAATATCATCAATGTATAAAAGAGAGAAGATAACTAATGTAGTTGAAATAGTGCTAGTGCAACATACTTCCAAATATGCCTCTAAATTTTCAATATAAATGGCAAAGAAGGTAGGGAATAGGTTCGTAGTCTAAATGTGCTATGTTTTTTTCTTTTTTCCAAGCATATTTTTCGGGGATATTTGCTCGAAATCTGGCCAGATATTGTTGGCTATGCAGATTTGAGTGGTTAAATATATATAATTCGAGTGCTCTAGGGGTTTTTCATCACATTGAATCCTTTTATGCATTCAAAAATGAAATTTAAACAACATATAGTTGTGATTTCATGTGGATTTATGTTGTCAAATTCTAGCAAGGAGGGAAAAAACGTAGAATATTCAGACAACGTTGGGAATAGGAGACAACATTTCTTAACTTCTATATTACACTTAATTTCCAGCCAACACTTGGTATTCTTGAACTTAGCAATAACATTAATGTAAAACATTTATTGTAGCAACACTCAACTCAAATGGAACCTTTAACTCTTCTAATCTATTCCAAAGGTTAATTTTAGGCACTCTTTGAAACACTTTTCTAAAATCAACAAAGAAACATATGAGATCAGATTTATTATTATAACATTCATTTTAGATGATCCTAACCATAAGTAGGTGGTCTATGGTTGATAATTTTTAAATCTACCCTAACCTTTAACCCTTTTATTGTAACATTATACCCATATGTTACGAGGCAAATCTCTCTATGGCAAGGGGTAAACCACAACGGACGGAAATGACTGCAAAAATCAACTCTAATCTCAAGTATTCTATATAAACGAATATGCTAGCAAGACAAGATAAAAGGCTTAAATCATTTGGACATTCGATGAAGTCTATCGTTGAGCACTTGACCTAACGCAATATGCGTGAAAATAGTCCTCAAAAACCAAGCAATGCAAGCATATGGTGATAATATATAATGTTATCACATTCAACAACATAATCCATCAACATTCATAACAAATACTCCCATGGAATAATAATTCAAATATTTGCAAGATATTAATTTGACGATAAGAGAGTATTTCTATTAAGATATAATCAACAGATGTGAATAAGTTACATACTTCCATGTCGGCATAGTTCAGAACCGAGAAACTAAGTTCCTTCCATCTGGGCCTCCACCACTTCAATCATCCACCAAAGGAAAGCTCATAAAAGAGAGACAATGAAGTTCTCAATTAGTAAGGGAAGAACTTGGGGGCTCAACAATGTGCTCATACTTAAAGGACAAAGGGATGTAGACTCAATGTGAAGTGAATAATTTCTCCAGAGTAACTTTGCTCTAAAAGTCAAATTCTTTCTCTTCTTTTCCATAACTCGGATTTGGCCCATTTATAGCCTTCAAGTGGAACTGAAGGGTTGAGTCATAATGTTTCCACTATATGGACGACCAAGGATCATTGATATTCTGACATGACATGGAAACCTAACACCATTTTTCAATTTTGGGCATTTTCCGATGTACATGGGTTGTAGTGGTGCAACCTTCATATACACATGTTGTATAGTAGACAAGGTGTGTATATGTGGAAAAATTATATTTTTAGCTCTAGGATTTTCAAAAAGGGATTTTAAGTCTGCATGGGGAAATGGAAAAAGGCCTTTTGTGCAATATTGCATGGGGCGAGGAAAATACTGCTATAATAGATGTCCCCTAATGTGTGAGGTCATAGGAGTATCTGCGATGACCGAAATATATTATAAAACCCAGAAGTGGAGTAATGGGGACCCAACTGGAAGAACTAGTTTCTCATTACAATCTGTACTGACTTTGCATACATGGGTTTTACACTGCAGATCCATGTGAAAAATATACCAAACAATTGTATCTGGCCATTAATAGGAAAATACAAATGTGGTTACATGCCAAAGGTTGTCATAGTCATGAACAAGGCCCAGTAAAATCAGTCTCAAAATCAAACTGAAGATATGTGTATACAATGGAGTACAATCTAATATCCCATGATCACTGAAGTCACACAGGTACTGGTCTAATGAAAAGGTAGCAACAACTTAGGAAAGTTGCGGCTACATATTGATGTCTTCAAGTCTTCTACACAATCCTCCAAAGGTGCAAGTCTACATCGTGTGAATAAAGGAGTTGAGGTTGAACACAATGAGACTTCGTTTGATTACCGGTCATTGAGGTATACCATTAACAAATGTGAGACATCCTATCGATGATGAAAGTAGGTATCAAGGCACTGATTTCATTCTTATAAGTGTGAATAAAGGATTTGGGATCGAACACTTGAAGAATCCATCGATCAGGGGACATTCATGTATTCCCAACTGGTGATGGCGAGAGAACCTATCACTAATGACTGCAAGCCTCTAGGTACTCATAGCACTCTAGGTCTTATTTCTAGAATAGATGAGCTGAATTCGATCGAAGGAGACCAGCTAAAAGGAGAGCATTAAGGCATCTCTCATCATTTCGCATGAGGTACAAAGAAGGAGCTTGATGACTTGGAGGAAATTAGACAAAGAAAATGTTCACGAACCAATGACCCTATACGTCTTTAACATGTGCCAAGTGCAAGAGGTACACGAAAAAGACCCTCTGAATAGTATTCAATGAGGAAACCACCAATAAGGCTAATGGCATCCAAGAAACTGCACGAATCCTAATGTGTGAATAGATGTCTTTTCATATAACATAAGGGAAACCACCCAGTCAACGACCAATGATGAAATTTTGACTGTTGGGTTCAAGGTTACCTACCAATGAGGAAAGTAGGACCAAGGTGCATAATAGGACTAAAACTTCATGTGATTCTGAGACAAACTGAGGGTATGTCTGACATGCACAGTCAAGAGTTTTGAGGAATGGTCGGCATAGGTTGATAGACATCCTTTGAACAAGAGAATGAGACATATGGAAGACTCTGGCATCATAGACTCAATGATGAAACCATGAGATGCAGGAGGCATCAATAAAATTCTCCACAGGGACTGGAAGATTAACCATTCGGGGGAGTAAACTCTTTGTAACGAGCTCAACTTCCTAAGGCCATGATAAACCCAAAATTATGATGACAAGTGGACTCAACAATTTTTTGCTCTTTTCAAAGGCAACGTGATTGTTGCCCATATAATATAATACTCCCTTCCCGCTCGTCTTTTTTTTTTTTTTTCATAGTCAAATGAATGCTATGATACAAAGGAGGAAACGAGTGTCGCAAGTAAACAAAACTAGTTCCAGCATTGGAACATACCTATGCTCAATGCAAGGAGGTGCATGTGGGAGATGGACACTCGAGGGAATTTTCTCTCCTAGGTATAGGGTTTCAAGTTGCAAAGGATATAAATGAGGCTCTGTTTGGTTGAGGATGCAAAACTACTAAGGAAAACATTTTATAATGCAAATCGAGAACCGGTCATAGGCTCAATATTGCAAGCAAGAGCATGAGACGCAATCACAACTTAACACCAAAAAATATCTTTTTTCATAATCTTAGTCTACTTGGTTTGAAAAAGGGATAAACTTGTACCAAATAGACGTCCTTTCAAATCCAATTTACGAGTGTGAAAGAGACAAGTTCACTCAGCAATATTTTCTCTTTTTGAAAATGATTTGAAAAAGAACTTAACTAAGACTCACGACCTTTAAAGTCCAATTAACGAGTGTGAAAGGGACAAATTCACTTGGAAATATTTTCACTTTTTAGACAAGTCGGAAAAGAGCTTAAATTAGACTCATTGAGAGGTTTCTAGGCAGCATGTCATGGGGGAGGCCAAGGCTCCCATTTTGGACCTATGTGAAAGGTCAACATCTTACGAATAACCGACACAAGCTTGGGAAAATCCAAAGCTCTCCAATTCAAGGATGATAAATTGCAAGTGGAGGTTACCTTCTCCATGATATATCGGATAATTTCCCTAACTTGAAAGGATAGGGGAGGAGGCATTAGATACCCCACAAGACCATCCCAATAAAAGGTAACTTCTCCAGGACTTGAAGGGAGAGTACTTGGGGAGAGTAAAACTCTCTCTTGTTCAAAAGGCGCAGTATCAGAAATGTTAACAATATGGTTGAAGAACGCATCACCCTCCAAGGAAAGGGTTGGATTGACCGGAAATTGCATTGGTGTGATCATTTCTTCAACTGTGGTTGAATAGGATGCATGACAACAAGGCTCGAAGACACATCACCTTAAAAAATGGGGGTGTGTTCAGATGAGGATTGCATCAGCATGACTTTCATGTCAATCAAAGGAGAAACAGGGTGTGGGGAAACCACAGACACCTCAGAACCTAAAGGGCCCCCAGGTGAGAACCACGCTTATGGTATTAGATCAGTAGCAGGGCATAACCAAGTAAGGTGATTTCCTTCATAAGTCCTGCAAAGGAATCTGGGCTTACGTCTTACACGTCTAGGCTTCTCAATTGTATGGATGCCCCCAGCATTGTTCACCATGGTTGGTGACATGCTCTCAGAGTGACTGGCATAGGTTGTAGGTTCATATCCCACATGATGGAAAGAGGTTGGAGATGTAATATCGATATGAATTATAGTGACTAGAGTGATTCCCCTAGCATGACTAGTAGCGGTTGGTTGCGGGTTTTCAACATGACTTGCAAAGGTTGTCGACCAATCCCCAACATGACTAGCAGTGGTTGGTGATGGAGCTACAGTATCACTAGCAGTGACTAGACTAGCGGTGGTGAGTTGTGGCATTTTAGACCAAGGTCCGGGGAAAGATTGGTTTTGAGACTTTGCAGACCAGGAAGGATCTTGGTTTACACCATGTCCCTTTCCGGAAAGATAGTATCCTCCACCTAGTTAATCCATAGAGGTTTTTACGGGAATCATCATTGAAGCAGATGTTTGCGAAGAGACAAAAGTATGATAAGGATTAATCAAGTGAGGATATATGTTTCCCCCATGTGAAGGGGTCCCGTGAAGAGAGTAGACCAAACCATAAAACTGGTTCCCCCATATGAAATACTAGAGGACATATGTGGACCTGTCATGGAAAAAGTGTTCGTAGGAACTGGCATGGGGGAAGAAGGATACATGGACGGGGTGTAATAAGTAGGATAGCCACCCATTTGAGTACTGGCTCTTGAAAAAAAATGGCTAGGATTGTATCCATAAGAGGAGAGGTTCCAACCTCCCATAGTGAGAGTTGGTTGAGGGGCATGACTCCTATCAAATGAAGATGTAGACGATGGGGCCATGGTGCCCCTGTATCCAAAACTAGGATTCACATAAGTGGGCCAAGGAGAGGATGGAAAGGGTGAAAGTATGTTTTGCATATCAACAGGAAAATGACTAGAGACCCAAGGCATGGACTGATTGTCATAATTATGCATACCATTATGAAGAGAGGATGGATTCGTCCCCATGAAATGTGTGAATTCATGGGAGAGGTAGCAGTAACTGAGGGAGCCCAGGGAACTCCACTATCCATGATAATGACAACTCAAGGCACGGTATAAAATCTCAAAGGTCTACTAAAAATCAAAGAGCACACCGAAAATAATCAAAATTCCAATATGCACACAAATAAGATAAAGTGGTTGAGACGGGCCTCCCTCCCTAAAGTAGGTATGCCTTGCCCAAGAGGGGCTAAGACTCCCCGCTAAATATCATAGGTATCAGAATCATTTATAAGGGCCCTCATGGGCTTAACAACCAGTCAGTCAGATCCCCCCAAAGAGGTAATCCTCCATAAAGGTTGTGTGTTGTCCGACCCTTATTTGACCCAGGGTACCTATAGAATAACCCATGCAAGTAACCTATGTGGCACCTAAGTCAAGCAACTAATCAACCACGGTATAACCGATGTGCAGGAGAACAGTCGTAAGTCAGGTCCACCATATGGGTGGGGTAGCAAAGTCGGAAACCTTGAAAGAACTACCTCTCACGGAGGTAAGGGCACTAGAAAGATATCTATATACAAATAGATCCCCATAAATATCTCTGACGTTAAGAAGGTATCGGGGGGATACCCCTTCAACCGACTTCACACGACCTCGTGTTTAACTTAGGTGTAAGCGGAGCCTCCTGATATTACTAATTATACAATGGATTTCTCCACTCCCTTAGTCGGACACATATGTTGATTTAATAGCCTTGGAGAAGTTTACTCACAAAATCCTATTCCAAGGCTCTAAATCCTAAGCTAGTTGGTGCACCTTAGAAAATAAAATCGTTACTAATCAATTTTAAATTATAGCGTTAATTTTAATGGCCTTGCTTACTCAAAAGGTGTGGTCATGAACCTAGTGATGTTATGACTCAAAAAGTAAAATAAATGAATATGAACACAATGCAAATTCCTAACTTCAACTTTTAATAAATGATATGCTTCTTAAAAATTGCAATTTTCAATTCAATTCTACAATTCTAGATTAAAATGTCATCTTTCTTTATTGCACTAAGATAAATGACAAAAGACTCAAGAGATAAAAATGTCAATCAATGTAAAATGCCTAATATTTTTGTATTTTCAATATAAGAAAAATGAAAATGCAAGCATTGAACAACAGGTTGATATAATGACTCTACAGTGTATAGACAAAGACAAACCAAGTAGGATATCATGTAGCAAAACACCCAGCCCAAAGTGCAAGGACAATCAAAATGAAAAGATGATGAGAAAGGCGCCGCCCAAAAATTCAACCAAAGACAGGTTTCTTGTCATACCACAGACACTTAATAGTCACTACTAAGACCCAAGGGGACTCGACAATCATCAAAACCCACCTAGCAACCACCAAACCCAGAAATCAAGCAATAAATATTGATGTATGCGACTTTTCAAGGGAAAAGCGTGTATGTACGCATCTTGCAGAAGCACAACACGCGTATGTACGCGTCTGTTAGGAAAAAACCGGCATACAAGTGTCAAAACACAACCAAGTTAAGGAGATGGATGAAAGACTCAGACCTAGAGTGAACATAGGTTGTCAAGCAATCATACGACAAGAAAATTAATATGAACAAGACAAATCTAAGGAGAAAAACACTCCAAACCCCAAAAAAGAATATTATATACCAGTATGGTCGCCAATTCAGTAACGAGTAAAATCTCTCTATGGCAAGGGGTAAACCACAACAAACGGAAATGACTGCAGAAATCAACTATAATCTCAAGTATGTTATATAAATGAATATGCTAGCAAGACAATATAAAAAGCCTACCTCGTTCGAACATTCGATGAATTCCACCATTTAGCACTTGACCCAAAGCAATATGTGTGCAACTAGTCCTCAACAACCAAAAAATGCAAGCATATGTTGATAATATATAATGTTATCACATTCAATAACATAATCCATCAACATTCATAACAAATACGCCCATGGAATAATAATTCAAATATTTGCAAGATATTAATTAGACGAGAAGAGAGTATTTCTATTAAGATATAATCAACAAAAGTGAATAAGTTACAGACTTTCGTGTCAGCACGGTTCGGAACTGAGAAACTAAGTTCCTTCTAGTTGGGCCTCCACCAAAGGCAAGCTCATATAAGAGAGACAATGAAGTTCTCAATCATTAAGGGAAGAGCTTGGGGGATGAACAATGTGTTCAGACTTTAAGGACAAAGGGATGCAAACTCAATGTGAAGTGAATAATTTCTCCAGAGTAACTTTTCTCTCAAAGTTGAATTCTTTCTCTTCTTTTCCATAGCTCGGATTTGGCCCATTTATAGCCTTCAAGTGGAACTGAAGGGCTGAGTCGGAATGTTTCCACTATATGGAAGGCCAAGGATCATTGATCTCATGATGTGACATGGAAACCTGACACCATTTTTCAATTTTGGGCACATTTCTCGATGTACGTGTGTTGTAGTGGTGCAACCTGTGTATATCTATGTTGTATAGTAGGCAATGTGCGTATATGTGGAAAAAATAATATTTTTAACTCTGAGATTTACAAAAAGAAATTTTAAATTTGCATAGAGAAATGAGAAAAGACCTTATATACAAGATTGCATGGGGTGAGACAAATCTTGCTATAACACCATTACATATTACATGTAATATGTAATAACATATTACATGTTATAGCATATTACATGTAATAACATATTATATGTAATTATCTAATTTGTAAAATTTATATTTGATAGCACTAGATGTCCTTAGCATTACTTTTTGCAAGACAT
>ML800341.1:3192-19848 GCA_009831015.1 Picea engelmannii | reverse complement strand
CTACTAAATTTTATATTTATATTTATAATATTATTATAAATAATTTATAATAATTTAAATTATAAAAAAATAATTATTTTATACAACATTAAACAACAACAAAGTAAACAAATTTACAAACTACTATAATCTAGACCTTGAGATTAATAAAATAAATTTTACAACTTTACAGAATAGATACACAATGAATCAACTGAAAGTGTAATAAATTGTGAGAAAAAATGCTTTAGGGTTTTGATATATTGTTTGAAATAATGAAATTTATTCGAATATCAATGTTGGTTGGGCTCATAGTAGACATTAATTTAATTACCTGCAGATCATAATTAAAAAAGACTTATAAACTCTAGAAGTCTCTGAGTTGTTTAGATCAGATCGGGATAATATATCTTACAAGGTTTACTCTCAGTAGTCATTTATACATAAACAGTTGTTCAAAGACATACTACTTATTCCTAATATTAGTACGCCCAAGATGCATTATCTTAATTGTGTTTTCTGCAATTCTTCCGGATCTGACCTTGGGAACCTGTGAGGGGCATGATATTTCCCATCTTGATCATCGCAGCTACGAAGTCTCTCTCGAAAAGTTTCAAGTTTTTGCTGTACTTTGTAACCAGAGAATCAGTAGATACTCCATTAAAAAGCTCTTGATCAGAATGCAGAAGTCCTTTCCTTGCTACCAGATTTTTGTAGTAATTGTTTTCGAACTTGGTCGGCGTTTGGTAATCGAGAGGCGACAATCTGTTGTCACCTCCACTTCTGGGGCACTTGTCCTGTAATGACTTAGCGTAGGCCCTGCCTATGTTCGAATCGTTGTATATATGATCTCTAAATCTCGTGCAACGCGCTTTGCCGATGGTGTGACCACCTGAAATAACAAAAACGAATTTAGAAGCCAAGAATTTGAGTGTAGAAATTGTTTAGAGCCGTAAGCAGGCATTCTGGATTACCTGAAAGCACAACCATTTCCCGTTTAGAAATTCCTTGAGCTCCAAATTTGGAGGTGAGATTGGTGAGGTTGGCAGTAGGGGCGGGAATGTTGGTGTTCGCAGCGGTTCGATTCGCAGTGCCGGAGTCCCTTCGCTGCATGCAAAAAACCTTTGAGATGAGAGCAGAGATCCTTCTTTTCGCTGTAATCCTTCGCTGCATGCCAAATACAAACTTCAATTCGCAAACGCGACTGAGCATAAAAAACTGAAATTATCAAACGTTTACAGAATGCGTATGGGTCGTTGTGTGGCGGTTCAAGTCGCGCGTGCATGCGGCTGTCCATTAAACGCCCTTCTCCATGCGTGGATCCATGCCGCTCTGTGTAATGCGTGGAGGTCGTGGCGCCGCTCTGTGTTATGCGTGGAGGTCGTGGCACCGCTCAGTATTAATCACTGAACGTGTCAATTATACATGCGCACAGTAAATTTTTAAGTATTCTTAGGTAAAAGTAAAAAAGTAAACATGTTAACGGATGGCTTTATAAATGCACGGAAGTTATAAATCTAGTTCATTTATTTTGGAGGACGACTAAGAATATGCCCGCATCCTGAATGCTTATCCATCAGATTAGGGTTAAGAGATCATTAAGATTAAAAGATCATTAATTCTGCCCATTGCCAATAGGTATAACTATAGGCGTAACAAAGAAGGTGCAACAGGTGAAAACTATTTCTATATCTTTACCAAAACACAAAAAAATTAAACCTATATTTTTGTGTAAGATTGAAATGAGATCTGAATTTTCTTTCTCAAAAAAGTGAGTGCTTTTTCTTTATGAAAAAAGTCTACATAGAGACATGTAATATTTTTTAATATTTTTCCTAATTTATTTGCAGGCAGAATGATTTCAGAGAGAAAAGAAGTCATGTAGTATGTTAAAATTGTAGTCTATATAGGAGACGTACCTGAATCAGTTGGCGCACCTTCCTCACCTCTGCAATGGGATTAGGTGTGGATATTATGATGATCCCATTAGAACTGTTGGCAACGCACCAGTCCTGTATCAACCTGCGAAGAGTGTGATTGGGGATGAGTTCTTTGCTTTGAAGAACCTGCTTAGTCGCTAGACATACATCGATTCCTTTGTCCAACCATTTCTCAATGGAAGCTCGGTCATAGGTCATTCCGTTTGAGGTCAAAAACAACAAAGGCATGGTAAATTTCTGAATAACCTGTTATATGCTTCAGATAGTATGAATCTTCTTGTTATCTGAAGCATAACCTGTTAAATTGTGTATCCTGATTGATTCTGTATCCTTCCTACTAGATTTCATATCCTTGCCACAGCTGTTCATGAGGCAGGTAACCCCAACTATGAATCTGTGTTAGTGGTTGTTGGTTATTTTCTATCCACCTCACCTGCTCAAGTTAGCAGTTTGATCTTTCTCCAAATGAGCCAGCAAGCACATAAATGTCATGTTGGTTATTTTTTATTGGACCATTTGCAAGTTAATTGACCAGCCCGTGTGAACCCAACTGAACAGCTCCATGCCACAGAAAACTCCTTGGTTGGGCCCTCCTCGTCTTTGGAAACCCTACCTACTTTCACCTTCTTTTCTGTCTTCCCAGACCCTTTCTTCTCCTTTTCTCTCTTCTGAGATCCATCACTAACCCTCTATATATCAAAGTCGTAGTGAAATATTTTTAGGGCTGGGTTAAAGTTTCCACGGAAATGATTCGCATAAAGTCCAGTGGACCCTATGGCTTTCTTACCTCCACAGTCTGGCCTATTTACAGGAACAAGAACACTCCTAGATCTGTGTTCAGTTTATCTTTCCTCGATCTAAATTAGTCAGGAAGATGAAACAAATCCCCATGGAAAATAATATATCAGATAAAATAGATGTGAAGGAGATGCCCACCTTCTTATTAATAAAATACGATGTGTAGGTCAACAAAATAGTGGGAGCCAATACCTATGAGCTACAGAAAAGGGTGGTCGTCTTTGCACAGATGATCTATTAATCAGTTGCACATTCTTTAGGCTCATTCAGATACAGTAGCTCATTCTTTAGGTTGCTCATATAGTGTCCGGGTGTTGAGACATAGCCCAGAAGAACCTAGTCTTGACGTTGCGCCCAGAAGAAGGAAGACTATTGTGAGCTTAATATTTCATAATCTCAATCTTCGCAATCAAAAAGCTCCTAAGCATAATGGAATAAGTGCCATTTCAATGCCAATGATTGACCTTTGTTTCAATGCCTTAGAGAGATTTGGCAATGAGTGGTCGAACTTAAGCGATACAATTAATCCAATCCCAATCCTATGCCTTGTGAGCTATTGCGTTACAGTGAGTTCAAATCCCTTGCCTTATGAGTTTGGTAGGGCTCAGCTACTGTTCTGGTATTCTTCGTCAGGTTTAAGAGGGGTGATGCATTGCTCGGTGGCTCCGTCCTCCAAATCAGATTACTTTAAGTTCCATCAATAAGCTCCCCTTTCGTACCTGTGCTTGTTTATATTTACTTAGGAACAATACAGCTCGAAAGTCCATTAAATAGTTCTTAACCGATCGAACTGGGCAAGCGGAGCGATGGGAATCAGAGGGGATCAGATTCCAAGCCCTTCTATGTCTCTTTATGAGTGAGGGAGTCTCAACTCAAGCTTATCGTTCTAGTCCTACCTTGTTGGATTGAACCTGGGCCATGAGCCACAAGCCAAACCAAGTGTAAAGTGATGTATGGATAGGATACATGCAAACTGCATGCCAACATGCGTACCAAGAGGAGACCACTACATGCCATGCAATGCAGCTGGCAAGAGTTTAATAAATCTGCAAGCTCAATATTTGTTATTTAAACGCTCACTGTTCAATATTTGTTATTTAATGTAGCTCGCTCTTCAATATTCTTTATAACATATGTTTAACACCTCCTTCTGTGGTTTTTTCTTGCTCGTGGAAAAATTGATTTTTTCATTCCTCAAATCTTCAAATAGCTTCCGTGGGTGGCATGTTTTCCCTCAACGATTTTCTTGTTTGTGGAAAAGTATATTTTCCAATCCCCATCTAATCTACAACGATTCAGATCTGCAGATAGCTTTTGTGGGTTGTTTGTTATCCCTATGTGGTTTTTCCTTTCTAGTGAAAAAATAAAATTTTCACTTCTCCATTTTACAAAGTTAAATTTAAAGCAACATGTTCTAAAAAAATTCAATTCAATTTACAGAAGTCAGAAATATTCAATTCAATTTACAAAAGTTAAATTTAAAGCAACATGTTCTAAAAATTATACTTTAAATCATTATAAAAGAAATCACTCTTGGTTTTATTTATTTTAAAATATACGTAGTTATAGTATAGAGAAACTAACGAAGATTCCATCTATAACTAAAATATGGGCTCGTGTGAGTCACGTTTTTATATCACTCACCCGATTCACTCTATGGAAAGTGCGTGACCCATCCATTAAGAGAATCGTCTAAGCTATCAAAATGGTTGTTAAGTGATTGCTATTTGGGCA
Source organism: Picea engelmannii (assembly GCA_009831015.1). Classification (NCBI taxonomy): domain Eukaryota; kingdom Viridiplantae; phylum Streptophyta; class Pinopsida; order Pinales; family Pinaceae; genus Picea; species Picea engelmannii. The sequence goes on along the minus strand of ML800341.1, from coordinate 15,397 downwards.
CTTTAAAAAATTGACTAACAACCGCATCGGCTTATCTAAGCGGCTGGAGATTTGACTATGTGTGACTGGCGGATCCTATAGTGAGTACGTAGCGAGAGTACTCACTATAGGATTTTTGTTGCTTTGGCATAATTAGGTATCGACTTCGGTAACGGAATGTGCACTTATGCTTGCTCGTAATATTGTATAGAGAAGAATGCTAACATGGCATGGATGGCACCTGTATGAAGCTCATTGCGATCAAAACATGAGTCTTAGCTAATGGCAGGTTGGAGCACTCTTGTGGATGGAGCAAACAAGGTTCTCAAAGCATTCAATCATTGTCATCACGTAGTAGATTTGAACCAAACTCTCTTTGAATCCCATATTCCTACGTAAATTTGTATTAATCAAACATATGAAGTAATGAAACCCTTCGTGCATAGTGTAGTTAAACATTATGTCCATTCACATTATAATAAACATTACATTCATCATACTTTTAGGCCTTTCTTCAATCGTTGGCGCACTTCTTCGAGCACGCCCTCATCCCACCGTAGTTTCGGACAGTTACGAGCATCGAGATGCTTCAACAACATTAAATGTTTTGCGCCGGACAGCTCCACTATCTCATGGCATCGACGAACATCTAGATACCTAAGCTTCCTGAGCTGCCCCAACCCTCGTATGCTCTTGAGCTTCACACATCCACTAACACTCAACCCCCCCAAAGATATCAACATTTCAATATTTGGCAGCTCCTCTATTCTCACACACAATGATGTCCAGATGTTGAAGTTTAGACAGACCACAAAGCCCTCCTATCTTTGTCAATTTCTGACACCGCTCCAATAACAGGAACCGAAGGTTTGGGCAAACGGACTCCGCAAAGAATACCTCTGATATTTCTGTGTCAAACAGCACTAACTTCGTGAGCCCAAACATGGATTTGTCATTGTCATGGACTGACTCCAACTTATTCAACTCTTTACTCGTTTCTCTTTCTTCTTCAATCTTTTTGAATGGCAGTTCCAGCAACGGACAATGGCATACTGTTAAATCTCGAAGATTGTTCAGCTTCGAAAGGTCTTGTGGTAAGTATTCTATCCCACAGTTCTCGATGAACAACTCTTCCAACTGAATCAACGATGAAAAGTGATCGGGCAACGATGAAAAGTGATCGGACAATTGTTTCAAGCTCTTGAGGTAAGAGAGAAAAGGAGGCAGCACTTCAAAAAACTCGTTACCTACTGACAGAACTTCTAAATTGCATAGGTTTCCAATCTCGCTGGGCAATTCTTTTAAGTTCGCTCCGGACAACCATAATTCTTTCAAGGACCATTGATGTGCGACCTGCGGGGGCAATTCACCCACATTTCTACAAGATAGAATATTTAAGTATTCCAGGGTTGTAATATTTCCAAGTGTGACGCTAGAGATGGTCAAATCGAAACAGTTGAACAAATCTAGACGTTTGAGTCTAGTTAATTTACCAAAAGAATTTGGAAGCATCTGCAAGGAAGAACCCAACAAACTAATGTCCTGGAGGTTTGTTAGCTTTCCAAAAGAATCAGGCAACGATTTCATTCCCAAGCAGTAACGCAAATACAAGACTTTCAAGGAGCGCAGATCACCAAACTCTTCCGGCAAACTTTTGAGAGCTCCACGATAACCATTTATGTGAATCTTTTCAAGGTACTTAAGCTGCCCTATGAACTTGGGAAAGTTTAAAAACAAGGGAGCATGGATTATTAACTGTCGCAACTGTAGAGGAGCCTGCAATGTTCGCGTTTCAGCTATCAGAAAGACGTAACTGATGATTTTCCGTACAAAATGGGATGAAATTAGAAAAGAAAAATAAACATACCCGAGATTCATGCTGCCACAGTGTTTTCAACCTGCTCCCGCCCACTTCTAATACTCTTAACTTCTCCATCGGTGTCCAAGAAGGCAGGCAAGTCTATGGACACTTATTCCAGCGGAGCCATCTGAGATGTGGTGACCGCACCTTCTTCAATACGCGTCCAACGTAATAACCGTCTTCCGCTGCAACAAGTTGCAAATTGGAACATTGACGGGTATCATTGACGAGATGCCTCAGTGTTGGCAGCTCAATATATTTTCAATTTTTTATGTTAATTAAACGATCTATATAGCTACCTAACTAGGGTCATGAATTTTTATCACTCTTCATGAGCAGTTTCCGAAGCGATAGTTGTAAATCGTCGCTTCTCCCTATTGTCTTTTCAAACTTTGTTTTCATGACTGCAAGCATGAAAACTTGCGACTGGGATTACCATTATGTTTTTAAAATTTCATTAAAGACAAATTGCTCATATGTTTTATTATAGAATTTTCATTTCTTGTTATGAAGATGTTGTTCTTCTTGTTTGTGACCCTTTCAATTCTAAGCATGCCTAAGCGATTGATGGTTGTATGAACAAAAGACCCCCACTATTTGATTTTTGTATAGTGTTGGTTTGATCCTTGGTTACGTTTCTTTTACAAAAACTCTTGATTTTTCACTTACCCAAACTTTGAAATCAAACCCATGATGTGTGCACTCATTTTCGTTTCAATATTTTGGTCCTAGCTCGTACTCAATACCAAGGTGGCATACGATGTACAGATTGCCATTACTTCTTAGGATGGTCTCGGGTTTCACAAACTTCTTCGCATGCGTTTTAATTAAACACCCTTCCCATTGTATGAGTCATTACAGCGTGTATTGTTAGGCTCGGGGTTATGGCTATATTTCGTTTTTGCAAACCCTACCTGTATGCAGTGCTTTGATTACCCTCCCATCTAGTATGGCCCTTGTCGTAAGGATTGAACCAAACGGTATCCAAACCCTACTCTCATACGATGATGCTAGGGAGGATTCGGAAAGAAATGGCTGGCATGTTTTCATCAAGAAGTTTCAGGGTTTTAATCTTCAGGTTGCCCAAGAGTTCTCCTTATCCTTTGATGGTTGTAGGGCAAAAGTAGGTGATGTGCAACTGGAGGTTACCGAGGATTTCCTGAGTCAAGCTATAGGACTCCATGTAAGCCTTGAAGTTTTACACTTTTGTTAGCAGAGTTTAATCTCATTTTTTTTGCCTGCTGGAGACATGATTTTGTGGAAGAGATTCAGAGCAAACTAATGCGAATTAGAACAAACCCTTTAAAACCCAGAACTGAAATGAGTCGTTTTATCTTCATTGTGGGCAATTTCTCCAAAAAATGGACCATTGCAGAGATATGCCTCGACCTTTGGAGGTAAATTTCTCAGAATTTTTGTGTCGAGTAAGATGAGCATTTTTTTTATTCTGTTACAGATCTTGCTACAGTGCCCTTCCCACCTACTCAGGCCTATGCCTTAACCTCCTAATAGTGAACCCTTGATCGATCTCAAGGTTATTCAATAGCACTGTCAACAGATTACACATCCAAGTGACTGTGTTAAAAATGTAAAGGAACCTACAGGAAAGAGATTTAAGAGTAATATTGATATCAATTTAAAAAAAAAAAAGAGCTGGCAGGCTTGAATCTATCATCCAAGGGAAGGATAAGTGTTTGAAAACCACAGGTCATGTGATTTTTAAAAATGTAGAGACAGCTACAGCCATCGTTAACTCCAAAGTTTCATGATACGGTTTGATTTCATGATTAGAGATATGATTTTTTTTAATTTATTAGCATGATTGTGTCATTCTTAAGTTAGATTATTTGGTCTGTTGAATAAACTATTTTTATTATTAGATTAACCTGTTTTGCTTATTCAATAAAATGAGATTTCATTTACTATTATAACTAGATATAGAATAGCAAGATTCTGTAGCCAGTTAAGAAAATCCGAATTGTCTAAATTAATGACAGAGAACATATCTGAGATCTTCCTATTTTCTTTTGCTTTCAGGATAATTCAAGAGCCCATGATTTCAAAGATGATATGAGACACTTTTAAGATCTCCCAGTCATATCTATTATGTATTTTGAATAACAGAAATAGATTGTTGTTAGTTTTTGGATATTTAGTACAATCAGGGTGGTTGCATCCCCCTTATTTTTTGAAACAAATTTGATCTCAGGAATAGAAACAGTTATGTTTCCTGAGACCTTTATAAACCTTTCATTTTGTAAACATTGGATGATCTCAGCCTGGGGCAAGAGTATGGGCGTTTTATCACAGGCTTGAATGGAATAGAATGCACGTTACAACTTTATCTTTTATGTATGATGTTTTGATTCAAGTTATGTTTATTTCGATTCGATAATAGATGGTGATCGCTTTCGTCATCATGATTTATTGCAAGTTGGTATGATTCATTTTTATATGTTGTCCATATCTTATGTCTCAGATACAATGCACAGTGATCATCTATCCAATGTAAATTAGGAGATTTATCTCTAATTTATGTTGAATGTTTACATGCAAGTTCTTACAAGAAGATTTATCTGATCGTAGTTACTTGCAAATCATTAAGACCACTGTGATTGTATCCATTATATGTTCTGTTGTCATAACTCAATTTCAGCATATTAGTTTCGCATTTGTTCGGAACAATCTTAAGATCCGTTGCAGTTTTACTTCCCAAATAAGGTGATTGGATATTCTTTATTGAACAGACATTGGATGCATTAATAGGTTAGTCTGTTGTTCTATTTCGTTTGCTTGTTTATTTTAGAAATTTTATATACATAATATGATTTCCATTATTTATAATATTTTGTTCAATTAAGTAGTTTAATATTTGATTTCATGATTGTATACATCTAAGAAAACAAACCAAAAAATTGAATAGTATTTTCACTTTCTCTATTATTGTTGTTAAAGGAACCAATTTACATTCGATTTTTAGAAGTTTAGATTAAAACTCGTGATTTGTATAGATTGTATATAGAACTATTATACACATATTATTTAAATAAATTGTACATATATATTTTTAAATGTACATATAAATTTTAGTGACTGTTATTTATTAAGTTATTGTATTTCCTTTAGTTATTTTCTTTCTTTAGAACTTAGATTGGCCAACGGAGCCGCTAAACCCGTTGGAGTGAATTAATCCAAACGGCTTGGGTTAATTAAACAACCTCGGACCGGATTCCCTCTTCCAGTTGACGAGCGATCAATTTCGCCCGTCAACAAATGGTGCTAGAAGGAGGGTCGACTGACAAGTTAGCCTTGTAGGAGCCTTTATCTTAAATATATTCAATTTCCCCATGGCTCCCCAAATCACTGTGTTGGAACATACTTTCATCTTCTCATTACCCGATGTTCCCAACGAAACAGTCTCTCGCTTGTCCAAACTCATCTTTGATGGTGGAGGCAATACATCTGCTAAAGACCACCTTAACAAGTTTTGGTGCAAATGCATCAAACATGACATTTTTGATTTAAGAGTTTTATGCAGATTGTTCGCTTTTACTTTTAAAGGTCGGATTAAACATTGGTTTGAATCCTTTCCAGCATGTCACATTTTTTATTGGTTTCAATTTGTAGATGAATTTCTAGATGCTTTCGAAATTTATGATTACAATCAATTATGTGAAGAATTTCAGACTTCGCTAATCAATGGTGATTCATCTTCGGAAGACTTTTCAACAAGAATCTATCATATCCTCTGTAAATTTAATATCGATGACATGTTATTTGTATTAAATCTCCTCGATGATGCTTGCATCCCTTCCATCCAATCATATTCAATCGTGAACAAAGAACCAGTTGCAAATCCTATCACTCAACTGCGAGAAGAAATTTGTTCGCAAGATGAGAAGAATCCTTCCGAAAATTTTGAACAAACAAGGGAAGTAGAATCAATTGATCAGGTTCTTATCGACAACCAAACTGGTTTTTCCTCTGAATTATTGTATTCTCAGTCTTTGACCATCATGGAAGAAGATTCGTTTATGGTTCAAGGTGAGTATCCTCATTCTTGTAACTCATGCCCTAATCAATATTTAAACTCAATCATTCAAGAACACTTAAGCGATGAAAATTGTCTTAAATGTTCTAACACTCCTATGAAACTGATTAGAGAAGAAGATATGCAATTAGAAGAAGAAACTTTAAACCTTCATCCTCAAAATATACTTTATCCACAGGAAATGCTAGACGTTCATCACGTAAGTTTTGAATTATATATCATACAGAAGGCAAATCTAGATGATCATATTATGTTGAGGAATTCGTCACCAAAACAGAGTGAGAGTTTTAAAAGTGAAGAGAAATGTCTTGAGAATACCATTGTTAAATATCATAGCTCAAGACATTCTTTTCATGTGCTTATTTCTGATTCTTTTTATTCTTTATATCCCGATCTCTTCTTAGATTATGGCGGACTTAATACCTTACCTACAACATCCTACTCTTTTCCGCCACAATCATATCCTTTCGATATGCCAAGATTTGATGAAGTTAATTTCAAACATAACATTGATAAAGTCAGTTTTGACTCTCTTTCTCTTTCATCACTCACATGGGAAAAGGACATGTTGCGAGATGATTTTACACAGTTTATTGTTGAAAAAGACAATGCACTCTATCTTATGGAGATCAAACATTCTACGTTGCATATTCGTTCTTTGATTAGCTCGAATTTTAATTTTTGTGCTTCACATTTTGAAATGATCAATCTCATCAAATGAAACGTTCAAACCAATGATCTAACTGATGTCATGAATCCTCTTATGACGAGTTCCCCATTGATATATTCGTTTCATCAAAGTCATGGTTTGCATCCTCATTTTTGTGATAGGATCTTAGGATGGCTTGAATATTCATATATAAAAAGATTTCATAATAAAGATAAACTTGTGCTTGCTTTCTTTTTACCTAAGTATCTTGGAAGTAGGCGTGACATATTTCTTTTAGATCCTCCATGTGAAGAAATTAATGAACACTTAGAGAATTGTCAGGAGGATGGGGCATTTCAGCCTTGGTTGATGGTTATTTCATTCCCTCGTAATCTTGACAAGTTTTTCAAACTTACTTACACTGGCCCATGCCATTATGACCCTTATCACGACAAGATTGCACAATGGCTGGAGGATTCATACATCAAGAAATTTTGAGGGAATCGTAAGATCATGCTTACTTTGTTTCTAAATGATGATTATGAAGGTAAGTGTGATATATTTATGTCATTTTTTGATATATTACCATTCTTGTTAGTAATGTTTGATTTTGTTTCCATTGCAGAATTGGGTTACTCTGATGGCTACATTGGAAGCATGACTTCACGTAGTATTCTGATTTGTTTAGTAGTTAGGGTAGGTTTAGGAATAGGTTTTCTTTGAGTTTTATTGCTCACTATTTCTCTTTGTAATAATGTAGTCATGAATGCAAGTGGGCACACCAAGAGAACCATAACATGATTATTGTCAGGGAAGTCTGCATGATCCTTTTCTCTCTGCTTTTCGTTGAATATTTCTTTTCAAAGTTGCAGTATTATTATGAAAATTTTAAATGGAAAGTAAAGAGATAAATAAATCTGAATCGTAAATTCAACCCTGACCCAAGGTACCACGAGTAGGACTGTTTTCACATCAAACAGGATTTTTCTATTTTATTTTAGTCTCCCAAGAGATTTTTCGCATGATGTTTTCAGATACACCTTTTGTACATATTTTTCTGTTTGGATTTCTTTGCTTTCCAGTTTTTCCTTGCCGTTTTTTTTTGTTTTCATTTAGTCCATCGGTCCTTTTAAGTCAAACATGCCTGCACCATGGGCTAGCTTAGACAAAGAAAACATAAAACTTCCCCTCGAAAATAACTGCTGAAAGTTGTCAGAACATCTATCACTGTTCTCTTCTGAAATTGTAGGCTGGTTTCTCAACAAACTTTTTCGTTGATTTCTCAACAATGAGAATCCCCTAAGCTCGCAACAAAAAAATGCCAAACCCAATCCATAGGTCCTTAATTCCCTGTCACAGCCTCTTCTTCATGCGCCTGTGACATTTCCCCGATGATAATTTCGGGTCTCGGGGTTTCGTGATTCCTGATGACAAGGGTTCCTATCCTCTCGAACTCCTGATCTCCAATTTTCTGATGCACCCCTTTACGTGCTAGCCCTCCTGGCTAAACTCCTGGCCCATATGACCAATATTTCACAAGACTGCAGCCTTATCTGCTTTCGGGGTTTTGGGCTTCCAAAAGCCGATGCGTTCTGACTTCAGCTAGCCCTTCGGGCTAGACCTTGGGTCCACGTGACCTTCCCCTCTATGACCGTAGCCACACTTCTTATCGGGGTTTCAAACTTTTCAATGCCGAGATGCATTTGTCCTCGGGACTCGCGATCCTCCGATTCTCGATTCTCGATTTGCCTTTAGCGCGATCAACAGCTGTGATCGCCCATGAAACCAACGGTCCCTGATTTCTATCGGGACTTCAGGGTTTCAAATGCCGAAATGCATTTTTTCTCGGGACTGCCGATCTCTCAAATCCTGATTTTCCGCTATGTTGACAACTGGCCCCCACGATGGAGATTTCCCTTCCTTGTCAGAATTTCGGACTTCGCGATTCCGAATTGCAAGGACTTCTTGTCCACAGGATTCTCGATTCCCCGACTTCCAAAATGTCGATGGACTACTTTCTTTTCGGGAAACCTCCTGAATGCTCTGATCTCCTCCATGCGTCCTCCTCAAGATGGATGGTTCTGATCGTCTCTTGCAATTTCATGACTTCTGATGCTCCAAAAGTCTTGTCCTCAGGACTTGCGAAATACCAAACCCTGATGCACCTATTGACTTTTCTATCGTACTTCCCCGATGGTTTGGATGTCTGCCACGTGTTCTGGCTAATAGACGACCCTGATCCAATCTCGTGATTTCTGAGTTTTTGATACCCCGATGATAGAAATTCTCTGCCAACTCAAAACCCCAGTAGTCGATATACCGACAGGATCTCGATTTCCACCACGTGTCTGCACAAGCGGACGGTCTAGATCATTTCATTGTTTCGGGGCTTGAAATGCCCCAACGTTCTCGACCTTGAGAACTCCCATATCCCAAGTACCGATATCTCGAGTACCAATATCCTGATGTGTCAACCTTCTCGTCGGGATTTTACCTCTACTGTTCACGAAGGTTTAACCCTCATGCATCTCTTAACAAATCCAACGACTGTCAAGTTTTTCTAGCTACAATCTAATGGCTCAGATCTGTCCCACCTCGCGCATTCTTCCACTACTTCGTGGATGTGGAAAGATCAACGGTCCAAATGTTCTCATGGACCTTAGGGGGGGGGGGTCTACGATCCCGATTTCATCGCTATTCATGGAGATAGAGAGAAAAAGGGGCAAGGTATGTAATGCCCTTGTTACTTTCATCAATCTGACGGTCATGAATGACCATGGGTCTTCCGACAGGATCCCATCTGTTGATTCGTTACTTATCCCTACGCTGCTACTTCAGAATTTTAAGAGGGTCATTCCTCCTCGTATAGGGTTTTTAAGACGTGCACATTCAAGTCCTTTTTCCAAGTTCTTGGTAAACCTTTCCAAGGAGGGAATCTCTACGAAGAGATCTATTCCGAGGCTTTCCTAGAGATAGACAAAGGGAAGCAAACTCCCAAGGATGGGCTGGAAGTCTGACTTGGTTCAACTCATGCATAATTAAATTCATTTATCAACATAAGCCATGCGTGGTCTTTCTGTTATAAGCCTATATCTAACATTTCTTATCAAAACACTGCACAAACATTCTTATACTGTAATCATTCACAATTTCACAGTTTATGAGCATGTATGTCAGCATATGAATTTCAAGATGCAATATGAAAAACACTTATCAGAAATAACATCAGAAGTGGGTGCGACTACTGAGAGGGGTGCTCGTTTCCACCCAACCGTAGGCGTAGCGACTCCCAGCGGATTTACCACTAGCCACCCCCGAGCTGAGACCACGATGATGTGAGACTGTGTCTCTCTGTCTGCCAGTGACCAGGAGCGAAGGTTGAAATCCTTCCTCTCTGCTATCACTCACTCTGCGTAACGCCAGAGTTCCCCTCGCGTCTGCCCTCTCCAATCGCTTCTTCCCCACACCTTATCCTCTTGCGAGGTTGCGTGTGGCGCAATTACCCTCGTGCTAATCAGGCCTGACGGATCTACGGATAGGTGGTTCACCTCCCCATCCCTCATTAATCCATCAACCTGCCAGCCTACAAGGCATTAAATTTAGGGTCAGCGAGCCGCTTTTGGTTCTTCGGGCTAGTGGAGTCCAAATACAGTATTAATTCTCGGTGTAAGTTAATGCCACCTTTCCAGGTTCCCTTCACCGCCATCGTGGTCTCTTTTTCTACACATCCCCTCTCAGCAGTCCTGCAATAAATTCAAAATGTTATTCACATTCATTGACCTCTTCCTCAAGGTCCATTTACATCACATATTCACATTTATGGGTTTGCCATAGTTCTTGGCCAGTCCAGTTATATTTACAAGCTGGGGGAAACAGGGTGTTACAATTCCCTCCCCCTTAAAAAGGAACATTGTCCTCGATGTTCTTATCTACTAACAGGAATTGTATGTACAGAAGTAAACAAAATCGGATATGCCTGTCGCATGGCATCCTCCATTTCCCATGTAGCCTCATCTGGGCCAAAATGTTTCCACTACACCTTGACTTGTGCAATGGTTCTGTTCCGGAGTGGGGTTTCCTTTCTGTCCAGTATGCATTGGGGTTCTGGTAGAAATTCTCCCTCTGGTTCCACCTGGATCACAGACCATTCAATTATATGATTAACATCATGTACATATTTCTTCAATAATGAAACATGGAAAACATTATGTGCTTTTACTGTGGGAGGAAGTGCTAGCTGGTAGGCTACAGGTCCAACTCTATCTAGAACCTCAAAGGGTCCATAATACCGGGGTGCCAATTTGGCACAAGCTCCCATTTTCAGGGAACTCCTTCTGGGCTTAATTCTGAGATATACATGGTCTCCCATTTTGAACTCTCTTGGAGTTCTTTTTTTATCAGCATAACTTTTCTGTCGGTTCTGAGCGACCTTCAGATTTTGTTTTATCTGAGTCACTTGTTGTTCCATTTCTTTCAACATATCGGGTCCAATAGAAATCATGTTTACAGGGTTACTCCAGCTGACTAGAGTATTACACGGCCTACCATAGAGGACCTCGAAGGGACTCATCTTTAAGGATGCTTGATAGTCGTTGTTGTAGGCGAATTCTACCAATGGCAGGTAGTCTTCCCATTTCCTAGGTTGATGCATTACATGAATCCTTAACATATATTCTAATATTTGATTTACTCTTTCTATCTGTCCGTCGGTTTGAGGGTGATAGGCGGTGCTAAACATCAATTTAGTCTCTAAACCCGCCATCAGTGATTTCCAAAAATTGGAAGTAAATTTTGTGTCCCTGTCAAATATTATCTCCCTCGGCATACCGTGCAGTTGGAATACCTCTTTCATGAATATCTAGGCGATATCTATCGCCTTGCAGGTTGATTTGAAGGGGATGAAATGAGCAGACTTGTTCAGTTTATTCACCACTACCATAATGGCATCATTCTGTTTGGTTGAAGTTGGCAATCCTGTGATAAAATCCATGGAGATGGTTTCCCATTTCCATTCTGGGATGGGTAAAGGGTGTAGTAGTCCTGTTGGGTGTCGATGTTCTGCTTTAACCTGTTGGCACTCTATGCATTGGGCCAAATATTTGGCTATGTTCTTCTTCAATCCGGGCCAATAAATTTTTTTTCGGGTGGCAGTGATCATTTTCTGGTATCCTGGGTGACTTTGTAGGGTCTTTTATGTAGTTCATCCATGATGAACCTCTTCAAGTCGGCACAATTGGGAATGTACAGTCTATCTCTGTGAGTGAGTAGGCCTCCTTCGGTCATCTGATAGCCTTCATATTTTTCTCCAACGGGTTCTTGCTATAGGTACAGGGTCACAATTCGAACGAAGGGATCTGTTTCTTGTGCCTCTTTGACTCTGTTCTTGACATCTGTCTCGCAGGTACTCATTGCTGCCAGGTGAATCGTTTTCATGCTTCTGCTGAGGGCATCGACCACCCTATTTTCCTTCCCTTTAATGTTTTTGATTTCAAAATCAAATTCGCTAAGGAGGTCCATGTAACGACCCTTGATTATAAATTATAATTAATTTAATAATGTAATCCTAAAAGATTAGCTAAACTATAATTATTTATTAAAATAACCTTAACTAATTATTTATTATTAATTAGTTATTCTTGATTATGATTAATTTAAGTATAATTAA
>ML800340.1:285821-310661 GCA_009831015.1 Picea engelmannii | reverse complement strand
CACTAATCTAAAATATATTAGTAACACTTTTTCTAGGGTTCACTAATAGCTTAGGCTAGGGCCTTGGATTAGGTGTGGAGAGGTAAACTCTCCAAGGCTAAACAAAACTTAACTTAGGTGTCTATGCTAGGGTGTTAAAAATACACTTTGTAATTAATCAATATGGGAATATTCTCTCACACATGAGTCAAACACGAGGACGTGTGGAGGACAGTGATGGAGATATCCACTCCTGATCTTGACAAAGCGTTTGGGAGAGTGTGTATTGGGGGTGAATCCTGTAGCGTTACTGGCTCGACTTGTGTCAAACCTATGAGACACTTGGATCCATCCAAGGTACTCTAAGATTTATTTTGGCCTTGTTGTGATCCAGGTGGATATCGGTGGCCACCCACCTTTTCCAACTAGCTCAAAACAATTTTCTGGCAATTTTGGTAATTTACTATTTTTAGCAGTTTTTAACTTCGAGGGCCATTTTGAGAGCCTAAATGAAGGTTTTTTGGGATCGATATTCTCAATGATAGCGAGAGGCTCTAATTGATCCCCCAAAATTATTTTTCTCGACAATACCTTTCCAACGAGCTATTGTGCGCCCCAAACGAAGATCGTATGCCAAAGTTATGCCCCCTGGAAGTTGATACACCAAACTACCCAAAACAGGGTCCACAAAACTGTTGGCTTTTCATCTTCTGGGGTTAGGGTTTTTTATTTTATTTATGATAAAAATTCCTTTGGATATTCATTTTAAAATCATCTTCTTGCGAATGCGAGTAGCGGACACATCTCTTCTCAGAGATAAGTTGCCACCATTCTAGCGAGTCTTTCACTCTGTATTTTTATAGTCTTTGCACATTTTTGTTCATTAATAAAAAAATGTGTATTACTGTATCTCTGTGTTTATGGTTGCATATCTGATACATTTATGTTATATTAGTGGATATTCGAGATATCTTTGTACATTGCTTTATTATATCTCTGCTCTCATTTCGTGCCAAAAATAATCCGGATCAGTGGTATCAGAGCAGGCTGCTCTTGATCATTTGTTTTCAGTGCATGTCCTCGATGAGGTCCAAGTATAGCAAGTTGGGTGTCGAGCTTGTCTCTCTTGAGGACAATTTCTCTCGCACGCCCAAGAAACTCTCCATGGCAGAAGAAAAGGAAAATGACAGAGAAGACGATTCTATTAATCTGTTGCTTGAGCAAGCTCTCATGCGACATAGGGATGAAATGATGGAGAATTTTTCCCACATCCTTCAACGTTTGTCGATAACAACATGGGCATAATAATCAAGCGACCACTTTGGAGGCACCTCGCCTTTCAAGGTACAAGTTAATTTTGATATTCCCATATTTGAAGGACAGATAGATGCAGATTCCCTAAAAAAATGGTTAAATCTGCTAGAAGGTTATTTCTTTGTTCATAGTTTCTGTGACAGGGAAAAGATCACCTTCGCACTCCTTAAGGATCTCCCCCAGGTCAAACATTGGTGGAAAACTTACTGGGAGAAAAGTTCCACAGAGGAGTTTGGAATATATGGGGCTGAGCCCACTTGGGATTTTTTGTGGATGCAGTAAAGGAACAATATTAACCTATTGGAAAGTATGAGGACCAGTACATGGGATGGACCACACTATGGAAAGAGAGGGGCCAAGAAGTTATGGAGTTCACCAATACCTTCCATACCTTGTGCACCAAGCTAGGTATCAAATACTCTGAGCGATGTTTGGTTCTGAAATACCGTGTGGCTCTACACAGATACATCCAAACTGAAACGAATTTTTTGGACATCTCATCACTCGGTGATGCTTATCGATATGCTGTTAAAATAGAGAATAAATTTAAGCACTAGAACAAGCAGGATTTAGGGTATGCAAATCCACAACAATAAAATTATGATAAAGATGGCCCTAATAAACAACCTCTTGAAAACCATTCCAAGCCACGGGAAAAGAAGGGTCACAGGAAGATGAAGAAGGACACCAAAAAATGGTGTGACTTCCACAAAAGATACTAGCACAACACCGATGAATGTCGCTCAAAAAATTCATTGGTGGCCAAAATCAAAGATAAGGAGCCAAACCTTGATTCAAAATCTAATTCATAAAATACTGATAGAAGACAGATCATCGATGTAGACCCCACTGCTATTGTCACGACCGTGACAATTCAACCAAAAGAACCAATAGATCCTGAAGAGGGGGAGAGCCTTTTTCATTCATATATGTGGGTGAAGGGGACCCCACTGCATTTTATTGTTGATAGCAGAAGCCAAAAGAACCTCATCTCATTAGAGGTCATCAAACAGTTAGGATTGTCGAAAACACCACACCCACAACCATAGAACATCGGGTGGCTTCGCCAAGGATGAGATCTCTGTGTCAGGCAACAATGCTGATTTTTATACAACATCCAACCCTTCAAGGATGAGGTATTATGTGATGTTGCTCCATTGGGTGTATGTGATGTTCTCTTGGGCCAACCATATATGTGGAAGCGCCATGCTGTTTATGAGTCTTGATCCCATAGTGTCATTGTTACTTTGGGGGGTCACCTCTACAAAATACCAAAGTTAGTTCCAACTATTGTACCACTTAAACAGTGTCGCAAGGTAGTATCTCATACTACAAAATTCATCTTCTTCACAATCCGTTCAGAAGGTGCATAGAAGGACACTGCAACCACTGCAGCCTCGATACAAGTACCTTCTATCCAACAAAAGAAGATCGACACGATTTCAACAAAGGGAAATGATTTTTTTTGCACATAGTCATCTCATGTAACCAGACTGGTTAAAAGGGTCCAAACCTTGCAACCATAGGTTCGTGACAACCTTCAATAAGCTAAGCAACACAACTTCCCCAACAAGGAAAGCATCTCATCAAGAGGCAGATTCAACAAACTCTTTTCCCTCTCCCCCGGGTGCTCAATGCAATGGATACCATTTCTTCCTAAGGAGGGAGGATTAATCCAGGTGGATATCGGTGGGCACCCACCTTTTCCAACTGTCTCAAAGCAATTTTCTGGCAATTTTGGTAATTTATTATTTTTAGCAGTTTTAACTTCCTGGGCCATTTTGAGGTCCTAAATGAATGTTTTTTGGGATTGAGCTTCTTAATGATAGTCAAAGGATTTGATTGATCCCCCAAAATGAATCTCCTCGATGATACCTTTCTAACGAGTTATCGTACAGCCCAAACAGAGATCGTATGACAAAGTTACGTCCCCAGGAAGTTGATACACCAAACTACCCAAAACGGGGTCCACAAAACTATTGGATTTTCATCTTCCAGGGTTAAGATTTTATTTATGATAAAAATGCCTTTGGAGCCTCATTGTAAAATCATCTTATTGCGAATGCATGTAGCAGACACATATCTTCTCAGAGAAAATATTCCACCATTCTAGCGAGTCTCGCACTCTGTATTTTTACAGTCTTTGTACATTTTTTCTCATTAATAGAAAATTGTGTATTATTGTATCTATGTGTTTATGGTCGCATCTCTGATACATTTATGTTATATTAGTGGATATCCTAGATATCTCTATACATTTCTTTATTATATCTCCGCTCTCATTGCATGCCGAAAATAATTCGGATCATGTTGCGTTTCAGGCCTCAGAAGGATCTTCGGGCTTAGTTACCCTGCCCATACAATCGTCTGAATTTCAACTGTCCCCCATGGTTGTTGATTACAAGTTGGTGGCATAGTTTCTATTGGCACAGGGGAAGAACCAGGGTTCAATGCTTCAACAACACACCAACAAAACCGTAACTACTAACCCTTTCGGCAACACCTACGAAGCAGATGAAGTCTCACCCGACGTAGAGGCAGGGGGGGTTGCGGGACTCAGGTGTTTGCAACCTAGCTGGGACATAGATATGTGATCACAGTACTTAACAGAGAAATTAGCCTATAAATTTCATTAGTCTTTAACCCTTTTAGTCACATTGCAGGTTAAAACCCTAATTACAGATCAACGCAGTGATAACCAAGATCCAAGCATATCTAATAATTCAACACATAGAATTAAAGTAGATCTAACATTCATTCACATCATAAAGCACTAAGCATCAACTATATCTATCTTACATCTAGATTAATCAATTAAGTACATAAACAACATGAACACCATAGCACAAATCACATCAACACAGGATATACGTGGTTCACCCCAGTGTGGGGCTACGTCCACCAATATTCTTCTCCTTTATTAGTTTCTTCCAGTCTTCTTACATGTACCAAGCCACAACGCCAACTCCACATAGGAGAGGAGATCAGCATGCACCTCTCCAGATCCTCTTGCTCGAGTTAGGTCCAATCACATAGCCTATACACAGTCTGTGCACAAAGCACTACAAATCATTTGCACTTAGCTCTAGAAGTTTCAATATACAATATGCACAATGCATTCAAAACTATTTTCACTTAGCACTTTGTCTTAAATATCTTGCACAAATCCCACTTAGATCTACTTCATACATCGTCTAGATACTTATTTATACATTACAAAAGGGGCCTAAACATGGGTAAGACCCATGGGCTGACATCACATACTCGTTACATAAACCCTAAATCCCAAAAATCCCGCAAAAGGGGGCGAGATCCTGCGATATCCGCTTCTCCTGGGCGCTCCATCTTCGACCAGCCTGTCGAAGTCCCAAAAGTGGTCAAACACTACCAAGGTTCTCCAAAACTTGGTCGAGGGCCAACAGGCCCCCAACACTCACTTGTGACTTGTCCTGAGTCACTATGATCTAGGAAACTCTGCTTCGAAGGCCACGAGCTTATCTCGATTTTCCTTGAATTGCTACTTCGCCAGAGCCTCCTGATTGGCAAACTCCTGAATGGCTTTCTCGGTGACAGGCCCTTCCAAGCGCTATTCCACCGTGGTGACTACTTGTTCTAGTTGTGCACCTTGTCCCTTGATCTCTTCAAAAAGTGTGTAGGCTTCATCCTGCACTAGATGGAGTCTCTAGATCACTTCCATGACTCTACTCTGGATTGCATTGACCTGTTGCTAAACTACACACACCTCCTATGGCCTTTTCATCTTTTCTACTGCTAAAACTTGCTATAGCTATGCTTGCACTGTCGATGCTTATTTCTTCACCTTCTGGAGATGTGCCTCTAATCTCCTCATCTCCGGGTCTTCTACAAGGATCTCATAGGTCTGCACACTTCGGTCACTGATATTCTTACATTACAAGGCCAATGCCCTGATTATTTCTACTGCGCCCCTGATAGTTTCTTCTCTTTGATCCCACACTTCTTGCGGAGTGCTCGACACTGCTTGCAGTTCTAGTTCTGCTACCCTTGCTTGAGGCTACTGAATGGATTCAGTGAGCTTCCCCACTTGGCTCTTAGTTGTTTCTTCTTCCATTTGGGCCAATCTTGGAATAGAGAGAATTTCTTTAGCCACTGCCTCCTTGATCGTAG
Source organism: Picea engelmannii (assembly GCA_009831015.1). Taxonomy (NCBI): domain Eukaryota; kingdom Viridiplantae; phylum Streptophyta; class Pinopsida; order Pinales; family Pinaceae; genus Picea; species Picea engelmannii. Next base: position 305,222 of record ML800340.1, on the reverse strand, counting down.
TCTACTCTATGAGCAACTGGTCTTTTTCTCTCCGGATATGATCTCTATCCTCTTCAAAATTCACTCGGAGGTCATCTTTCTCTTGCTGCGAAACCTGACATTTCTCTAAGACTTCCTCCTTTGCTTACTTCAAGGCCTCTATGGCCTATTCTTTTTCTTCTGGTACTCATCGAAGGCGAGCCTCTATCACATCTACTAATTTGTGTAGTTGGGCAAGCTCATATCCCACTTCTATACTTTCTGATGTCAATGGCACTGTAGACACTGTGCAACTTGAATAGAGGGCTTGTTGTACCCCTTTCAGCTCTGCCTCGATCCTGACATACATTTTTTCCTTCTTTGCTTCGTTCCATTGCAAAATATCCTCCGAAGTGTCTGCTATAGCTGCATTGATGAGGTCAATGTCATCCACTGTGAGCGCGATCTGTGACTGGGGCTTATTGGCTCGTGACATCTTCCACGTTGAGGGTTTCTTTGGAGAAACCTTTCTTTTATTTGATGTCTAGTCTTCCATAAGGGGATCCTTAGGCGGTGTCACTTCGCCCTTTTCCTGCTTGTCTTCTTCCCCTTCCTCTTCCTGGTTTACTTCATCACCTCCTCCTCCTCTAGGTGAGTTAGCTACAGTTTTCTCCGATGTGTTGTTTATTTCCTACACTTCTTCCTTCTTCTTCATCTTCTTGGTGCTGCTTAGTCCATCATATTCTTCTCGAGTGACCACAGGACTTTCGATGAGGTTGGGGTCAAAGTGTTTTGTCTGTTCGACTGGTACAAGGAATTCTGCAAGCCATTCCTTGGTTATTTCCTCCATATCTTCCTTGGTCAGTTTGTAATAGGACTGCAACTCTTCCTTGTTTTCATCCCCATGCGCAATAATATATATGAAGTGTCTTTCTGTGAAGAAATTTGCAAGTGGCCTGAACCTATGGAGTGTATTCGGTGTCATGCGAGGGAAGGATTCAATGGCCCTCTTCAACTGCAAGTAATTGGTGTGGAACACCGCATTTGACTACCATTTCTTCGCCATGTTGCTCGAATACCACAGGGTAGTGAACCTCGCGGTCAGGGGTTCGAACGACTCAATGTCAGGGAAGGTTGCTCCCTCTGGCATCTCCCAAGTGACAAAGGAAATGAGAATAAAAAACCAGCTAAAGTGAAACTCGTAGCCCTAGTACTGTGCTTCACGACAATCCTGCTCCAACTGGTTGACAAGGTAGCTCACCCAGTTCATCTGCATCCCTTCAATGCACTTTCCTACGAGTTCGACGATGAACCTCGTGACTTGTGTTGTTTTTTCTTCCTGACGATCTTACCAATGATCAACTAGCAAGCTAGGCGCATTGCGCCATATTGGATGGAGGCTACCTTGTAGCCCCGCTTCCCCTTCTCCACATCGCCACAGGTGTCCTGAATTTGCTATGCCAAGGTGCGGTCTGCAACCTTCCCTGGGTATAATTTTTGAGGGTCCGGTCCCTGCATGCTTAATCCAATGATCATGTGGATCAACGCTGGATCCAAAGTCACACGCCTATATAACCATAGATAACCTCCATGGTAGCATGGCAAGATGATTTTAACGCACACGTTAACCTCCCGATGTCTGTTGAAGTGGGGTATCTTCATGACGTTGAGGATGGTGGACCTCATGATCTCCTTAGTCCATGGTTGGGGGACTATCTTAGGCTTCTTCCCCGTTGTCTTTGTCAAGTACTTATGGAGTGCGAGAAACATAATAATTCTTCCTGTCTCCTAGGTTAAAGTCATTGATCTTAAGGTCAGGTATCATTCCTAGCTACGTTCCAACTGCGCATATCCCCTTTGGGAGGTACTCGAAATCTCTCGGAACACTGTCATGACTAATCATGCCAGCCAAACGCGAGATGTAGTCAGGCAGGACCGATGGGATGAGCTTTGTGTTCACCAGGTCATCGCAGTGCTTGCTTCTTTTCTCTGTCATAGTTTGGGATGGCCCAGATCGGCTGGATCATCATGCAGTCGAGGGGGATGCTTGCAATCCTCCTGTCGATGAGGCCTGTACTCCTGCAAACATGACCTTCTCAGCCATAAGGTCGATCAATATTTCTTCTACAAACTTCTCTACTATACTAAGGTCGCCTGACATGCACGCTTGTGATCAAATGTCTCTGGTAGGACACTCAAGGTAAGTAAAACGGGTGGCGAGGTCTCAAAATCATAGTGCAGTGGTAATCAATTCTCTGTTAGCTCGGATAATCACAATTTGCAAAAGTGTCCCTAGTGAGGCATTCGACGGATTAAGTAAACAACATCGTAATGGACTCCTCCAATGGGCAGGAATGCCTCAATCAATATGATTCCATCCATTGTGGCGCGGTCCCAACGGTCCAATGGCAATCTTTCTAGCAATAACTACATTTCTAGCCATTCCGGAGTGTCGTTCTAACGGTCGGAACGCCTCTAATGGCCATATAGCTTCACCATGGCAAAGTGCTACTCTGCATTGTTCTGCTATTCCGATGAGGTTCAAATCCTACAAGCCTTCTTTCTACGAAGTCTTCTTTGGAACCTTGTGCAAGTTTTCTAGCTTTAATTTCTTTTTGCTGAGCTTTTTGGCCTTATTTACTCTGAACTGAGTCATTGGATCCCTCTTTCTATTTTTATTCTTATCTTCTCTTAGCATAGTAACTTCACACTGCTGAGGGTCTTTCATAGGGTTCGAAGTTAATACTTCTTCTCTTACTGTTTCTGGGGTAGGTGCTCTTCTCTCCTGCATGGATAGGTTCTTTAATCCTTCTTGAGTTCTTTCAACCTCAACAACGAGTTTTCTAGCCCTTATTTGCATTGACTTGGCCTATTGTTCTTCTATTAAGCGTGTTATTCTCCTAGCCATGAAATCCCTTAATTCTTGCTTTTTCTGTTCTATAGCTTCCTCTTCTTCTTTCCTTTGGATCTGATCTTTCTCAATCTAGGTCCTTCCTAACAAAAGTGTAAAAGGAGTGTTGTTCTCAACAAACTTAACGACCTAGAATTATTCTTCCGTCGATGATCCACGAGAAACCATAGGTACATGAGTAAGTCTTCCACATAGGGTTATCATCTTTCCTTTAAACAATCCTATTCCTCCCAATGAAGGAATCATAGCAAGCTTTCCCAAAATTTCCCAAGTACTTTCTGTCATGATATTCACCTGTGTTTCATCATCCAGAACATAGTCTATGTCGAAGTCTCCTATTCTTATTTCTATGCACTCCTTCTCTTTTAAGATCTCTGGTAAACTGATGTCTTTGTGATCACTCAAGGTTTCTTTCATCTACAATAATATAGTCTCTTATTCTTTCTGGTGTTCTAGCATATCCTTAGTCTCCTGACCTTCTGCATGGTTTTCTTGTCTCATATTCATCTTTTCAAATTTTGCAATCATTCTAAGGCAATCCAAAACTTCATGTCCAGTAGCTTTACAACAAAGACAAATAGGACCTGTAGCATGGAATTCCTTAGCAATATGTCTCGGTCTTCTGCAAATATAACAAAGAGTCAATCCTCTCTTTCTCTTAAACGATCCCCAACCTTTCTTGTACTGTGCACTGGGATCACAGTGATGAACTTGCAAAAAATTATTTCCAGGATCATGCATCCACTTGTTAGTCCAAAAATTCTTTCTATGCATAGGAATAACATATATTTCATCATTTCTATCAGATCTATTCATATCAAGTCTTCTTTCTTCTAGCTGTGCCCTAGTTTTTAGACTAGGACAAAATCTATCAAACAAACCTAGATCCATTCTTTAGAAACACAAATTTCTACTTATCTTACCTTTATCATAGCACAAATCTTTAAGATCTTACCTCTTTTCTTCAGATATGTTTCACTTCTTAGCACAAGTAAAATATTGTGCACCACAACAGTAGATCTACGCACAAATCTTTCTCTTTTCTTCAGTTCCCATCAATCACAGTTTCAAGTGCCGACAACAAAACCATTTTTTGGCACAGGGGCAGACCTAGGGTTCAATGCTTCAACAATGAACCAACAAAACCCTAACTACTAGCCCTTTCAGAAACACCTATGAAGTAGATGAAGTCTCACCTGAGGTAGAGGTAGGGGGGTTGCAGGACTCAGGTGTCTACAACTGAGCTGGGGCAAAGATCTATGATCACAGTACTTAACATATCACTTAGCCAATAACATTCATTAGTCTTTAACCCGTTTACTCACATCGTAGGTTAAAACCCTAATTACAGATCAACGCAGTGATAACCAAGATCCAATCATATCTAATCATTCAATACATAACATTAAAGTAGATATAACATTCATTCACATAATAAAGCACTAAGCATCAATTGGATCTATCATACATCTAGATTAAGCAATTAAATACATAAACAACATGAAAACTATAGCACAAAGCACATCAACAAAGGATATACATGGTTCACCCCAGTGTGGGGTTACATACACCGATCTTCTTCTTCTTTATTAGTTTCTTCCAATCTTCTTACATGCACCAAGCCACAACGCCAACTCCACATAGGACATGAGAACTATGCACACCTTGCCAGATCCTCCTTCCCAAGTTAGGTCCAAGCACATAGCCCCTACATAGTCTGTGCACAAAGCACTACAAATCACTTGCACTTAGCTCTGCAAGTTTCAACATACAGTATGCACAAAGCATTCAAAACTATTTGCACTTATCCCTCTGGCTTACATATATTTCACAAAGCCCACTTCGATCTACTTCATACATCACCTAGATACTTATTTATACATTACAAAAGGGGCCTAAACATGGGTAAGACCCATGGGACGACATCCCATATCTGTTACATAAACCCTAAATCCCAAAATGTTCGCAAAAGGGGGCGAGATCCTACGATATCTGCTTCTCCTGGGCACTCCGCCTTCAACCAGCCTGTCGAAGTCCCAAAAGTGGTCAAACACGACCAAGGTTCTCCAAAACTTGGTCGAGGGCCAACAATTTCCATTATATAGGTTGACACACATGTGACTGCGAGGTGTGTATCACGGTATTTGAGGCAGACTCTGTTCTCTCTGGGTGACACCTGAAGGGACCTTCAGTCGAAGGTCTGGGTAACTACTTCTCCCATCCAATCATTTTCCTTTGTGAATTCTTTGGACGATCAAGACTTCATCTCCCTAGGTTGGAAGCATTAAAAAGGGTAGTTTGTTTGGTTTGTATCTTTTTAGTATTTTCTTCTTAGTGGTGTGCTATGTTCTCCCTATTTTTCCATAGCAAGTTAGTCAGTCATTGCTTTGGGTCTCTGACATAAGGTGGTAGAACGCCCACTCCCCCAGTTGTGAGGAATTTTTGGTCTTCCTCTTAGAAACGTGGATCCACCTCCTTATAGGTATATATTTTTATACCATTGATTTACTATAGTCATTGCGTGAAAATTTTATAGACTTGAACGATCCCATAAGGGAAGAACCTATGCATAATATCTTCATGGAAAACATTCCTAACGATAGCAACCAAGGAACCCCTTCGCAAGGGGATTCTTGTGATTTTCCTTTCTTTGGAAATGTTGATGTCCCTTTGATGGCCACTTTGTACATTCCTGGGTTGAATGTGGGACTACCGGTTTGGTATGGTACCATTCCAAATGTCCCAAATGATATTGGCACTTCTCAGTTAAGAACCTTATGTCATGGTCATCATGTTGATGTTACTTTATAAAAAACCTCTTCTTCTCCTCCTTTTGCCTTCTCTAGTGAAAGTATAACTACTAGTAACCGAAAGTCTAAATGAAATAGAAAGAGGAAGAATAGGAAGAATAAATTACTCAGCCTCTACAAGCCATGCTGGGGGCAAACACCTAGAAGCTACGAGTCATGATGGGGGCATGAGTCTCGTCAATGAAAGTCATATGAGTGATATGTCAATAACCTCTGCTATTCATGTTGGAGATATGCTACCAACCACTTCTAGCCATGCTGGGGGCATTGATTTTGTTGAGAAAAATAGATGGATAGGATGTAAGCCTAACTTCCCTTGTAAGCTTTGCAAGGGATATCACCTTAGTCATTTATGCCCTAGCCTTCTAGAGGCACGAATTTTATGGTCCCTGTCTGCAAGCTCTTCTGATTCTGAGTCTTCTGAGGTTTCCTCAGAGTCTATTCAGCCTTTGGTTGATGAAGTCGTCATGCCGATGCAATATTTGGCTGATCCCACTCCTCTTTTGGGGGGTGATGCACATTCAAACCATGTTTTCTCACAACCTTTTCATCCTTTGGTTGATGCAGTGGTCATGCCGATGCAATCTTCGGTCGATCCCACTCCTCTTTTAGGGGCTGATGCACCTTTGGACCTTGTTGTCTCGCAACCTATTCAGCGAGTGGTTGAGAAAGTTGTCAACCCAATGAAATCTTCGACTGATCCCAATATTCTCTTGGAGATTTTCAAGTCTACCAAAGTGGTCACGTCAATGCAATATTTGATTGATCCCATTATTCTCTTGGGGAGTGATGTGTCTAGCGACTATGTTTTTAGAATTTCCAGTTCAATACTTTCAGAACAAGGGGGCATTCCGCTCACTTCGAGAACACCCCCTACAAGCTCTAGGATGGTTTCCTTTGATTGGAATGACCTTTTTGAGCCTCATCTTCCTTCTTCTACACCCTTTCAAATAAAGGTTGAAGTTAATTCAAAAAACATTTACCGATGTATTGTAGATGAAGGAGCCTCCACAAGTATTTTATCCTCCTCGACTTGGAAAGCTTTCGGTTCTCCTGAGCTTGTGTCTTCTTTTCATGAGTTGTTGGATTTTGAAAGATGTCCTAGTGAATATTTGGGGATTCTTCCTCAGTTTCCTATCTCGTTAGGTGGGAAGAATTTCCTTGTTGATTTTATAGTGGTGCAAGGCCTGTTAGATTTCAATATGCTTCTTGGGCGTGATTATGTATATGCTATGAATGTTGTGGTGTCTACGCTCTTCCAAGTGATGCATTTCCCTCACAATGGAAGCATTGTCACTATCGACCAATTGGCATCTGATAATCACCAATCTAATTCGACATTAGTTCAGGCTGCCCCTTTATATGTTCCTAGTGTTCGTGTAGAATATATCTCACCACATGTTGATTATCAGGTGTCTTATCCTCGATGTTCAATTGATTCTGATAAGGAACCTATGTAATCATGTTTTCCTTCTCGAGTCATGGTCTCGACAATTGATCAATTTTGTTATCCAATAGGGGCATGGGAGCCCTTGCTTCCCCCTCTTGGTCCGAGTGATTTTGAGTCTCCATTTGAGTCTGATCTCATTGTTTGTAGATCCTCAAGCACTCATTCTTGTGATTCTTCATTGATAGACTCTACCAGTCCTGGCTAGAGCCTTCATCATCATATGGAATATGATCAGTTTACTTAACCCTTTGGCACTGTCAACCCTCCTCATTCGCGTGATTTCTCGGATTTTGAATTTCCTTCGGATGAGGCTATCCTTGAAGCCATGAATATAGTTTCTATACCGTGGGAAGACTTACACCATGGTTTGTGTTTTATTCCCTTTTGGGAGACTTTCCAGGTTGACTATCAAAGAGACTCTTAGTCAGAGCCTAGCAGCGGGCTCTACCTGAACTACTACCATGCATGAGCCATAAGGTTGTGTGGTACCTTGTACATATTGTACAGTCCAGGTTTGTTGTTTTCAAGTTTTGTATTCAGTAGCACCTCTTATTTTTCGAAGTTTCTATCTATATTGGATTTATTAACTTCTAGATGAGTGTTATTGGCCTTATATGCATGATCTTGGAGATGCTTTTTCTTTTGAATTTTGTTCATCGTATCGATCTATTCTGACATGTATTAACTTGCATATAGGTTAGGTTTTTCCCTACTTGCATTTTTAGCATTATCCATTTTCTGGTTCATTTATCCTTAGGATCTACCCCACCGAATTGTGACACTAACCTTCCTTGTTTATAAGTTTGTCATACTTTATGTGGTAGAGCCTTCCTTCCACGAGAATTGTAGTTAGAGCCTTGTTTTCCATTTGGTGCCCATGCCGAAGTACTTCATAGGCACGAGATTCTTGTTTAGTCTTGCCATGACTTTGTGTTTAAGACTCATACTTCTTCTTCATCTTTCTCGAGCCTATAACCGAGGGACTCCCCTAGAGCATGGTTTGTTGTCTTTAAAGATCCCTTAAACTTTGAAAGAAAAATCTAATGAGAGATTATTTATTCTTTTTGGTATCATTTGGATTACTTAAGAAAAGAAGCCCCCCTGGAGTCTTCTTTAATTCCTTTTCAGACTCTCTAAAATTGAAAATATTGCCAGGTGATCTTGTTTCCCTTCACGCTCACCAAAATCAAATTTGAAGGCACATATGTATGGAGGTAGTTTACCCATTTTTTGGTCCAGAAAGGTTAATTTACAAATAAAGGTATTCCCTAGGATCTTCGTTTCACTAGGAGAGTATTCTCAGGCGTAAGTTTAACCCTTTTTCAGGCCCGAGGGACTAAACTTTTGAAAAAGGGACATTCTCCTTGGTTTTGGTTTATCTCTTTGTTGGGCCTTGGATATTACTTATGAAAAAGGAACCCCCTCAGAGTCCATAGTCAATCTCTTTTCCGACTCCCTAAATATGAAAAGATTTTCGAGTGACTTTGTTCCTTTCACACTCGTTAATTGGTCCAAAAGGAATATCTATATGGCATAAGTTTAACCCTTTTTTTGGACAATAGATTATCCAGGAAAAAGGTATGCCTCAGGAGACTTGTCTTACTGGGAGATTTCTCCTAAGTTTCCTACCTATGCATACATGGCATTGGCCTTTCCACTTATACAATTTTGCAAATTACTGCTGAGGATCCTTCTTAAAAAAACCATTTTTTGGAACATGTACGTGCCCTTATGAACTATAGCCCACGTACACATGCTAGTTGCATACTAGTCAACCCGCATACATATGTGAGATGCATGCTAGACAACCCATGTTTACCTCCAAAAGTTGCAAAAAATATATAATTACAAGGAATTCGATGAAGTTTACGGGATATCGAGGGTTTCCCAACCATTTCACCCATTGTAGCCCATCCCCAAACTGAATAACCATATTTTTCTCATATAAAAAGAGGTCTTGGGGTCCCATTTACAACAATAAGCAAGATAACAAGTAAACTCTGCCAAAATCCCTTCCCCTTCTTAGCCCAAGTTTCGCATCCCATTATGAGATTTGGCCTCAACATTCCCTTCCATCCCTTTCTCCTAATACAACCCTTTTCCCTTTCCTAAGTGAAATGTTGGTTGTGAGAAGCAAGCGTGGATTTGATGCACTTGGATCTGTTAGAATATAATGGATGTGCTCATTTTACCATTGACAATATCGCTATTTTCACCCAACCATAGGCCGGAGACACCCTCCGAGCACCTTAACTTTGATAGAGAATCACTCCAGAAGAAAACCCTAGGCTAGATAGCCAAACAAAGGGTAGCGCTCCTTTCCCCAAGGATAGCACACCAACAAGAGATGATTAGATAGTCCAAATCCTAACCAAGAGACAATCCAAGCCAAATGTGATCTGCTAGCTACAACAACTGCAATGGCAACTCTCCTCCAAACCTGTGCACAAAACTGGGCACTGTAGTGTGCACAAGTGCTGCTCTACAATTCTGAGACTGCTTGCCAAAATGAGAACTGGCCTCCTGTATTTATAGTAATTCTAGCTAACTTCCTGGGCCAACTTCTCATTCTGGGTATCTGTTTATTTAGTATATATTAATTCTTTTGGCCGACTTCTTATCTTGAAGGCTAATCACCTAATATAAATTATCCTCTTGAGTCGACATGTCTTCTAGGGTTATTAGCCAACTCATTAGGGTTTCTTCTTTCTTTCTAGAGTATTCTATTCTTGTCAGGTTTACACGTGGAGGTAAATACCTCCCGCAACTACCATAATATCAACACTCCCTCCTAGCTAGGGAGGTATTACAGGTAATGGTCTTTAGCACAAACATACCATTCACCTGGTAGCATCAACATAGACTATCTCATGACTAAATCATGAGCACCATCATTACCATCAGTATCATTAGTCTTACCATCTCTCGAAACCATACTCCATCTGAGTAACTAGACATGATTATGGATAAATCACTCACACCACAGAGTGATACGAGAGCCATTCTTCTAATCTGGACATATGTCCTAGAAGAGTAAATGTTCTGAACCATTTTCCATCTGGGAAATATTCGTTCTTTGATCATCCATCTAGCTGATAATCATTTCCAATACTGCTGATAGTCTTCAAGGCAATCAAAATAAAATAGAACACAACTATGTCTATCCATAAATACAATCCAGTGGTACACTACCACACCAAGTAACACACAAGTACTTGATCAAATAGTGGAACACATCCACCACAATAGTATATATCTACTGTCATACAATTTTCATAACAATCATCTGATATCAACTTGCACAGAAACAATGTTATGATATAAACTAAATCATATGGTCCATTCTTCCACTAACATCTGTGAGATCTCGAAAGAACATTTGCTCTCAAAAGGTAAGAAATCACTTATGAGCTATCTAGACTATTCTTCTCAAGCAAGGAAGAATAACTGTCTTGATTTCTGAGCCTAGACCATTCCCCACCCTAGGCCATTCCTCCGACACTAAACAAAGTGTAACCTGGAGAGAATGAATCTGCCCTGAGGAATTCCTATCCTTGATTGCTGAGCCTAGACCATTCCCCACCTTGGGCCATTCCTCCGGTACTAAACAAAGTGAAACCTGGAGAGAATGAATACACCCTAAGGAATGGTTGTCCAGACCATTTCCCTTGTTAACTACAAGAGGAAAAGATTACCCCGTACCAACCTCCAAAACAGACCATTCCTCATGTTAACCACAATGAGAAATCATTGTCTGGCGAGGAGGGCCAATCTTCTTGAGTAACCCTCAAGAAGAGAGACTGACCTAGACCACTCCCCATGTTAACCACAATGGAAAGTCGCTGTCTATGGTACATCAACAATCTGGACCATTTTCCGAACTGGAAAATGTCTGTCCGTCAGAAATCTCAATCCACTTTCCAAACTAGAAAGGAAACTGCTCATCCTAGACCATTTTTCGAACTGAAAAATGACTGTCCATAAATCAATACATATTAGTGCTCCCTCCCAACCTAGGAGTCATCTCTTTCTTTTTTAATAAGGAAGTCATCTCCATAAGATCTACCTTGAGTACACAAACTCTTTTATCTTGGATAGAAGCTTTACCAAAATGTCTGCTTATCTGCTCATCTGTGGAGATATGTATTGGAGAACCACTTTCTCCTTTCTATACTTTATCATGGATCATGTGATGCTTGATTTCAAATGTACTTTGGTATGGAACACTGGTTTTTCTATGAAGGCTTCATGTAGCTCTGATGAATAAAGTATATCATTGTTTGGAACAGTGGAACATATCCATGTGGCACTTCTTCTATCATCATGAGATCTGATCTACTGAGTAATCATCTTCATACAATATCTCTTCTATAGAAAATCTTCACCACGCTTCTGCTGTGCACTAGAGGTTCTCCACCAAGTTATCTTTTTCCATATGCATACAAGGGTCTCTTTCTGGTATGCATCAAAGTCTTGGGGTCACTCTTCATACGCTCTTTGTTCAATTTCTTTGGAGAACAGTCTTTGCATTTATTTGATGTAGAATTCCAACTCATGGATGTTGCGGATGACTCATGTAGAGATATGTCTAGTTTACTGGAACAAGTAATCATCATAGTCTTCTCCCTCCATCTGGGAGAACCTCTAGTTCTAGATCTCGTAATGCTTTCATTCATAAGTCTTCCATACACTGTTCTTCATCACGACTTTTCAGTTCCTCTTCTTGATTGCTTTTAGTGAGTTCATATCAGGATGGTAATCTTGTGATTCATGATATAATGACTAGTTTTTCTAGATTCTCTTTCTTTCTTGGAATCTTCATGTTTTTCCTTAGCTCTGGGTCCATGGAGTTTCTTATAGATTCCATGCCCTAAAGATTCCACTTTTTCCTTTCATCATAGGATCACAGATGTGAATGGACAACCAGGGATAATTTAAGGCTTCTCTTCAAAGAAGACTTCTTCTAAGGTCGAACTGAACATGTACTTCTTTTCATGTTTTCTACCATGGATATATACTTCATCATCTTCAATGGATTGTAGGATTAGCTCCCTCCCAATCCTTGCTTCATGTATGCGTGCATATAATCGACTCCCTCCGTCTAAAAGAGTCCACACTTCCATCTGCATCCTTATTGTCTTATGCAATATATAATCGGCTCCCTTTGTCTAACAGAGTCCACTCTTCTGTCGTATTGTCTTCTGTAAAATGTCAAAATTATTTCTCGAATTTCCTCTTGATTGTTGACTTCTTTCTGTATTTACTTCTTCTAAGTCTCTTCATGATTGATTCTGATTTCGTCTTATCATGTAGTAGCTTCCACATGATTTGTTTGATGTATTTCATCCTTTCATGCAGGGATGATTTTAAGGATGGAAATTTATTTTAAAATTTAGAAACCTTGGCGAATCTTACTAATCCTTCATATGCTAACTATAAATGATTGGCGATTTTTTGTAAAAATATTCAAATTTCTAAGTATTTTATATAGTTTTTATAAAATTTTGGCGATTTTTAAGGTAAAATAATTTTATCCTAGAGAATTTGGGCGAATCATTTTTAAAATAGTGAATCTCGTTTTTTGAAAAACCATGGAAAATTAGCCCATGAGCAAAATTTAGCCCCTAAAATCATCCCTTCTTTCATGTGTATTATCTGGCTTGTATAATGTTAGCAATCCTTATCTTGTTGTTCTTAAATAGATATAGTTCTTCTTGGAACATATTATCTTTTAAGAGATAGATATACAAGATACGTACAGAGACTTATGCAAACAAGATATGAACAAGAACTAAGAAGAGTATTGTTACCTTTAGAAGAATAAGTCTCTTTCATCTTGCTTAGTCTTCTTTGTGGGTTCATTTTCTTCGGCAACTGATCCTTCGTGTTTCTCCTTCCTTTTCTTTAGCTCAGGGCAATGATTCTTGTAGTGACCATACTTTCGACAGTTGAAGCATTGTACTTCTGAAATGTATTTCTCTTTATTTGGCTTCCTCCTTGAACCAAACTTCCTTTTGTTCCTGAAATTCTTGAATCTTGCTATGAAGGCTTGATCATCATACTTCTTTTGGGGTTTCTCTTTTGCACTGATCCTAGATTCTTCTTGAGCACAACAAGTCCATAGTTCTTCAAATGTAGGATCCTTCCTTGTGTTCTTTCTTGCGGCAAATGCATCCCATGTCTTGGGAAGACCATTGAGTACTATGTTTACCAATTCCTTCTCTAAAATGATCTCTTCAATAGCTTGTAGTTAATCTCTTAACTGAGAGATTAGCACAAAGTATGATGTTATGTTGTCATCATCATTCAGCTTCATGTCATGAAGCTCATTCTTCAGACTTATTACTTGTCCAATGTTTCTGACTGAGAAGAGGTTTGTTAGGGCATCGTACATCTTCTTCAATGAGTCAAGATGGGAGATGTAGGGTATAAAGTGGTATTTTATAGAATCCACTATGATACTCATGGAATTGATGTCATTGTCCTTGAACTTCTCCATAGCTGCAACATTCTGCGGTTCCTTCTCTTTCCCTTCTTCAAACTCTGGTTTTACGATCTTTCCTTTCACGATATCCAACACTTTATTCTTGGAAAGGACGAGATAAATCCTTGTCTTCCACGCTCTGAAGTTAGAAGCTCCATCTAACTTGTTCTCTGACTTCATAGAGTAATTCATGGCTACTTTGACTTGGTCAACCCTAGATTTGACCAAAATTTCAAACTTCACGTCTTGGCTTTCTGAGAGTACCAAGAGATGCACTAGGCTAGGGCACACTAATCTATCTGGAGATTAGGTCAATCCCTTCATTTAAGGTGCCTCAACAAGAGGATTAGGTTTCTACAACTACACCTGCTAGTAACCCTAGTGACAATGCTATGGTGACTACTCCTACTAGAAACCCTAGCGATAGTTCTTCAATGAGCTTAATATCCTTACGGCTATGTTTCCTTCCAGCGGTTAGACTGAATGAAGGAGGTGTGGGCCCATACCTGTTAGAATATAATGTATGTTCTCATTTTACCATTGAAAATATCGCTATTGTCACCCAACCATAGGACGAAGCCACCCTCCGAGCACCTTAACCTTGACAAAGAATCACCCCGGAAGCAAACCCTAGGCTAGATAGCCAAACAAAGGGTAGCGTTCCTTTACCCAAGGATATTGCACCAACAAGAGCTGATCAGATAATCCAAACCCTAACTAAGAGATAGTCTAAGACAAACATGATATTCTAGTTTCAGCAGCTGCAATGGCAACTCTCCTCCAAACCTGCACACAAAACTGGGCACTGTAGTGCGCACAAGTGCTTCTCTGCAATTCTGAGACTGTCTGCCAGAATGAGAACTGGCCTCCTGTATTTATACTAATTCTGGCTAATTGCCTTGGCCGAATTCTCATTCTGGGTATCTGTTTGTTCAATATATATTAATTCTTCTGGCTGACTTCTTCTTTTGGAGGCTAATAACCTAATATAAATTATCCTCTTGAGCCTAAATGTCTTCTAGGGTTATTAGCCAACTCATTAGGGTTTCAAATTGCTTTCTAGAGTATTCTATTCTCGTCAGGTCTACACATGGAGGTAAATACCTCCCACAACTACCATAATATCAACATGAGCCACGATAGAGAAGCCCAAACTTGGTTCGCAGAGTATTTTCCGATGAAGGTTGTAATCTTTCTGATCTTAATATTGAATAAACGAGTTCTTTCATGTCCCAAAACATTGTGTCTATATGGTTTTATTTGATTTATGAATTTATGTCTATATCTAAATATTGAAATTTATAAGTAGAGATTGTATATGTTGGAGCATTGCTTTATTAAATTTTTTGCAGGCCAACTTTGGGAGGAGACCCACAATCTAGGAAGCTGCAAAGGAAAAATAGGTCTAGACCAGTCACAAGGAATGAAGGTGAACCTAATGACCTTCTTTCCTCTCTCTTGTCTTTTAGTTTGGATAGTTTTGGGGTAGCTTAGGAATAGAACTGTATTTTAAGGGAAGTCAGTGCTCTACCTGCACGTTGACCCAATATAGGGGGATTTTCCCTGATAGCAAAGTTCATGGAGAATTCGATGTGAAGTATGTTGAATTTCATGTGCATACACTAAATTGACACTCACAAGGCTAAATTTGGTTATATGAAGCTAAATACAAATATTCAATGGTGGCATGAAAAAGGAATTTCGCAATTGTGCATTACTGGGCATTTTGGGAAAAATGGAAAAATTGGAAAAAATTGGAAAAAATTGGAAAATTTTCCATAAGATGATGTCATCATGACGTGGGGGCCACGTGTCAGATGACATGGAAGAGGGGTGACATTTAATTCAATGATGGAAAAATTAATAGTTTTGTAAAGTAGTAGGTGGCATATGAGGTGGAGCTGTGGTGGTTGGGAGTCTGCTTACTCGTGGAACCATGATAACGAACCCACAAAACCCTAATGCAGGGGGTCCCCTAGTGGTTTTGGAAACTGCTATGGGGGGGAATTCCCCACAAGCCACCATTCCATGGGTTGAAAAATGGTGGTTTCCTTTGCATACCCCCCCTTTTTTTAATGAATGACATGTCATGGGGTGGGTTGGGGGGGGGGGGCTCAGGATACGATGGTGACTGTTGATCACCTCCGACACCCTTCGATCCTTAATTGTTGGATCAAAGTGGTGTGAAATTTGTGTGCACCCAAGAAATAGTATGATATGGGACCCACCCTTCCTTACAACTAATGAATGGGTGGCACATGGAATCATACATGTGGGTCCCAAAAGTTAAAATAATTTGCATGCTAGCAGAGGTAAGGAAGGGGGAAAGAGGAGGATAGAAGGTGATGGTGGATGACGAGGAAATACTGGGTGTGCTAAGGATGACATGGCATCACCTTGAGGTGTTGGGTGGACTCGATAAGCCACATAAAAATCCTAGTTAACATAAGTCAACCAAAATTTATAGAAATTATATCATTTTTCTCAAAACATCAAGTATTTCTGAGGTCATGTTTTTGGAGGCCTAAATAACATTTTTTGAGAATAAAATTTGTATTAATTTGCATGTCCTTATAGGAAATAATTTTTTTTCATATTAAATTATATATATTGAAGAGAGATTTCTAATGATACAAGTATTCATCAAACAGAGCCTCTATGAGGGAGTTACAAGCCAAATAGTGGAGGGTAATTTTTGGGTACCAGTTCACTCCAAGGGCCATAACTTCCTGCCCCAGAATTGGATTGGGACACATGAGTAGTCTACGGAAATATATTGAGCCATAAAATATAACAATGGAGTTAAATTAAGATTCTAGGCACCTAAAAATGCACAGGAGGATACATAAGGCACATGTAACATTCAAGACTAAAAGGATAAATTGGCCTTAAATTTTAGTAGGTTGTATCTAGCATCCTAGAGCTCAAATGAAGGTGAAAATTGGTTAGAATTCCCAAAATATGGTCATTAAGGAACCCAATTGAGATTCTATCAAAACTCTAAAGGAGATAGTGTATGGAATGCATGGGCATGTATAAAAACTACACCTAGTTGAATGGTGTGCAAAAGGAGTAAATGGGTAATAATCAAAGGACTGTAACTTTCTAATCATAACTGGGAATTGAGAAAGAAAGTAGTCATTGGAAATATATTGAATGGAAGAATCCATTTATGCAACCAAAAATGTGAATTGAGCAAAATAATTTCCAATAAGTCATAAAGAGTGTTTTTGGTGATCTTAAAAAGGAAAAAAAGTATGCATACATTCCAGAATTGTATGTTATGGATTTTATCTAACAAATGTTGTTGTATGCATGATCCCAGATGTTATGATTACAAATAAAACATAGCATATGCAAGAAATGTTTGTAGATAAGAGGAGCTATATAGGGAAATTTCTTCAAAATGTGCATTGATTGCTTGAGTAAGATGCAGCTGAAGACATTTAGACTCAATAAGAAATATATAATATTCTCAATGGAACCATGATCTAAAAAATTAATTCTAGACTGTTCATATCAAATGGGGATGCTGATTAAGAGAGAGAGAATCTACAATTCATGATAAAGCGTGAGTAGTGGGTATGCATGGAGCTGCAACCATGGAAGTATGGAGAGATGGTTTTCATAGCAAGTGAAAGGGTTTGAAATTTGGTTAAATATGGGAAGAGGCACTCAGGGAAAGAGTTCTATGTCAAGGATTCTTCACAATATGATCAAAAGTCAAGAATGAATAATGTTGAGATATGAATTTAGGTGCAACCATGAAGGCTTGGGAATAAAAGAAGATAAAATGCATGTGTAAAGGAATTCACTGCAAGAAATCCACTTATGTCAATAATAGTGCTCAATGGAATCAGGGTGAAAGAGTAAAGTATTTATTGAATGAAGTAAATAAATTCTATTCACTCTAAAGGATGCCAATGTGAAAACATAATAATACATTGTGGGAAGATTTTTTCTAAAAATATTGATATGTCAAGATGCTATTATTCTGATAAATAAAACCAAAGTGTATACATGGACATAAGGGAAACATCTCCAAGGATTAGTCATGCAATTTTGGAGTAAAATCACCATTATTTATATTAGAAGTGTGCAGTGGAAGCATGGTATGAAGGTCACCGCTTCAGAGATGAAGAAATGAAGATTCATGTAAGATAAAGAATGCCAATAGATGCATAAATCAATACACTATGTCATATTGGTTCTAGAATGACGCAATCAAACACCTAGGAGAGGAATTACATAAATGTAAGCAAATTACAGAGTGGGATAAGTCCATGAGTAACTGGAGAAAATAGGAAAAGGTACCACTAGGTGGATGCCAAGTTGTTTAGAGTCTATTGAAACACATAAAGAACTGTGACAACAATCAAAAGAGGATTGTTGATGTATATATACAATTTTGAGTGCATTCCCAAAGTAGACTGGGATGAAAAGTCAAAGGATTCAAGCATGGAGGTGATTTTTTGAAGGGAAATCAACAAGGGACAATGAAGAATGAACATGAATCTATACTTTCTATGGAATGCAAAAGAGATGAAAATATGAGGAGAACCCATCTCAATTGGAAAAGAGTCATTGGTTATATTCCAGGATGTTGCAAGTGTCATTGAAATTTATGATGGAAATTAAAAGCAATGCTAACTACTTCCAATTAATATCTAGGAAGTTGGAAAAGGGAAATTTGTGTAGCATTATAGTATGTTGGAAAAAATTATTATGAAAGTCAAGTTTGAGACCCAAATGGGTTAAGGAAAAGCAAAAGAAGGGTGCAGGAGACCACATGAGATGAAGTGTTCAGTTAAGGAAAGGTTGAAGTAGTTCGGTCCAAAAAAGTAAATGGATGTTGAAAATCCAAAGTCTACAAGAAGACATGATTGGAACTATAATTTGTCTAGGTATGAGTTGGGTCAAATGGATCCAGGAAATAGATTGATGCCGAATTTTAATATTAGCATAATAAATGGCTGGAAATGTTAAGTGGCCAAGAGTGGTTTGGTTAGAACAGTTCTCAGTAAGGGAACAAAAGGATACACGAATCCAGGAAGAATTGAGAACATCTAGGAACAACAAAGAGAGTGGTAAATAAAGAAAGAGGTTGCTACAATTGTCGTGGACACAATTATGAGATGGCCATTTGGGAAACTATATATAACAAAAGAAATTGGAATGCATATGCATTTATGAGCATGTTAAGGATGCATTCTTAGTGCATATAGATATGCATTAGTGAATGTATATCTGGCCAATTCCTCGACGCATCATCTATACACTTCCTATTACTTATTTAACCATTTGGATGCCTTCATTTTCATCCCAAACACTACACCAAGAATAAAATTCTATGGTGCTCTTCAATGTTAAAAAAAGGGTTGTAGTCCAACATTAGTTATAAGTAGGAAGTCCATTGGATATATGTGTGGCACTATAGTCTTTCCATATCCAATCATGTCATGGTCTCACCCATGACTAGCTTTACTGACATCCATTTCTATAACAGGGTCATACCCTTTTATTTTTTTGGTTTTTACCTCATAATCAACAAAATCCTGACATACTATAATGTCATCTGAATGATAACTAAATAGATTTTATGAATATCTTAGGCCTTTATCCTTTACCAAACCTAGTGGTATATCATTTCCATTAATGCATTCAAATTCTACAATAATGCCATTTTATAAAATAAACTCTAGTGGTTTTTAACCGAGCATAATAAAATATATTTGCGAGAGAAAAAATAATACACACAAGCAACCATACACTTAGACACATAATTATC
>ML800340.1:245222-264182 GCA_009831015.1 Picea engelmannii | reverse complement strand
TACCTGGGAATAACCTTTTGCTACTAACCGAGCTTTGTATTTCTCCACTTACCTTGTGCATTAAACTTCTTCTTAAACAACCATTTGCTACGAACATATTTTCTTCCAGTTGGCAACTCAGTTATATCCCATGCCTCATTCTTATCCAAGGCATCCATTTCTTCAACCATGGCCTTCTTCGAGAGTTCACTGCTTCCATGACAGTTCTGGGATCATCATCAGTAATAGATAAAGAAAAATTGGAACAAAAATCAGGTGGACTATACCTTTCTGGTTGCCTTTTATCTCTCATTGATCTCCTCAATACTAGGGTATGAGGTTATTCTTCTTATTCTTCTTCTACTTCCTCTTCTGCAGATGATTCAGATTTTGCATCATCCAACTCAAGCTCTATTTTCTCAGGTTCGTCTTGCGTTGGTAGGAATTCTTGTTTGGACACATCTTTTACCTCTCTGAAAACAACATCTCGACTGTAAAAAAATTTCTTTGTTTCTGGGTTCCAAAGATTATAACCTTTCACACCATCTTTATAACCAATAAAGATACACTTTTCATCCTTTTTATCCAGCTTACTTTTATTTTCCTTTGGAACATGTACATAAGAATCACAACCAAACACTCTAAGATGTTGAATAGAGGGTTTCTTTGCAGACCATACCTCGTGTGGAGTTTTATCATCCAACAGTGATGAAGGTGATCGATTGACCAGGTAACATGCTGTACCCACTGCCTCTACCCAGAATTCTTGTCCCAACTCGGCACCGCTGAGCATGCTCCTTGATTTTTCCATCATTGTCCTGTTTATCCTTTTTGCAACTCCATTCTACTGAGGAGTGTATGGAGTAGTCTTCTGCCTTGCTATACTACACTTCTTACAAAATTCTTCGAATTCATTTCTGCAGAATTCTCCACCATTATTTGTTCTCAATACCTTTATTTTCTTCTCTGTCTGATTTTCTACCAGAGCCTTAAACTCTTTAAATTTATTAAATACCTCAGATTTCTTTCTAAGAAAATAAATCCATGTGTTCCTTGAAAAATCATCTATAAATGAAACATAATACATGGATTTACCTAGGGATGGAATAGGAGCAGGTCCAAACACATCATTGTGTATCAACTCTAAGATCCCCTTTGCTCTTGTAGCACCAAATCTGAATCTTACTCGATTCTGTTTACCATATATGCAATGTTCACAAAAATCAAAATCCAGAGTGAAATTAGACGTACCTTCAACCATGCCTTTACAGTGTAGTGTTCAAAGGCCCTTTTCTCCAATATGCCCTAGTCTTTGATGCCACAACATGGTCTTCTTTCCAGGGACGATATTGGTCTTGTCTTCTTTATTTGTCTGCTCAAGGACAACATAACTGTTACACCCATTAGTATAAGTGCTTCCCAACAACTTGTACCGAGTTCCACACTGAACTCCCCTCATCAACACCATTGCTCCTCGTACCATCTTGCAAGTGTTCTTTCCAAATATAGTATCCACTCCTGCATCATCCAACTTGCTTACAGATATTAGGCTCCTGACAAGTTTTGGAATGTGCAGAACCCCAAGGAGTGTTCTAATCCTTCCATATTTTAGAAACAACTTAACCCTTCCACGTCCCATGATTTTTGCTGTCGAGTCATCTCCTAGGAGTACATCACCACCATCATATTTTTCATATTCAGAGAACCACTCCCTGTGAAGAATCATATGGTATGATGCACCTGAGTCGATCAACCATACATCACGGTCTGCATGTGTACTTGTACATTCCAGGTAAACATCACCTCCTTCTTTAATGGAGGTTTTTGCCTATGTGGAAGAGGTACTATCAGATCCCTTTGGTTTTTCAAACTTCTTAGACTTGCAATCTTTCTTATAATGCCTTGTTTTACCACACTTCCAACATTTCCTCAAAGATTTTCCTGGAGACTTAGATCTACTTGTAGATTTAGATCTCCACCCCGAAGGATTACCAGGGTTCCTATCTTGGGTATGCCCTCTTACAAATAAAGCATCTTTGCTGTGACCATCCATGCTTTTTCGCCTCATCTCTTCAAGTAACACGGATGCAACTACATCCTCATACTTCAATGTAGATTGAGTGGTACTACCTATTGCTACAACCAGATTATCCCAAGAGTCTGGCCAAGAACATAACAAAGTAATACACTTATCTTCTTCTGCAATCATAATATTAACAGAGCCAAGTTGACTTACCAGAGTATTAAAGACATTTAGATGTTCTATCACAGAATCTCCATCTTCCATCCTAAGATGATACATATTCTTTTGAAGAAACAACTTGTTTACCAGGGACTTTGATTGATACAAATTCCCCAACTTATCCCATAGTTCCTTGGCTGTAGATTCTCCTGAGACATTCAACAACACCGAACCTGCCAGGTAGATTCGAATAGTACTCCTTGCTCTTCTGTCCAACTTCTCCCAATCTTCCTTCGACATACCAATAGGTGGTGTACTAGTAGTATGTGCACTAGTAGGTTGTGTACCAATCGTCTGTGTGCCAGTAGGCTGCATACCAGTTGACAGTGTACTAGGATCCACAATTATCCATTGTTCTTTGTCTACAAGAAGGTCCTCCATCTTCAGCTTCCATAGCTCAAAGTTTTTACCATTGAACTTATCTATCTCGATTCTAGAAGAACTCACCATTCCTCTTTCTACACTAAAATCAACACTGCAAAAGCTCCCACTAAACCCAGGTTTATCACAGACCCAAGATACACTTGATCTATCAAGACCGAGCCAAAACCTCAACAAAAAAGGCGTCCCTCTGAAGCCAAAAACGAGCTCTGATACCACATGTAAGTTTTAAACCTGCGAAGTAAAGCAATGCATATAGATTCTTAAGAAAAACATAAACTAATCAATGACTCATTCACATAGTACACATAGATTTATACTGGAAACCCTCAACCGGGAAAACCTTTCTTATATTCATTATATCAAATTTCACCATTCACTATACAATATATACAATGTTTTTAGATATTCCGTAGATACCAAAACCCTACTCCCTAAAATCAGGATTATTTTTAGTAAACCGCTAAAAATAGCAAAAACCGTCCAAAAAAAAAATTTCAGGGCGCTGCCCCGAACGTTGCGCATAACCAGGGGGTGGCATACCTGCCCCCCCTAAGACCAGCCTAGGAAAGCGCCAAACGCACATGGCACAAGAAAAGCACTACTACGAGGGATCATTAGACTCAATTGTCATATCTGACGCATCCACACACACACAGACAAAGAATATAACACATACCCAACACTCATTGCTGCTGCAACCATGCCCCTCATGGCATCTTGGTTCGCTTGATGAATCTTCCCAAGGAAAACATGAGCCTTTCTTCATCGATCAACCTCCCATCCTTTTCATCACTTGTTCATGAAACACTCCAAGTGCACTAAATCAACACATCCAACAACCACCTCTGCACTACTTCCTTCGTGGTTTGTTTCATCCTGCTTGTGTGATATTCTGATCTACATAAGTCTGCAAATGTCTTTGCAACTGTCTCAACATACTATTCAAATGGGTCATCTCACAACATTTGAATCTTTGTTGCGATGGATTAATTCATCCCACAAGTCAACCAAAATGTGTAAGGCACTCATGCAACAAAGTACCTCATCCAACTCTTCAACTAGAATATGCGTCTTGTTGCCTTCTTTGCTATAGCAAGCCCTTCAACGCACTCCATACGAAAGTGCAACAATAGTTCAACTCGTCCCCATTTCTTCCACCAAATCTGCCTAAGTCCCTCTCTTGGAACTCACCCAAGTAGGTTGCTCCAAGTCTTTGTTTGCATCTGCTCTCTTATGATCTCTTTGAACTGTTTGTGTCTTCGACGAAGTTCACAACACTTGGATCTCTCCCAAGTTTGCGATGGAAACTGGTTGCACTTGTCCTCAGGCAAGTCTTCCTATCTCTCTAAAATGAACCCAACGAAACAACTTAGATATTGCAAAGAAATTTGGAACAAATGATGCAGTAGTAGTCGTGCACGTACCCCCGTCGCGCTCTCCTGCTCTCAGGATCGTTCAGAATTCACCTTCTGCTGCCTAAGATGCTCTTTAGATCCCCTTCTAGAATCCTCTCTTCTAAAACCCGATCCACATGTCCTTTCTTCTTTCCTCACGGTCTCTGCATGAACCATGAACAATTTCCTCGACGTTAAATTTCGGGGTTCGGGATTTCCTAATGCCCGAGGTCGAGAGTCTCTGCTCACTTGAACTCCCGACTACCGATTCTCCGACGCGCCCAATTTCTCCGCACACTGGCCCTCCTGGCTCATCTCCCACCATATGACCACTGCCTCCATGACCATGGCCTTACCTCCTTTCGCGGCTGCTCCTATCGGGGTTTCGGCGTTTGCAATGTCAAAACGCGCACGTCCTTAGGATTCGCGATCTTTCCATCCCCGACGCGCTATAATCTTAGCTCTAGGCCTCCTGGCTATACTATGGTCTATGTGACCACTTACCATATGACCACAGCCATATAGCTTCCCATCGGGGTTTCGGGGTTTGCGATGTTAATGTGCATATGCCCTTTGGATTCGCGATTCCCCGATCCCCGATCCTCCGATGGCTCACGGCCGTTGACCTGTCAACGGTCCTTTCACCCGTTGCGAAAATCTGCCACCTGTCCTCCTCCGACTCTTGTGTGGCCCACACACTCCTAGGCCTTATTGAGAAATCGTGTTTCGCGATTCTGAAATGCACAAACCCTTTGCTCCCGGGATCTCCGATATTCCGATTCTCGATGGACCAAACTCCGATGGGTGGCTTCCTAGTTGGCCCTTTCCTGATGACACCGATCTCCTACACGCGTCCTAACTGACGAACGACTCAGATTCTTTCGCTGATTAGGGATTTCTGATGTCCCGATTCTTACGACCTCGAGAATCTCGATTTCCCGAGTGCCGATATCCCGATGGCTCCACCCTTGTTGGGATTTCTCCTCCTATCCACGAGGACTTAACTCCTTCGCAGGTTCTGCAGATTTGATAGCTGTCGGCGACCCTGCACCAGATCTAACGACTCAGATCTGTCTTCCTTCCCTATGCTTCTCCAGAGGCTTAACCTCTACGCGTCTTCTCCCGATCCAACGACTTACGGGATTTCCGAGTGAGATCCGATGGTTGTCGCTCTCCTCTTCTATGCGCTTCTTCTGACGCCTTCCTGGGCATGAATATTCAACGGTCCAGATATCTTTTCTCCAGTCGATCCGACGGCTGCTGTTGCTCCCTCCTGAGCTTCCTGTGCTTCCTTCTCTGCACTTGGACAAATTCCCAGTTCTCAAAGGCTTCGACCTTTGCTTCTTTTCTTCTCTGCGAACTCCTCAACCCTGAGCTTCGCTGTGCATATAAGGACGATGTTCCTCCTGAGTTTTTATAAACCCTGAACTCCTCTAGCGAGTTCTCCAGTCTCTGCACTCCTTGCAGCTCGACTCTATGCATGTAAGAACTCTCTCTCCTGAGATTTTTCCGCCTGCTCCAACAACTCTTTGCTGAGCCTTCTGGGTATTCAGTAACCCTATATGAAGATCCCTCTGTGGATTCTTCTTCAAAATCACGGAACTCAAAGAGTCCTCATTTCTTTTGTCTGTGCCTGGCTGCACCCTTACTCAATGCCCACCTGACATAGTTTCCTCTCACAGAACGTTCAACAGTTCTATTTCCCCTGTGCACCTATGCACTTGCTCAATGCCCTCCTGACAGAGCTCTCAGAATCCTCAGTGATTTTGGTCTTCCTCGAACTCACAACAGAGTCCTTCCTCTGTGCACCACTATACACACGCTCAATGCCCACTTGGCAGAGCTCTACAGAATTCACAGCAGAATTTTGTCTGCAACTGTGTCTCTCATACACAGCCTTGCCTCCAAGGTATTCGCACCCTTGAGGTCTTCTTCCTCTAAGTTGTTGATTCCAGTTTCTATGCCGCAACACGTCTCTGTCTGAACCCACAGTATTCAGAAGTGCATCCGCAGTGCACCGGTATTCAGAGAACGCAGTACTCTGTCACACCCTCCTGACATGAAACCTCAAAGACCTTCGTCTGAAGTCACACAAACTCCCTGCAAATGCACAACTACAATATACATCTACAACATACAATGGAACACACACACATACATTCACATAATATACAGAAATGCAGGAAAAATTGCTCTGTTGTATTAACAATGGCAAATGCCTGAATTTACAGTGGTGTTCCTGAGCTCTCTCTGGCTCTTCTCCTACAACCATAGTCATCTACAACAACTTGACTCCTTTCCACAAATGAGATCTGAAAATGTCTTTTACCTGAGGGGCTCATCGAGCGCTTCCCTCCAGGTCTACCTACTCTATTCAATTACAATAAATGGTTGTCTAGTCCAACATCTGGATCTAGATCTCAACCGACCTAGCATTAAAGACGATCTTATCTACAGCCTGCACAAAGGCACGACTTCCATGGCTCACCAGCCTAGACCTTAAATTACATTCAATTTTCAAATTTAAATGAGGCTGCGCCTCCCTTCAGCTTTGAATGCATGCGCACTGACGCGGCTGGCTAGCTGGCTGGCTGACGTGGAGAGATGCTCCTGCATCAACAAACATACCTGATCACAACTTCTTTGGCATCTTAGAGGTTTGAGTCTTCTTGTTGTCGCAAGTATGCAACTGAAAAACTGTGATGTTCAAAATTTGTCTAAGTCACTTTCTTCATGGCTACATCCAACCAAGCCCATCTTCCATTTCTTCGTCTGTTATCTTCACGCCCCGTAGTGCCTTAGTACCAGGACACCATGCACATCAAATGATCGTTAAGTCTTTTGTTGTTAACTGACATCCGTCCGAAATCTTTGATCCTCAATCATAACCCAACCGACCGAACTTCTCTTCGGTGGTGCACAACACAAAGTTGGCACGGTGGAAAATGTACCCAACTGCGATTCAAACCATGCGTTCAATTGAACCTTTTTTCTCCGTCTGTTATCTTCGCACCCTGTAATGTCTGTGCACTGGGACACCATGCACAAGTCTGTAGTGCACGACATGAAGTTGTCATGGTGGAATTCATGCTTAGTTATCTTCATTACGACCAAACTTCATTCTTCCATCCAAGTCACGACGGTGACCCAGTTCATCGACTGCTCAAAACAATTCTGCGATTGGTGTTGTAATTCTGCGACAGTGCTTCCTCTGTCACGATAGAATCACCTTCACAACCACCTGTGCTCAATGCACCCAAAATGACCTTGCTCGCCTTCTTGAGTTTTTGCACTCTAATACCATCTGTCATGGAAGTGGCAATGGTGAAAAGCTTCACGAATCCATCTCTAACTGAGACCAAAATCGGCTTTGATACCATCTATCATGGAAGTGACAATGGTGAAGAGATTACCAAATCATCCACCAGAACCACTTCCACAATCTTCTCTGATGTTCTCTCGGATACCATTTGTCATGGGAGTGACGATGGTGAATAGCTTCACCGATCCATCTTCAATCAAATTGACTCTGATACCATCTGTCACGAGCCTACGGTCGGGTGGCGGAATCACCCGATGCTCCCAGTCACCGTGCGACACTGCAATCGTTCGTTTATCACTAAAACCACAATAAATTACTTGATTCAAACTACGCCTTACTTCATTACAACTTCATTTATTACTTATGTTATGTCTGTGTTATATTATACTTAGTTGCGAAAGAAAAAGAAACCATTCATACAATTATAAACGAAACATATGTGCAGGCGACCAAACCGGCCTAATACCCAAAAGACATCTTAACACAAAACTGAGCAACAGTGTGCCGAGCCAAACCCTTATGCCACGCAAAGAAAGTTTATATAAGGAGCTTTCGCTAAGTAGAAGTTGCGAAATTCATACAACTGTTTAAACAAGATGCCTTCATGCATCCTTCCTTCATCATCACAGAATGAACCACCTCAGACTTCATCTCTGCGATACTTGGGTTTTTGTCTTTGTGAGTCTGTCCCCTTGCTCGGTTCAGACTTTGCCTTCTTGCCACAGCTTGGAGCGACCCTAGCGCCCCATCCTTCCTTTCCACTATTCGATTTGCCTTAACAACTTCTTTAAGAAAGCCTTTCCCAAATCTGTGAAGGCTCCTCCCCAAGGAAACCCAAGTCACCCTCAAGGGTCTACTTGGATCCTTGGGGAGAGCTCGTCCTCCCCCTTGGTTGCTACCGCAGACTCCTCAACCAACGATTTTGAAGAAGTATCTCTCAACTCCTTGCCTTAGCCGAATTTCCAAATGCCCAACTCACACTTGGTTAAATAGTCGCGCATCCTTTCCTTGCGACACGACTCCTCCAACCGACGTGTCCCTTCGATCGCAAGTCGATGCACACTCTTGGTTATTTGTCCACTTTCACGGGTTCAACTGACTAATCAAGTGGCACGCTCATCTTCCATGCGCATGCTCTTCCCCAACTTTCGGTTAAACATGCCCAACTTAAGCCTTCGTTTGTTTTCTTGCGCAACCGCATCGTAAGACGTCCGTCACAGGTTTTGGGCATTCACATTTGCTTGGCTGACCTGTCTCACCGATGGGGTGCCCATCCTTGGTTTTGCATCTGTCAAGCCATCTCTTGTGTGTTTCGTTGAGCATGCATGCCCGTTGTACCCAACTTCACCAACCATTCGCTTCTTCGGTGGAGCACCCATGTCTTCGTGGGGCACCCACCCAACCAAGTCTTCTCAAGTTACCAACCTCCGTCGCAAGTCCATCTTGGTGAAGTCGTACTTGGCACGATGTCGCGCGCCCAAGTCACCCAACTTCACTCATGAAATAACCAAACATTCGTTGACTCATCTGAATCACAAGTCTTAGCTCATGGAGGGAGCCCACACGCTCCAATCTAAGCTTGGAACGTTACAAGAGCTTTGCCAACGCTCATCAGCGAAGTTAATGAGAATTGCTCCGACCAACATACAAAGTTAAAGGGAACTTTGTCGAAGCTCATCGACGAAGTTGATAACAAGTACTCCGTACTTAACCGGCAAGGTTAAGTGGAAGTGCTCCAAAAGCACCGGAAAGGTTGATAGCAAACCCTCCGATAAAGAGCAGTCAGCAAAGTTCGTTGGAACTCCCCCGAATCACATCGGGGAAGTTAGTAGGAACTACTCTGAACCCATCAAAGACAATGGGAGCAAATGCTCCGAAACCCATCGACAGAATTAATGGCACGAGCTCCTAGTCAAGACTTGAATGTCGAGGCAAGAAAGTTGATTCGGGTTTGAACGCATCGAAGAGGCCTTCTCTCTCAGAAGAAATGACTTTTGTTTCTCTGCCAACAGCATGAGTGATTATCGCGCTGGCGTCAAAAACTTTCAAGCAGAGAGCTATCAAAGCACGACCTGTGAAAATAGTTAGAAACCATAGGTTTTCTAGTATGAGAAATTGAATGGCCTCCACGTGCAGCGATAAATGACTGATCCCAAATCTATGGAAACAATAACACTGGCTATCGATCTAAAGCTGTCGAAGGAATTTCCATTGAAATTGCGAGTCGATTCGGTCGTAGAGAATGCAGAAGCCGTTCCTATTTCAATAATGGCTACGAAATATAACATCTCATGGTTCACACGCATGCCCTAGATATAGAACACTGCCCCGGTTTCTTCATTATATTTCAAAAAAATAAATTTGCAGTGGGATTGCATGAGCAGTTTCTGCCATACGAAATCATTGGTGGAAAGCTAGGGGTATATACACTTGCCACTGTTCCTTCCAAGGATATAGGTACGGAACTAGGGAAAGCATAGGGTGCAAACTAACTATTGGAAACTCAGAAATATGAAGAAGAAGTGTCGACCGATGCAAATTGGAGTTCCTATCAATTCCTAAACCTAAAAAACTATCTTTCATAAAAGAAAACCATAACTTTTGACTTAGGTGTCGTTTGTTCTTTATACGGTTGGAAAGGTATGAAAAATTCCTCATAAATTGCCTTCACTTTTCAGGATTAAGGTCTCGTACCTTGTCCATAGTCACAAAAGACAACAACGACACAACGACACAACGACAAGTAGAGAAACCATAGATTGAATTCAGGGAAGCTTTTATGATGTTTAAATTAATTAATGCTTCAGTTATATGAGTTAGAATCATTTTTCTCGATAGTTTATTTGGAGTTATGCTCATCTGTTGTATGTTGAATGGTGCCAGGTACGAGTGGAGGAGGGTCACATTTAGCATTCTCGCGATGCAATCTATAGCTAAAGATTACAAGGGGGAAATAACGACAACAGTGATAAAGGAATAACAAGGGAGATCCAACAAAAATAACTGAAGAGGGGATCTGACACACATGATGACTGACTGTCAAATTTGGATAACAAAGATGTGCCCATGTTGAGGCTAGTCTTCATGATGCGCGAGGCACATATGGCCAAAATCCATGATGACCCATCAATACTAGGAGATAAATTGGAAATGTAACCACTATCTTTGTTACTCATCATTACAAAGGAAACAAGACAAATGTTGGAAGGCAGAAGGTCACGGAGGAAGTAGAAATGCCAAGGCTCAAATTGAACCTCATTAAATACTAAAATGGTACCCAAAGACGAGGCTTTTGGCTCTTCAAACATTGTACACTTCTAAACTACTTTAGGAATACAGTGTCAACTAAAATTGGAGAGTTGTCCTTAGATTTTTCATGTACTATTGTTGAAACTGTTAATACGGAGAATCCCTTAGGGCCAAATTTTGATAGAGAGAAGGACTCACATGTGTCGATGTTTTGCTGCGAACTATTTCAAGAAGAATGTTTGTTGTTCACATGGGCTGTTAGAGCATGTTTGTTTATGGACTATTCTGATGCAATATATGTCTTCTTGCAGTTTTTTTACTCTTTCTTATATTACATGTCCTGAGCGAATGAGTTGTGAATGTATGCATAAACATGACTTTGACTATTTTGGTTGTAGACTTGTATGCATGTGTTTCTAACTATGTGCCTTCATGATAACTATCTCATTTGGGTTTATGCATAGTTTAGTTTCATTACAACTCATTCTGTTACTATAGTTTGCTCCTAGCTAGGATATGGTAGATTAGATACCTACATTTACATAGTCTTCATCTACATCTTCTGTTTTCATAACCATCCATCATTCACCCTCATCGATGGGCCGAGCTGCAACTGGTAAAACCAACACCAATAGTGGTTGCCGGGCCAGAATTCGGATGGGTTCCCTGTTCCAAATAGTGAGAGGGCTAATTGAGACTTTTTACTATGGAGAATCCCGTAAGAATTTAGACCTATCAATAGACCCTTAGTGGGGGTATGAGAATGAGTTGGTGCTCTCCTTATATGTGAAAGCATGGAAGGGTGAGTGCAACAAGGAAGAGGTAGCTCAAGAATGCTTGTGGCATGGTGGCTAGAATCATGAGGGTGTGTCAGAAAGAAAAGTGAGTTGAATTCTTAGCCAAAGAATCTATGTGGAATAGAGAAAAGGACTTTCAGCTCGAGTATGAAGACATGAATTTGGTCCTTGGAAAGGAGAGAAATAGAAGAATAATGAGCTTCAATAGCAAAGGCATGGATATTTTTGAAGAATTTTGAATGTACATTGTATACAATGCACTGAAGATAGTGCATATATAGGGGCGCGGGGGGCAGGATGTAATACCCCTAGGATAAAATCCAATTGTAGATGTACAAATGTTTTATAGGCTAGTGAGCCAAATTATTATAGGACAAAGTTCCTGTATATATATGTTTAGGGTGGAGTTTCTGTGTGGTTATTAGGATGGGGTATCTGTGTGGTTATTAGGCTGAAGAGCCTAGATGCTAAAATTTCAGAGAGCCTATCATTGTAATATGTTACCACTCATATTATTAATAAAATACATCACTGCTATAGACTAGGTCAGACGAAAGAGTATGGGGGTCTAGGAATCCATGAGAGGGAAAGGGGGCTAAGGGCTTATGAAAGAGGGGCTAAGTCAAGGGGCTTAAGCATAAGAATAAAATAATATTATTCTTAAGTCCTAAAGTCTTATATAATGACCTATTCTAAGTTCCTATGAAAGAGGAACGAATTACAAGTGGGGGACAAGATAGTTCCTTTGGTGCCAAGTGTCATAAAGGGCACATGCATATGTAGTATGGGGATTTAGTGTAATTCACATAATTTGTACCATTCATTCCTTCCTTTCATTCATTCTGGGCCATTCATTCTTGTTCATTCATGGAGAATGTCCATCATTCTATCATTACTGGAGAGTGGAGCTATGGAGTTGAGAGTACCCTGTAAATCCTTGGTGGTATGGGTTGAAGAAGCAGGTTGTCAGGCATGTGAGTATGGGAATGAAGAAGCAGGTTGTCAAGCCTATGAGTATGAGAATGGAGAATAAAGTTGTCAATATTGTAAGCAAAAGAATACGATTGTCATGCCTATAAGCATTCTCTCCGGGTGAGAGAACTGTTGGGTGGGTGTTGCAATTCTAAAGAAGCCTCGTGTTACAGGAGCTATGATTCTCAAAGACTTCCTGTTCCGCCTGATACTGAAGACCCGAAAGGGAAGTAGGACAATCAAAGAACTATTGAGCAGAGAAAGAGTACACTTCTTGGGGTGAGACAAACATGTAGGGAATGAGAGACAGTGAGCTAGGAACTACTGCTGGAATTGCCACTGAACCCTGTGTTTTTATTGTGTTACTGATTAGAAATTAGTGGGATTGGTGAGACAACCTTTTCCTTGGTGGATTCATATCCCCAGCTTGGGGGTGACCCGCTGCTAAGAGAATATGAGTGATGAGGTCTATGGCTGGGAGGAACGTTTGAGGTCGCCACATTGTTGGCGATTCATAGAAAATATAAGTGTCCTTATGTGCTTATGTTTATTCCTCTCTGATTATTTATGCTATTTATGTTTTTTTTTATAGATGTGTAAATTTACACATGCATTTTACGATGTTAGATTGCATTAGTATGTACATATGCAAGAAATTTAAATTAATAAAATGATATCAGTGAGGTGGATTTGTTGTGTTGCTTGGTCTAGCTTGGGGATGGGGATGCTATAAATACTTAAATAAATTTGATAAGGTGGTATGACCTTGTGCATTCCCTATGCACTTTCAAACATTACTACTATGAATGTTTCCTACTAGTTGGACATGCAACTAACTCCAATCTATGGCTCTACTCAATAGTCTTAATTGAAAGTAGTTTGGGAATGATAATAACATTCAAATGTATTGATGCTAAATTAAATGATTAAGAATATATAATTTAATTTGAATGTGATCAAAGGATCAAAGGGATGTGCAATAAGTTTTGCATGGGGTGAACATTGAATTCAAAAGGAAATTGGGCACATGTGCCATCAATGCCATGGATTTGAAATATCTTCCAAAATAAATACAAAATGATTTCTAGTTTTTGGGAAGCTAGGTGAATTATGGGGGGTGTTTGAAAACAAAACATTTAAAGTTCAAAAATAGCTCGATGGTTTATCTGGAACTTTCGAAAGATATTTATTCGATATTAAAAAATACCTAGATAATCTATCGAGGTAGTTTGAAATATGTCCAATAGAATCATGGAGAGGAATAATACATTGTTAGGGAGATTTGAAAGAGGAAAATTCAAAGTTCACCAAGCCTTGATAGCTTGTTGAGGGAATTCAAAATATTGGTCATTGTCAAAGAGGGAAGACCTATGAACCATTAGGCACTTTCAAAAGATGTAGAAAGTGCATCTGTTAAAGTGATCAGTAAACTATCATGAAATTTTAAAAGATTCATTCATCTGTTTAAAAGTGTCTTGTTAATGTATTGGGGGATTTCTGAATATTGATGTTTGAAGTTCATAAAGGGATCAATAGTGTATCAAGGGGGTTTGAATGAAATTTATACTAATGTTGAATGAGACGAGATATATCATTAGGACCTTTCAGAATAAGTTCATTCAAAGATTAAAGTTGGGTTGATTAGACTATTTGCAAGGTTTGAAAGATGAAAACATCAAGTTGTGAAATGGCCCCATAGAGTATTAGGCCATTCCAAAAGATGACCAGTTCAAAAGATGAAAAATTTATCGATGCACTATCAAGAATCCTCAAATGGTGATTCCACAAAATATTCAAAGATGCCTAATAATGTATTAGGTGAATTCGAAAGATGAGAAATTCAAAGATCAAAAGTGCCCTAATAGCCTATAGGGGATTCTCAAAAGAATTTAATGAAATGAAGATTAAGAATGGTCTAATACATTGTTGGGGTGCTTTGAAAGATAATATTCAAAAGTCAAAATTATCTTGATAGAGTACCAAAAATCAATCGAGGCAATTTGAAAGATAAATAACTTAAATTTGAAAATTCCTCAACAAACTATAATGCGGAT
This sequence comes from Picea engelmannii, assembly GCA_009831015.1. Taxonomy (NCBI): domain Eukaryota; kingdom Viridiplantae; phylum Streptophyta; class Pinopsida; order Pinales; family Pinaceae; genus Picea; species Picea engelmannii. The sequence continues at coordinate 249,789 of ML800340.1, read as the reverse complement.
TTAAAAGAAGTGGTTGTCAGAGTAAGAAAAGTCTTAGTAGTTAGGATTTGTAGAAAAGATCACTTCAAGAAAACATAGGTTTAAAATATTCATTATTTATTTCTAAACACCCATGCAAATAAAGGTAAATGCATTCAAATGGAAACATCAAATGAACCCCTTAATCAACAACAATGATCTCCCAACCAATCGTACTTCTCTTTGAAATACAAAATTGAAGATATCATGAAGCAAGTGCAATATAAACAATTTAAGGAAATTTAAGAAAAAAAAAGGGGGTTCCCAATCTTGAGGGCTTGGGGCTTGTTGAGGCCTAAATGAATGGAGACACACTGGGAAAATCCATGAATATATACTAAAAACCTGTAAGCTATGAATCAATCTGAGGAAATATTTTAATTTGTTCTTCCATAAGGATGTGTTTGTCTCCTAAGTATGGGTCCTGGAAAAATTATTACTACTAAGGAAAACCCTAATTGATCCTTTGTTAAGGTTGTGGTGACTCACCATCTACATTGAAAGGATAACCAATGAGAATAATTCCCTTAAGGAAAGATCCAATGATTCATGTTAAAAACATAGTCATAGGGCCTATTTAAATTTGGGTGAAATTTATCTACATGCATGCACTTTAACATCTCTTTGGTGTTTCTCCACAACTTGTAAGCATCCATAGCCCAAGTGGAGTTATCTTACCATTATAGACATTTATCCACTGTGAGGGAGTGCCCATAGTCTTGATGGATATATCTGCATGTATCCCGAATTAGTTGAAATTCCTTTCCCAATATTTTGGTTTTTATACGCACATATTTCTTTAGCAATTGGTGGAAGAGGGGAGCAACAACTCTTTTCAAGCAGGAGGTGATGATGCCTATTGTGAGAGAATAATTCATTAATTGATCATGCCGAAGTTTCTTAGATATCCCCTTGATATATTCACCCCTATATGTTTGGCTAATCACCTTCACATGGTTATCTAAGTTATATGTAAGTAAATAAAACTCATAAACTGACTTATTTATTAACTAGAAAAATAAGTTTTGGAGTGATCAGGGGTGAATCACTCAAAATGTTTCAGATCCACCACTTCTTAGGGGGATTCAATAATCCTCATATTTCCATTTTAAGTCCTCTCTTCACAATCATAACTATGAAGTACATAATGAGAATACTAGGATTACCTAAATGTATAAAATGTCAAGACACCCTAGAGATGGACATATAAATAACAAGTGCAAGCATTCATTAGTTCAAATCTAGACCAAGTTTTATAAAATTTCAAAATAAAAGGATATTCAAAATGAAATAAATTGTAGAAAATAGAACCTTTAAAATCAACAAATAGAAAATAAAACGCTAAAGCTGAAAATAAATACAATCAAGAGTAAATAAATAGTGAGAAACACATAAAACAAAACGTCTTACAAACTAGCTACCTTGTAAGCGAGCCAACTGAAATATTATTTTAGGATTTGGTCATTAACATTGATAGATATAAGATAGAATAAACCATTAAAATTAAAATTAAACCCTTAAAATCCAAAGATACCAAAACATTCACCATGAACAACACAAGAATATAGAAAGAAGAACCCTTAAGGTAGAGAAACACCATCACATACTCCTTAAAGAAGGAATCACTCCACAAAACATGCTTGCTACAAAACAATACAATCCAACACATATCCAATATATACAATGATACTCGTGTATTTATACTTTCTCATAAGTATTCCTAGGGGTCTATGCCAACCACCCCTTATTATTATATTATTTCTTTTTAATTACATAATGGGCCTATTTATTACCCGTCAACTACTAAGTGGGCCTATTCCATTATTATGGCCATGTTACATTCATTATTCCCTTGGATACCTCCCTAGGTAACCCATATTATCCTCCTTAGGTGAATTTCATTCCATCCCCCTTGGCATGTTTCATCCTTGAAACATGGGAATAATCCATATAATATGGCTTTCTAAGCACTATAGTCAATTGGTACTATGCACGAGCATCCATACATCCTAGTGAAATGTGGACATGGGTTCCAACTATATCGTTTTCTCGATCTTGATTCTAGTTTCTTCTTGGTATCCATATCTTTGTAATGCTACTTTGATATATATATGCAATGATTTTATTATTCTATGTGCCTACATGATGGTTTCCTTTTTGGTTCCATGTTGATCCATAATAAGTTTTCTGATGCTAAAACCCTTTCCTTGATGACTGCTATTTCTCTAAGTGGTGCATATGGTGATATACACTAACCATAAGTATCAATTCTTTGTTATTTGACTCTTCAACATGTGGTTTCTTAGCTTCTTCTTCCTTTTTATTCCCTTTTTGTGGATTTTATTCAAGTGCTTATGTAGGCTCTTCTTCAAATTCAACTCTGGACTCTTCATTTGACATGTCATTAAGTATTGCAATTTGTTCCCTTACAAGTAATCCTTAAGGTGCCCCCTTGGCATCTGATTTCTTAGTAAGAGAAATATTCTGCAATGTTATTTTATTTTTCTTATACCATAGCATCAAAAACTTCTTTTTCATATTAATATTAACTGTACCAACTGAGTCCATCCAAGGATATCCCAAAACAAAATCCATGTCATCCATATCTATACCATGAAAATATGAATGGAACAAATATTTATTCATAACAATCTTCAAATCTTTAAAAGTTTCAACATTTTCACCCTCAACCTATGTTCTTTGAATATTATTTTCCAGGACTTGCAATCTTTTAGCCTAGTTAACATTGACGAGATTATGCTTGCAACTAGGGTTAATATTAAATATAGCCTTCTCTTGTTGAATACATGCATGAACCTGTAATATTAAGTTATCACATGAAAATAAATCCTTAGTTCTCTTCCTATCCTTCTTCACAACACGAGACCACCTATCTAAGAAACTTTTTCATGTTATTCATTGGAAAGTTTCATCATCTTGTCATGTTGAAACAACTTCCACCATATGGTCACATTGTCTTTTAAATTCATACATACCCAAAATTTCTATGTCTTTCCCCATAATGACTTCATATTTTTTTTATGTATTCTTAAATACTAGGACCAAAATACATCTTGCTACGAAAACTCAAAAATAGAACTAGGTTTTCAAAGGCAAATCACTTACTTTGCAATGGAGCTCCTTTATGTAGTTAGGGTTTGAGGAAACTAATGTAAAATGAACATAACTTCTACTATACTTTTCAGATGGGCTATTATGACACCAATTATGAAATGCCACAACTTCTTTGGATCTACTAGCACTAGTTTCATTGAAGTATGTGCAATCTATCAAAATATATCCAATCTACAAACATTTTTTCCATCATTGGCAAAAATCCTTAAAAAAAATATGATTTTAAATCCATAAGAACTCCACTTCCTGGACTTTGCTTTGGACGATTTTTTTTTTTGGAAATTGGGAATTTTTTTGAGAGAAACTCATATATATGGATTGTTTCTTCAAAGTATTCATATAAATTTTTATAAATAGAACTAAATGATGTCATCCTCTTTTTTGTTTTTCATAAAAAATATGCAAAAGGAAAATAATTCTTCCACTTTGTGGCCATGAAAGAACCGTGATACCACTAGTAGTAAATATTGATATATAAGTTAGAATAAGCTAAAAAATTCATAATTATATCCTTAAACTCCAAATATAACAAAAAATTCACCATGAACAAGACAAGAATATAGAGAGAAGAACCCTTAATGTAGGGTAACACCATCAAATAGAGAGAACAACCCTTAATGTAGGGTAACACCATCAAATAGAGAGAAGAACCCTTAATGTAGGGTAACACCATCAAATACTTCTTAAGGAAGGAATCACTCCACAATCCATGTTTGATACAAAACAATACAATCCAACACATCTCCAATACAATGATACTCATGTGCATTTATATTTTCTCACGAGTATTCCTAGGGATCTATGGTCATATTACAAAAGACACCTTCAATATGGGCATAGAAATAACAAGTGAAAGATTTCATGAGTTCAAATGCATGCCAATTTTTTTGAAATTTCAAAATAAAAGGAAATTCTAAATGAAAGAGATTGCAAAAAACAAAATCTTCAAAATGAACAATAAAAAAATAAAATACTAAAGATGAAAATAAATGCAATCAAGAGTAAATCAATAGTGAGAAACATAAAACAAAACCTCCTACAAGCTAGCTTCCTTGTGAACATTTCCGAATTTGGCCACTAACAGGGAGGAGATCTAAGTCACCCTCTATGTTTTGCAACCAATATATGCCAAGGCCATGTAACATCCCCACTATAATACCCAGTTTAATTAATGCATAATGAAGATATGAATGTGGCTATGGCCAAGCAATGTAATATGTGAAATGTATTTTCTAAGTTTTAATAAATATATTGTGATACCAACTAATGGGGATATGGAAAAAGATGGGGGATGATTAATATACAAGAAAAGGGGGAGTACCTAGGGAGTGTCTAAGAGGGGTCCAAGGGGGAAATTAATTATGGGTATTAATTCAAACCCATATTTTTGAATTTATTATCATGTGGGGAAAAA
>ML800340.1:217611-244928 GCA_009831015.1 Picea engelmannii | reverse complement strand
TTATGGGTATTATGACTGTTCATTTTACTCTGTGAATGAGAATGATTTTATGTGATATTATAAATGATTTATTTAGCTACATTTATGTGCATTAAAATGATGTAGACACATCTAATTATGGGTATCAAAATCTAGTTAACTATGTGTATAAATTTTGGTTGGTAAGCTACAAGAAATGAATTAGCAAGATTTTTTTTGAATTTATTTGTATTTCATGTAGCAATGTTCCTCGGTTAGGCTGGGGGATGCTACAGATTGGTATCAGAGATTCTGGTTCAACACTGACCTATATGGGCCAAGAGTCAATGCAAATTGAGAAAATTCATGGTTGTAGATTTTACCTTGTGTTGAATTTGGGGAAAATGGTGAACCGAAGTGGAATACCCAAATTTGTTGGTAGACTCGAGTTAAATTCTTCATAAAAATCGAAGAATGAAATTTATGGCATCAAATTACAGGTTTAAGAGTCAATTTGGCATGGAGGGTTGAATTCTTATGTGTTTCATGGTGATCATGAAGTTTGGTAATCAACAACCTAGATTAAATTTGACTGTGAGGATCCATGGTCAAGATTCAATCACAGAAGGTCCAAACATGATGTTCTCGATAGGCCTTTTGTAATAAGGTTTCAAAAAAATCTTGAATTTGGACATGTGTTCAGGTCCGAAGGGAGGAGTCCGATGGCACACACCTGAAACAACGAGGGTTGTTGATCGATAGTTTTCTCATTCGTTAGATTTTCTCAAAAAGGTGGCTTCATAAAGGTCCATTCAAGAAGTCGAGGGGTAACTTCACTTTTTGATGAAGTTAGTTTGACTAAGGTAACTAGTACGTAGTTTTGGAACTTAAGATGATCATGGTCATTTATCGACATGATTGCTGACCATTTGATCTATCAGATGAGCATGTTGTCCTGGAAGGGTTGAGGGCAGATGTGAATGCCACATAAGTTTCCATGTGAGCATGCCATGTGAGAGGACTTGTCAGCAAGGGAGAGAGAATCAAATAATACCACATGGTAGTCAGGTGCAGGTTTTCAGAAAGGAGAGGTCCAATCGATCGGAAGGGAGAGTTTATGATGGATCGAAAAGGATGGTTCCCAATAGTATTTAGAAGAAGTATTTTAGAAGGTCTTGTTCTTAGAGAATTTTTTCGATGGGTGAGTCTGATAGAGAGAACTCAATAGGATATCAAAGTTTAGATTTTAGAAGGCTTAATAAACACGACAAGCCCTGTTTCTGATGGGGTTTTTTTCAATGGCAAGAGTATGAGAAATAGTTTCCAATAGTCTTGCGGGGGTCTAGCCACAGTTTGGAAAGGATAAGAGGATCAATGATTGGAATTATTCTCGATTCTGAGATAGACGGTAAATTAGTGAATTTTCCATGAAAATTCCAGTTTTTTGAAGGTCTTAAACTTGCAGGGCGATTTTGAGGCCCTAAACGATGTTTTTAGGTAATCAAAATCCACATGAACAGAGCGTACCAAGGTACACATTGTCTCTGTAGCTTAAATAAAATAGCTCATAGATATCTATCCAATGAGCTATTCCAGGCGTGATACAGAGCTCGTATGAGACAATTATAGCCTACTGATTTTTTCTAGAAGGCATAATGCCTTGCTTCAAAGTCTGTTTGGGGCACATGATCAGTCTGTGGAAAAATTATGAACCACATAAATTAGCTATGGATCCATATTTGGGTTATGGGTACCTAAAAATATATTGGGAGAGAAATAAGACAGTTGTAGCATACAAGGTTAAAAAAGGAAAACAATCCAAACTTTTGAAGACCATAACTTTCTGTTCGGAACTTGGAAAATGAATATTCAATGGAAAGGTATTAAGGAGGAGAATATATCTATTAACCCAATAAATTAATTTTAGAAGTAAATTTTATAGTCAACTCAAAAGAAGATGACTGGTGGCATTAAAGGGTAGAAAAATTTATGCATTATTTTCCAAAATTGTGTATATATTTGGAAAATTGTGCACATTTTATGCAGAATTTAGAGGTTTAGAAAGGTAGTTTAATTAATGTGTGATAACTACAACCATGGAATATGCCCATGGGTCCTAAAATTACAGAGAGGAATTCATAGGTCTGCATGTCAGGATGGGAAATGATAAGACACATTCTAATGGAAGAAGAGACAAACAAGAGCCTGAAACTATGAGGAGCATGCAGAGAGAAGTACAAAGCTATAGGGATGATAATGAAAATATCATGAAATATTAGGTAGAGATACTATAGAGATTGAACAATGTAGAAGAAAGGAAATAAGGACTCTGGCACAAAGCAAGAAACAATTTTAGACAAGTGACAACATCCAAATCCCAGAGCAGAAGGGATGAGCATCAGAATGAAAAAAATTCAAGGAGTAGGAGCAGGTGCCATCATTCCCCAGAGCGATCCACTAGAAGAGCTAATGCCAGTTCAGGGCTAGGGAGTATCCAACATCTATCTCCTTTCAATATATAGAGGAGAAGGCCTAAGGGGGACATCTTTTAAGGTGAACTCAGGAAGATCAATCCACCAACTTTCAATGGTGAGCATAGGAAGGGAGAAGAGGTTGAGGCCTGACTGCTACAAATGAAGAAATATTTCCAGCTGCATGATTTCCCCTCAAGGTCATAAACAAGAATTACAATCTACCACTTGCAAGGAATGAAAAACATGTGGTGGGATCAACTTAATCAAGCCAATCATCTTGATGAGAAGAGGGTCTCATGGAGACGATTCAAAGGGTATTTCCAAGAGAAATATTTTTTGGAGAATTACTATGAAGGGAATATGAAAGAAATCTTTGAAATCAAGTTGGGAAGCATGACAATGGATGAATATGAGAAGAAGTTCTTTTAGTTGCTGAAGTATGTGGAGTTCATAAAATATGCAAATTCAAAATCCAAAGGTTCCTCAGTGGGTTACCCTCCTTCTATAGCAAAAAGATACAATATGATAACCCAAAAACTTTGGATGAGACTATAAGGAGAGAAAATCATCTTTATGAGCAGAGAAGGAGGCCCGTATTCCAAAAGACTTGGAATGACAAGATGAAGGGTAAGAAAGAGAAATGACATAAGGGTTTTAAGCCACCATTTTTCAACAACAACTCCCAAGCAAATCAACAAGGACAATCAACCCAAAATGAGCACAAGACAACATATTCATTTCAGAAAAGGCCAAGGTAGAAACCTGTACAATGTTGGGTATGTGAGGGAAATCACTTGTATAGGGACTGCCCTCACAAAGGAGAAAGAATGAGAACCATCCACAATAATCAGGAGGATGAAATAGTTGAAGATATGGGAGGAAGCATGCCAAGGATTTATGCAACCTTGGAAAACAAGCAAGCAAAGTATCAATCCCCCATTATTGAAGTGGAAGGTAAGATTGATAACCATCCCATAGCAAATTTAATTGATTATGGAGCTATACATAGTTACATAAGCTCTAGCATTGTTGAAATATTTTAGTTGTAAAGGAGTAAGCATAATAAATATTGGTTAGTTCAGTTAGCCACATGGGCTAAGAGAAAGATCAATGAGTTGGTTAAATATTTTCCAGTAGACATGAATGGACTCAACAAAAGGTAGATGTGAATATTATACCTTTGGGTTCATATGACTTTATAATTGTCATGGATTGGTTGGAAAAACACCATGCTATCCTAGATTGTTATAACAAGACAATAACTTGTATTGATGAGAAAGGACGACAAGGCAAGATTCAAGGCATTCCAATAGGTGTAGATGTTAGAGAAATTTCATCCATGCAGCTGAAAAAGAGTTTCAGGAAGGGATGTCAATTCTTTGTAGCCCATATGGAAGAGGCAACCAAAAATAAAGCGGTAAGTATTGAAGACCATCCAATATTGAGATATTTTGAATATATTTTTGAGGAAATCCCAAGATTTCCACCAAAGAGGGACATTGATTTCTCTATCGATTTGGTGCCATGAGTGTCCCCCATGTCCAAGACACCATACAAAATGGGCACACCATAATTGAAAGAGTTGCATATGCATCTTGAAAAACTTTTGAAGAAGGGGTATATACACCCAAGTGTGTCACCTTGGGGAGCCAAAATTATTTTTATGAAGAGGAAACATGGAACCTTAAGGCTATGTATTGATTTTAGACAACTGAAAAAGGTCACCATCAAGAAAAAGTATCCTTTGCCAATTATTGATGATTTGTTTGACCATATGAAAGGGGAAATAATATTTTCTAAGAGTGAATTGAGGTTGGGTTATCATCAAGTGAGGATAAAGGAAACATATATCAACAAGACAATGTTCAGAACAATATATGGGAGTTACAAATTCATGGTAGCTCCATTTGGACTATCAAATTTCCTAGCCATTTTTATGTGTTTAATGAATGAAATGTTCAAGGAGTACCTGGACAAGTTTGTGATTGTTTTCTTAGATAATATTCTCATCTACTCTAAGTTTGAGGAGGATCATAATAAACATTTAATAATGGTGATAAATGTTTTAAGGGAGCATAAATTGTATGCCAAGTTAAGTAAGAACACCTTTTATCAAAACAATATCCACTACTTGGGGCATATTATTTCAACATATGGGATAACATTTGATCCAAAGAAGATAGAGGCGATTAGAGGATGGACAAATCCAATAAATGTGACAGATCATTTATGGGTATTGTGGGTTATTACCGAAGATTCATAAAGGGGTTTTCAAATATTGCGAGCCCAATCACTTCTTTGCAAAAGAAGGGAATGAAATTTGAATGGACTTCTAAGTGTGAATAAAGTTTTCAGTAGGTGAAATATATTTTGACAAGTGCACCCATATTAAAGATAGAAAATTTAGTTGAATACTTTGTAGTGGGCATGGTTGTATGCAAGGAAGGTATTGGTGGAGTTCTCATTCAAAAAGATCTTGTGGTATGCTATGAGTCCCATAAATTAAAAGAGCACGAGAGAAATTATGCTACACATGATCTAGAGTTGGCGGCCATTGTACATGCATTAAAAATGTGGAGACATTACGTCATGGGTAGGAGACTTGAGCTAATGATATACCATTGTGGTCTGAAACATTTATTTGGACAACCAACATTAAATGTCAGACAAACTAGATGGCTAGAATTTCTTAGTGAGTATGACTTTGAAATTAAACATATCAAAAGAAAATAAAATCAGGTGGTTGATGCACTCAGCAAAAGAGCTCATGAAATGCATATTTCATCCATCAACATGTACATGAGATAATTAAAAGATAAAATTATTGAAGCAACAAATTCAAATCAACATTATTTACAAACAAAAGAAAACTTAGAACAAGGCAAATTTACAACATAAATTTAAAAAATATGAATTGAAGGAAGATGTAATCCTCTTGTACAGAGGCAAGGTGTATGTGCCAAATTCCTTGGAACTAAAAAATACAGTGCTAAGAGAAATGCACAATGTGCCATATGATAGGCACCCAGGATATCATAAATCCATTATAGCTATAAGGAGCCAATACTTTTGGTCGGGAATGAAGAAAGAAGTGGCTAACTACATAGCTTGATGTCTAGTAGAGTTCCAGAAGGTAAAGACATTGCACAAACATCAAGTGATGATCCATATTTTATGAGTAGAACAAAATGAATACAGATTATTAAAATATGCTTAACACAAAATAACAGAGATATAGTAAAATTGGTTTTCTATTCAATAAGGAAATAAGATGAAACTGTAAAATGCAGCGAAAAAGAAGCTTGCTGGAATGGTGGCAGCTTATCTTCGAGAAGAGATGTGACGTATGCGCTCATTTGAAAGAATATGGTTACAATGAGGCTCTGAAGGCCTTTTACAATAAACAAGAATGTAAAAAACCCTAGAAATCCAAAAACCTAACCCTAGGAGATGAAGCACCAAAAGTCATGTGGGCTTCATTTGGGTAAATTAGTACATCAACTTCCCGAGGTCGTAACGTTTGCATACGATCTCTGTTTTAGGCGCACAATAGCTCGTTGGAAAGTTCTAACTGAGAAGATTTTTTTTTGACTAGTCCATATAACTGCCTCCAACAATCCCTTGGTCCCTAAATCCCCAAAAAACGTCGTTTAGGGCCTCAAAACGACCTTGGAAGTTTGGAACCTGAAAAACTGCCGAAAAACTGCCAAAGTGGAAAACAGTTTTTCGAGCCAGTGGAATAGGTGGGTGGCCACCAATATCCACCTGGATCAAATGAGTCTACTACAACCATTTCTCATTCTAGAATGGAATTCAGAAGTGGTCATCGTAGATTTTATTACAAAGTTGACCAAAATAATGAAGCATCACGATTCAATCATGGTGGTGGTGGAAAAATTGACCAAGGAAACACATTTTATTCCCATGAAGACAACACACAAGGAAAAAAACATTGCAAAGATATACATGAAATAAGTCACCAAGCACCATGGAGTTCCTTTGGAAATAGTTTCAGACAAAGATTCCAAGTTTGAATCCAAATTCTGAAAAGGATTGTTCAAAGGATTTGGGGCAAATCTAAATATTGGTATGATGTATCACCTAGAGTTAGATGGGAAAATATAGAGGACCAATAGGATAATTGAAGACATTATTATGATGTATGTGATAGACCAACCATCAAAATGAGAAGACTATATCCACTTAGTGGATCTTTCTTATAATAATGGGTATCAATCCTCATTAAAACTGAGTTCATTTTAAGCTTTGATGGCCATAAATGTAACACACCAGTGAGTCGAGATAACCCAAAAGACATAGCTATCATTGGGCCAGTTTTGTTAAAGGAAATGGAAGAAAAGATGAAAGAGATTAGGAAGAATTTGAAGGCTTCCCATGATAGAAAGACAAGTTATGAAGACAACAACAACGTTTTTAGAGATTTTAAAGTGGGAGAACATTTTTTCCTAAAAGAGAAAGAAAAAAGAAGTTCGATAAGATTGGGTTGCTACCCAAAGTTGGAAGCAAGATATTGCGGGCCTTTTGAAATATTAGAGAAGATAGGGATAATTTCATACATGATATCATTTCCTAAATCCATGAGAGTGAATAATGTATTTCATGTGTCATTATTAAAGAAATATGTGCCCGACCCTAAACAAGTAATTGATTGGATTGTGATGCAGGTGGAAAATGAAGGGGATTTTCAAGTGGAACTAGTATGCATCTTGGACCAAAAATTCAAAGTGCTCCGAAAGAATCCATAGGGTTGGAAAAGGTTAAATGGACCTACTATGGTCCTGAATATGGAACATGGGAGCATGAAGAAACTATATGGGAGGAATACACACAATTTTTTGTCAATTTTTGAAGAAAATAGAAACTAAAAATTTAAGACTCCATTTGTGGGAAGCTAGAGTTCCAAAACCACATCTCATATCTTTTGGTGACCTATGTTTATATTTGATAAAAGAATGGTGTATCATGGTGAACTGAGGGTAGTGAGGGGGAACATTAATTGGGTCAACAGGTTGAGAAGAACGATAGATTATGGTTGGAACTGTTGTTAGGGAGTGAAGAGATTGCAAATTTTTTATTTTCTGAATATTATGATGTAAATTTGTATATGTATTTCGACATGGTGTTGTGCACCAAGGATGGTGAAAAATTGTAGGGGAGAGGTGTGAAATCCCCCAAAATTAAAGTAATTTAAAAATTCAAAAAATTTGTTAGAAAACTATTATGTTTTTGGTAAATTCGAATTTGGAAAATTTTTGCCATTTAGGGCAATTCCAAATTTCAAATTTGGTAAATTGTAAATAAATTATTTTGACTGTTGGGCATAAATTGTGATTAGACCCAACTAACTATTTGATTTCGACACTTGTATGAAAACATAATATTTTATATTTATTGCAGGGGGACAAATGGAACAACCATATTAAAATCAGCTGACCATGACTCCATGAGTGGAGAACATGTTGGAACTACCTCTGGGATGATTGTTACAAGTGGAAAATCAGGGGTTTGGCCAATAGCAGCCCCTGAAAATCAGGGATTTAGAAAGCTGCAAAAATTCCCAAGGGAGGGAAAAAAGACCTAGGCAAAAAGGACTTGTGTTGATAAATAACATATGTGAGGAGGCAGGACGCTGCCAAGTATGCACCGGAAAAATGAATTAGACTCTTCCTGCTATGAACACTAAATTCTGAGTGTGAGGCAAGGTGAAGTGGCTAAGAAAAGACAGTTGTTGAGGAGAGGTTCCGGAATTTTCCCTCATGGATTCATGGTTAGGTTAGGGGGTGAACAGAACAAGTAACTTTGGTTGTTCCGTTCTAAGGTTGGGAGGAACGTGGCTGTTCCCTTTGTCTTCCAATGTTTGGTTCAGATATGTTCATCTATCCTTTTTATGGTTATACATATCTTGTCTTAAGTTGTTGTCCATATACATAGATATATTTTTGGGCAGTTGATCTCTATTTGAAACTATCGTTAAATATGAATCGTTTTGATCTGAATGATTAAAAGAGAAATTTAGCATAATCTTGTGCATATTACTACCAAATAAGTTATGACAGTTTTCTTCTAGTATGTATGGTATATTTTTGTTCAACAATATTCTGTGGGAAAATGGTAAAAGCTCCTACAGGTTAGCTGTAGTCATCGTATAAATATTTTATTAAGTAGTTAACACAGAACAAAGAATTGAATGGTGGAATTACACCATGAATTATAATCACATTGATGGCTTCTCGATCCCATCAATTATATTAAGAAATTTCTGCCAAATTAATACACAATATTTTTAATAATGAATAACCCTAGGAGGAGACCGGACTATTTTAAATTAGAAAATACATATACCGTTTCATATATCTATACAAGAATTACACCCCTGGGATCGCCTTTGCGGCTGGGTTAGATTTTCTTATTTTATTCTAAGTTACCTGTGCAAAATATATACATAAACAAGAATAAACTGTGTAGAGTTACATACAGAAATACATATACATATACGAATACATACATGAACTTATACATGTGGATAAGCCCCCATCGAGCATGTTGTGGAACTTTGGAAGAAATGCTTGTGACCTTTCAATGTAAATAGAAAACTATGGAATAAATAATTTAAGGACGAAACATTTTAAAACAAGAACAGAGATGCATGAAACCTTAAAGATCTTGATCCCTTCGTTTAATTATACAAATGAATTCCATAACACTGTCATCAACTAGCAAATTAAACCAACCCTCTGATCAATCGGGTGACAATGGAAATAGAGGGAAATCTCAAATCTATTAATCATATTGGAGTTTTGTAAATACTATAAAATACAACCATAAATGTATGAGACTCACTGCCGAAGAGCACATAAGTGGTTATACTTATGTATCTGAATGAATAATTAATGTATCAACAAAAATCCATAACAATAATTAAAATATCTCGACTACTGCATAATAGTCGCTCGCAACGAATATGGTACAACGTCTAAATCCTTCTGCGAAGAAAGAAACTGAGATGGTAATACACCATGCAATGACTGATTTTAGAACATAAACCTTTGTTTCAAAAACATGGATTATTAGTTCCATAGTATTTTCAAAAGGAACTCAAGTACCTTGCATATGGGGATGCCAGGGAAAATCCGAGGGTTCGGATGCTCCGCTCCTGCAAGGAAATAGAAGAAAATAAAACTCATTAGTATATGTCAATGAGACTCACAATTCATTTACAGAGATAAATAACATACAAGTAAATTAGAATACAGAGGAGTTCTGGAATATACTTAACTTAGGGCCTTAGCATCGACCGTCCTCTACTTCAGAATTGACAGAGGCATCCTGGAACCGGAGGGGAGGAGAGAATTGAAGTTGATCTGATGTGTACCTTGCAAGAATCAGAGGCCCCATCATTAGAATAGGTTATACAAATCTTAAAACATCAAAACAACAAAATGTCTAAATATTAAGACAAACAAGAAAACACTACCGAAAGGTATTCTTAAAATCCCAAGCAAGAATCCAGTCAGAATAATAGAACATAGAACTTTGCCAAGGGGTATTCTTACTAAGGCCGGACATTTTGAACATAGTATATCACAGAACGTAGGAAATAAAACCCAGTACCCTTATCCCTGAAACATACATATTGTTCAGCCAGAGTTTATACATACAGTAGTCGACCCGATGGTAAAGGGACGTAAGCCCTAACATAAGTCATGAGTGCAAGTGACTAGATAACAGTATCGTTCCACTCTTTAATATGTAAGGGAAGACTACTACACTTACGAAATATTACAATAAAAATAATAGACTGATAGGCTCCCAGAGGGATGCCCTGGACGACAACATTCAAAAAACAACCACCATTACCCTACGACAAACTACGCTATGCAAATACAGATATGCCTATACAAAGCAAACTCTTAAGGAAAATTGGAAAACTCCCATACAGAATAAACGATAGGGTTTGAAAAAGAACCTTACACCGGTTGTGGGGAGGCGACCGATCGTATTCTGCCTATGCCAGAGTAAAAAATCTCTTCGGCCCTCACACCAGAGCGTATACCCATCACTACCCAGGACGTTGTTACAGAGCGATCAAGCCAAATGGAAATGGAACCTAACTAATTTTCCAGAAGGGATTAAGAGCGAAAACATTTAATATTGTCGTATTGAGCCATGTGATATTTGGAAAGTGAATACACCCTCACAGGACACAAAAGAAAGTGACAGGTCCGAGTGGGTCTTGAGGTAGGTGTCCATTAAGGAGAGGGACAGAGGTATCAATGCACCCTGACAATTACTACACTGGTTCTCGCACCGAGTAAATGCGATGGGAAATAATGTCATAACATCTACTTTGTAACTGACGACGACCCTTGTTTACGCAGTGTGTTAGTGGACCAAGGCTAGGACTATACACATTTTACTTTAAGGGCATAGCTTAGGCTCAGACCTCAATACCACGGCCTGGCACAACTGGACTAATGTTTCCCTGTCAAGAGACCCTTAATCCTTTATGGCAAATACATCTTGCCTTCTTGTACCTTAGCACCGAATTGTTTGTTGATCGGGAGGCCATGAACTTAGACTTCCTTTACATTGAAACTATTAATGTCTCGGGTTATATATGTATATGTATAAGGGATGTTTCAACTGTATGCTCACGATATACCCAAACATATGTAACACTTTATATATCGAAGACTTAATTGATAGGAAATCTATGTATATAGACATATAGATATAGTGAATATGCACAGACTCATTAGTGCCAAAGAAAGGGCCCAAGGGTTGAATGAACGGTTAGAATTAACACTTGTCAATGTTAAAGTATCACTAAAGGAAAGAATAAGGGGATTAGTATTTGTACTCATCAATATTAAAGTATAGTTAGAAATGTGGATATGATAGGAAAGGCAATGACACCCCTAGAGGCTCTTAGGAATTGAATGGCATTTCAATAAACATAGGTTCTTAAGCTTCTTAGGAATTGAATGGAATTTCAATAAACATACGTTCTTAAGCTTACACCTCAACATCTGTGAACCTCCAGTGAAGAAGGTTATGTTGGTTATGATAATTCGAAAAATAGGAAATGAAGTAACCTAAGATTTTTTTTTATTTTTTTATGTAAATTTTGAGGTACATTACAAGGGGTAATGTAACGTCCCCAATATAATCCCCATTTTAATTAATGCATAATGTATATATGAATGTGACTATGTCCAAGCAATGTAATATGCAAAATGATTTTTCTAAATTTTAATAAATATAATGTGATACCAACTGCTGGGGATATGGAAAGATATAGGGGTTGATTAATCCAAAAGAAAAGGGGGAATGCCTAGGTAGTGTCTGAGAGGGGTCCAAGAGGGAAATTTATTATGGGTATTCATTAAAACCCATATTTCTGAATTTTATTATCATATGAGGAAAAATTCTATTTTCTATTTGAGTGTACGCGATCCCAATCAACAAACTCTCATCAGAGGGTGGGTGCAGAAGTCACATCCCATAGTTATTGGAAGCATGGGGCTGAAGTACTATAAAAAATATTGGGCATAGTGTGTAGTCAATTGTCTTGGGAAAATAGAGAGAAAATCCGTATGGGTAGTAATAGACAGTTTTACACATTCAATTTTTACATGAATAACAAGGGGAAAAGAGGGGAGTAGAGCTTGTGAGGTAGAGAAAGATGGTTGGGTGAATTTTGGAGCATGCTAGGGAATTTTTGGAGCATTTTGGAGTTGAATATTGAAGATCCATGTTGTTAGGCATGAAGAGTTAACTCTTGAGTTAGTTTCACTATAACAAAACGAGATTTACTATTGTTTTTAGTGGAAGTTTTCCTCGTAGTGAGTTCTCTTGAGTTCCCAACAAAGATATTCATAGTTACCTATGCTAGAGAGAGACTCTGATAAAAAAATGGGATGCCCAATGGACTGAGAGCAGTGAAGGGGTACATTCCTTGGGTTGGGTAGGTCAAGAGGAAGAGAGCTAGAGTAATTTAGGGATAATTGTAGGAGAATACTAGTGGGTTGTGAGGTATTGAGCTGTGAGTGGACTGTGAGAGGAACCCTTCTTTTTTGGATTCCTATCCTGATGCAGGAGCACCTCAAGCGAGCCAACGCAGAAGCAAAAGGTAGCTGGACAAGTGCTAGCACAAATTTTGAAATTACCTAGAAGTTGATGCACAATCTTAAATGAAGTCATTAAGAAGGAGTGCACTTGTAAAATGTAAATGGACCTTGAGCGATATGCTCTCGTCCTTAGTAGGTAGATAGAATTTATGGTATTACATGTAAAGTAGATAGAATTCAATTCTAGATTAGACAGTTTTAGAGCGCAAGAGGGAAACGGGATATAGACACCCTCATTGTGTATTGTAACATTAGCAAGCAGGAAGATAATTGAAGAAGAGCATAGAGGAAAAGCATAGATCTCTGTAGCATACTCCATGTACAAAAGTTCTGAATTAATACAAAGAAAGCTGTGATTCAGATTCATGGTGTTCATATATTCTCTGTGTATGCATCTTTGAATGTTATGCTCATGAATGTTTTACTCTTTCTGTCATGCAGTTGATTTTATGCTATGTATGACTGATTTCTTGTTGAATGTTTGAAATCTGAGAGAGAGAGAGAGTAAGGGTAATGGAATGAGTTTCAATTGTTTCTCTATCTGAGCAAGAGTTCCTACAAGGAGTGCAGTTGAAGTGTTCGCAAGGAGTGCGTTGACAAAAGGTTCAGAGATTGGTCTCTGGAAGCTCATGAGAGATAGATTTTGTTCTCATTTCCATAGAAGTGCAGTCAAGGCACAGGAGCCGTGCAAGGAGTGCGTAGGCCGAGTGAAGTCTCAGGGTTGCGAGCCCGAGAAAAGAACTTAGAGACTGCTGCTGCAGGAGTGCGCAGGGTCGAAGGGATTTCAACACTTGGAAGTGCTTGAAAGTCTGTCGCAAGGAGTGCGTGCAAGGATTCTTCTAAAAGAAGCAGAGCCATAGAAGTTCAGACGGATCTGAAGCCTTCAAAGTCGTTGAAGGGAGGCAAAGAGACCAAGTATTGAAAGCTTGAAAGAAGGCAAAGCGATGAAGGACCGCAGGAGGACGAGCTCTCAGAGGAAGAGACAGACAGTCGGAATTTTCGGTGGAGAATTCATGAAATTCCGTAAATCGTTAGATCTCACGGAGGAACATATGAGTTATGACGAAAGCGTCGAAGGGTTCTAAGATCAGGAGGAGCAGGACCATAGATCCAAGCCACAAGGGCCGTTGGATTTTTACACAGACACTTGTATCGGGGTTTCGTGGTTGAAGTCCCATAAATTCTGCAACAGGAATCGTGAAATCACGAAACGCGAAGTCCCGATAGCCAAAGGATTTGTGTGGGCCACGAAGGAGTCAGCCAGTGGACAGGTGGCATACCATTGACACAGAGTAAACTCCGTTGACCGTTTCAGAGTTTCGTGGAAAGTGAAGTCCCGAAAACTTTTCATTAGGATTCACGATATCGTGAAGTCCGAAGTGATGACAGAGCGAAAGGACCATTGAAACGTCAACCGCGCGAGTGTATCGGAGTTTCGGAAAATTGGGATTCGGGAGTTGAAAAGACAAGTTTCTCGACCTCGTGATCGCTGAAATCGTGACAAGGAAAATCCTGAAAAGGGAAGAGGAAAAGGTCATCGTTGACTCACTCGGGTTTTGGGGATTCGAGAGACCAACGCTTGACCACCGGATTCGCGAAATTGCGAAATCCGATCTCCCAAAGTGTAAAGAGGGGATCCTGTGAGAGTTTGTCATGGGTGCAGATTTCCCGATAGGGAAATAGAAGAGTCGTTTAGAGTTCTTCGGGCCGGCGAAAAGGAAAGATTATGTGCTGACGTGGACCTTTGGACCTTGTGGGTTGTGGAGGGAGCATGTGTCGACATCAAGTTTGGTATCAGAGCACAGAAAGGTTCTTTTCTTTCTATAGCAGAGAAGAAGAGAATTCACCATGCTGCCAAGGAGAAGGGACAGGCAAATACCCGATCCACTAGAGGATAGGGAAATGCCGAGAAGAAGAGGTAGGCAGATGACAGATCCAGCCATGGAGAGAGAGATGCGTGATCTATGAGCCATACTCGAAGACATGGAGACAACACAAAGGCGTACAGTCAGTGCTAGGGATTTTAGTGATTATGAAAGTGAGATTGAGGCTGAACATGAAGAAGAAGTTGTAGTAGAAGATGCAGCAAATGAACACTTGATCAGAGCTATTGCAAGAATGGGTGCAAGAGCGAAAATGGACATTCCAGTTTATGAGGGAAATCTAGATGCAGAGGAGCTTCTAGACTAGATTAGAGCTCTGGACACATACTTTGACTATGAAGATGTCGAAGAAGACAAGAAAGTCAAGCATGCTGTCACTAGATTGAAAGGACATGCAATATTGTGGTGGGATGAACTACAAGCTGACAGACGCTGCAAGGGCAAGCAGAAGATCAAGAGATGGGACAGAATGATCACAAAGATGAAGGCAAAATTCATCCCCAGAGATTATCAAATTACTTTGTTCATGAGGATGCAGAACCTAAGACAGAAGCTGATGACAGTGAAAGGATACACTAAGGAATTCTATAAGCTGAACATTAGGGAAGGTCATCGGGAGAGCGATGATGAAAAGGTTGCTAGATATCTGAATGGCCTAAGATATGATATTCAGGATGAGATGAGCATGGTAACCATCCGAACGGTGGAAGATGCTTACCAGATGGCTTTGAAAGAGGAAGAGAAGCTGAGCCGAAAACAGGGTCAGAGAGGCCGAGGAAGAAGTTAGCCCAGAGGCAAATCGGTTGCCCAGGACAAATATCAGAAGCCCAAGGAGGACTGGAAGAAACCTCAGACTCGAACTGAGAGAGGTGGAAGTTCACAACAAGGTAAATATGCTGAACATAGAGGACAACATACTGAGCAGCGAGGAGATTATGCTGACAATAATACGTTTCCTCATACTAGAGGTAGAGGAAGAGGAAGAGGTGGAGTAATAACATGCTTCACATGTGGAAATAATGGGCACAAGTCTTATGAGTGTCCAGATAAAAATAAGGAGAGTGGAGAAGCTCACTTCGCCGAAGCACAGAGGCAGGATGTTGAGGCAAAAGACACTGAAGGTGGAAGATCGTTGATGATGCGAAAAGCTCTTTTGACACCAGAGAAGGAGGTGGAGAGTTCAGTCCAAAGAACCAGACTTTTCCGGACTGCTTGCAAGAACAAGGGCAGGGTATGAAAGGTCATTGTGGACAGTGGTAGCACCGATAATGTCATTTCTACAGAGATGATAGAAAAGATGGAGCTGGAGACGATTGATCATTCAAGCCCATACAGAGTTTCGTGGCTACAAAAAGGACATCAGGTAATTGTCACTAAACAATGTTTAGTTGAATTCAAGATAGGGGGATATAATGATAAGATATCATGTGATGTTATTCCTATGGATGTTTGTCATCTATTACTGGGTAGACCGTGGCAATATGACAGGAATGTGATTCATGATGGGAGAATGAACACATACACCCTAGAGAAGAATGGGAGGACACGCATGTTGCTTCCAATTAAGGATAAGGAGGTGAAATTGGAAGTAAGCAATACAGTACTTCTCATGAGTGGGAAGGAAATTCTTACAGAGGTTAAGAAGAAAGAGGAACTGTAATTCATAGTGGTCAGGAAACCAAAGATTGTTTTGACCAGCACAAGAGTGGATGATTTACCAGAAGAAATTCAGGAACTACTGGAAGAGTTCGCTGATATAGTAGTGGATGAATTACCTCGTTCGTTGCCACCAATTAGAAGCGTGATTCATCATATTGATCTCATACCAGGAGCCAGTTTACCAAATAAATCCGCATATAGATTGACGCCGCAAGAAAATGAAGAGGTCAAAAGACAAGTCCAGGAGTTGTTGGACAAAGGTTTGGTCAGGGAAATCTTGAGTCCATGTGCTATTCCAACATTACCTAGTCCGAAGAAAGACAGAGGCTGGAGGATGTGTACTTACTCAAGGGCGATTAAAAAAATAACCATCAGGTACAGATTTCCATTGCCAAGGATGGATGATCTAATGGATTGCTTGAGTGGAGCAAAGTATTTTTCAAAGATTGATTTGAAAAGTGGTTATCATCAAATCCACATGAGAGAGGGTGATGAATGGAAGACAACATTCAAAACAAATGAAGGGTTGTATGGATGGCTTGTTATGCCATTTGGCTTAACAAATGCACCAAGTACCTTCATGAGGTTGATGAACGAAGTCCTGAGGGAGTTCATCGGAAAATTTGTTATCGTATATTTGGATGACATACTGGTTTACAGTAAAATAGTGGCAGAGCATCTAAAGCATTTGGCTATAGTGATGCAGAGGTTACAACAGGAGAAGCTGTTGATAAACATGAAGAAATCCTCATTCATGAAGACAGAGCTCATTTACTTGGGATTTGTTATTTCTGCAGATGAGTTGAGGATGGATCCATACAAGGTGGAGGTAATCAAGAATTGGCCATCACCGAAGAATATCTTTGAGGTGAGAAGTTTTCACGGATTGGCTAGTTTCTACCGAAAGTTCATCAAGAATTTCAGTGGAATTAGTGCAACAATGATGGATACAGTGAAGAAAAGACACAAGTCTTTTCATTGGACTAAAGAGGCTGAGAGGAGTTTTAATTTGTTGAAGAGGAAGATTACGGAACAACCAATTTTGGTGTTACCGGACTTCCAAAGGACATTTCAGGTGAAATGCGATGCAAGTGGATTCGCAATTGGGGTAGTCTTGAGTCAAGATGACAGGCCGATAGCATATTTCAGTGAGAAGCTGAACGAAGCGAAAGTGAAATACTCCACTTATGATAAGGAGTTTTATGCTATTATACAGGCATTGAAGAAATGGAGGCATTACTTGATCCTGAAAGAATTTGTCTTGTACAGTGACAATCATGCATTGCAGTTTGTGACTCAATAGGAGAAGTTGAATTAGAGACATGTAAAATGGGTTGAGTATATGCAAAATTTCACTTTTGTGATTAAACATATTTCTGGTACTGCTAACAAATTCGCTAATGCTTTGAGCAGGAAGTGTTTGCTATTACAGGAGTTCCGAGTCAAAACGTTGGGTTTTGATGATCTTAGGAACATGTATAGAGATGATCAGGATTTTAAGGAGGCATATGAAGCAACTGAGAATCCAATTCTCAGGGATAGGAGCCAGTGGGCAGAGTACATGATCCAGGAAGGATTACTATTTAAGGGTAATCAGCTGTGTATTCTGAAATGCTCCATGAGGGAGAATCTGCTGAAGGAGAAACACAGTGGAGGATTGGTAGGGCACTTTGGTCACGAAAAAATGTTCGCAAAGCTGAATGAATTATATTTTTGGCCGGGAATGCGAGCAGATGTCAAGAGATTCGTGGACAGATGCAGAATTTTCCAGCATTCAAAGGGAAGGAGACAAAATGCAGGATTTTATCAACCATTGCCCATACCTGAAAGGCCGTGGGATGCAATTAGCATGGATTTTGTATTGGGGTTGCCAATAACACAAAGAGGATTTGACTCAATCTTTGTGGTGGTGGATAGATTTTCCAAGATGGCACACTTTATTCCATGTCAGAAGACCAGTGACACAACTCACATTGCGAATCTGTTTTTCAAAGAAGTCATTCGACTTCATGGTTTGCCAAGGAGTATAGTTTCGAATCGAGATACAAAGTTCATAGGGCACTTTTGGAGGACCTTATGGAAGAAGCTGGGAACTAACTTGTCGTTTAGTTCAGCTTATCATCCCCAGATGGATGGACAGACAGAAGTGGTAAACAAAAGTCTGGGAGACTTGCCGAGGAGCCTGGTGACAGAACACCACAGCCAGTGGGACAACATATTACCACATGCAGAATTTGCTTATAACGACTCAGTTAACAGGAGCACAGGACAAAGTCCATTTCAGGTTGTCTATGGCATACAGCCGAGGGGAATTTTTGAATTGAGAGATTCGAAACAGACTGCAACTAGGAGCGCTAGTGCAGAATATTTTGCCGAGGCGATGAAGGAACTTCACAGCCAAGTGAAGGAGCGATTGCAAAGTTCAAGCCAGGAATATAAGCGTAGAGCAGATCAACAGAGAAGACAACTTCAGTTTGAGGTTGGTGACTTGATTCTGGCACATTTGAGAAAGGAAAGGTTCCCGAGTGGAACATATAATAAATTAAAGATGAAGAAAATCATACCATGTAGGGTCTTGAAGAAATTTGGGGAAAATGCTTACGAGATTGAATTACCCGATGGGATCATAATTTCTCCAATATTCAATATCTCTGATTTGTACCCATATAAAGCTGAGGAAACAGGAATGGGAAATGAGAAACCAGTGATTCAGTGGACAAAGCAGATGCCAGTTGCAGATAAGCCGCAGATGGAGCGCATACTGGAAAAAAGAGTAAGCAAGAAAACCAGGCGAAAGAAATACTTTGAGTATTTGCTCAAATGGAAGGGCCATCCAGTTGAAGATGCCAGCTGGGAGAATGAAGCAAAGATCCAGAAGTATGGACACACAGTGCGTGAGCTCATGGACAGGAACCCATGAAATTTTTCAAGCCAGGGAGTATGATGTAGGAGCACCTCAAGCGAGCCAACGCGGAAGCAAAAGGCAGTTGGACAAGTGCTAGCACAAATTTTGAAATTACCTAGAAGTTGATGCACAATCTTAAATGAAGTCATGAAGAAGGAGCACACTTGTAAAATGTAAACGGACCTTGAGCGATTTGCTCTTGTCCTTAGTAGGTAGAAGGCATTTATGGTAGTAAATGTAAAGTAGATAGAATTCAATTCTAGATTAGACAGTTTTAGAGCGCAAGAGGGAAACGGGATATAGACACCCTCATTGTGTATTGTAACATTAGCAAGCAGGAAGATAATTGAAGAAGAGCATAGAGGAAAAGCAAAGAGCTGTGTAGCAGACTCCATGTACTGAAGTTCTGAATTAATACAAAGAAAGCTGTGATTTAGATTCATGGTGTTCATATATTCTCTGTGTATGCATCTTTGAATGTTATGCTCATGAATGTTTTACTCTTTCTGTCATGCAGTTTATTTTATGCTATGTATGAATGATTTCTTGTTGAATGTTTGAAATTTGAGAGAGAGAGAGTAAGGGTAATGGAATGAGTTTCAATTGTTTCTCTATCTGAGCAAGAGTTCCTGCAAGGAGTGCAGTTGAAGTGTTCGCAAGGAGTGCATTGACAAAAGGTTCAGAGATTGGTCTCTGGAAGCTCAGGAGAGATAGCTTTTGTTCTCATTTCCATAGAAGTGCAGTCAGGGCACAGGAGCCATGCAAGGAGTGCGCAGGCTGAGTGAAGTCTCAGGGTTGTGAGCCTGAGCAAAGAACTTAGAGACTGCTACTGCAGGAGTGCGCAGGGTTGAAGGGATTTCAACAATTGGAAGTGCTTGAAATTTTTCCGCAAGGAGTGCGTGCAAGGATTCTTCTAAAATAAGCGGAGCCGTAGAAGTTCAGAAGGATCTGAAGCCTTCAAAGTCATTGAAGGGAGGCAAAGAGACCAAGTCTTGAAATCTTGAAAGAAGGCATAGTGACGAAGGACCGCAGGAGGACGAGCTCTCAGAGGAAGAGACAGACGGTCGGAATTCTCGATGGAGAATTCGCGAAATTCCGTAAACCATTAGATCTCACGGAGGAACATAGGAGTTACGACGAAAGCGTCGAAGGGTTCTAAGCTCAGGAGGAGCAGGACCGTAGATCCAAGCCACAAGGGCCGTTGGATTTTTACGCAGACACTTGTATCGAGGTTTCGTGGTTGAAGTCCCGTAAATTCTGCAACGGGAATCGCGAAATCATGATACGCGAAGTCCCGACAGCCAAAGGATTTGTGTGGGCCATGGAGGAGTCAGCAAGTGGACAGGTGCGTACCATTGACACGGAGTAAACTCCGTTGACCGTTTTGGAGTTTCGTGGAAAGTGAAGTCCCGAAAGCTTTGCATTAGGATTCGTGATATCACGAAGTGCGAAGTGCCGACAGAGTGAAAGGACCGTTGAAATGTCAACCACGTGAGTGTATTGGAGTTTCGAAAAATCGGGATTCGGCAGTCGAAAAGACAAGTTTCTCGACCTCGCGATCACCGAAATCGCGACAAGGAAAATCCCGAAAAGGAAAGAGGAAAAGGTCAGCGTTGACTGATTCGGGTTTCGAGGATTCGAGAGACCAATGCTTGACCACCGGATTTGCGAAGTTGTGAAATCCGATCTCCCAAAGTGTAAAGAGGGGATCCCGTGAGATTTTTTTGTGGGTGCAGATTTCCCGATAGGGAAATAGAAGAGTCGTTTAGAGTTCTTCGGGCCGGAGAAAAGGAAAGATCCTTTGCTGACGTGGACCTTCCGACCTTGCGGGTTGTGGAGGGAGCGTGCGTTGACATCATATCCCCAACTCATGGGTGATTTTCTATTGATATACAAAACCAAAAGTCTATGGTTGGGTGGAACATCCTTGCCAAGTAGTTGGTTTCACAAACTTTCTTTTAAAGATAAGTGTTTATTTATTATCTGAGTTTTCTTATGGGTCTTATGGTTGTGCATTTTACTCTATGAATGAGAATGGTTTTATGTGTTGTTACAAATGATTTATTTAGCTACATTTATGTGCATTAGAATGAAATGGATGCATTTAATTATGGGCATTCGAATCGATTTATTTATGTTTATAAATTGTATTTGGTAAGCTACAAGAAATAAATTAGAAAGATTTTTTGTCAAATTTATGTGTATTCTTCATAGTAATGTTCCTGAGTTAAGCTAGGGGATGTTACAAACCATTTTTATGAACCACTTTGAAAGGCCCAAGCCAAATTTGTTATGATTTTATGTTCTTTCCTTTTGGCTGATTCAATTTTTCCCATATGAGAATTAGATCACCTACTTGAAAACCATTATCAATGGAAGCATTCCTATCAAACCAATGTTCGATAATTTTTTGACGGGCTACAAATTTTTGTTTTTCTTTTCTCCCCCACCACTTCTAGCCTTACTAAAGTGTCAATCCTTTTCTAGATAGAGAAAATAAATTTTCTCTCTTGATGCTTGATGTCACATACCCACTACAACAAAAAAATAAAATTTTCGCTCTTCCTCAAGGGATAGAATTCCCGAATTCCTACGAGGGCCTAGCGTAGGCTATCTCTTCCCTCATCCACCTCCATGTGATCGTTGGTTATGACCACATGCCAAGCCAAGAGGCGCATTTCACACTTTGCAACTCAACGATGCAAGAGAGTCAAGACTTTCGACTCTTCAAACCCCGAAACCTGAAATCTTACCTTCGATGAGATCGATGGCTGCGAATCTCCCCTTGTTCTCATGGTCTTGGACGTATTGGGATTTCGGTAATTGGGAGTTCGAAATGTAGTGACCCAAACCACTGGTCACTCCATTCCCCAAACTCTAATATGGGATTTCATGTATGAGATCAACGACCCTTGTTGATTTGGATCTGATGGTCACTATCCCTCTTGAGCTTAAGGGTGTTGAAAGACACTCAGTCTTAATCGCATGTCGGGGTTTCATGTACTGGGATTTTGCGACTTGCGAAGATGAGGGGTCTTGCCCTCTGGTTTCCTGGATGCCGAAACGTCGAAACTTATTCACGCTAAATCAACTCATCCACACATTGCATTGGGGTTTTGTATACCGGGATTTCGCAACTTGCAAAGATGAGGGGTCTTGTCCTCTGATTTCCTGGGTGCCAAAACGTTGACCGGAAGCCACGTTTTCTGTGCCGATGGACGATTCCGAATACTTTGGGAATTTCAGGACTTCGTCAAGTCCACTCTCCTGCCTATGCAAGGGTTAAGATCGACGGTCAATAGAGCTCCGACAGATCCTTGGATCTACGGTCCTGGATCCCATCTCTACTTGCGAAGGCTGAAGGGGTCAAGGTATTAACTCTTTCGTTCCTTCCTCCAATCTAACGGTTGGGACAGACCTCAGATCCTCCAAAAGGATCTCGTCCATTCATCTAGAAAATGAAAGGGTACTCTCTTTCATTATTTTAAACTCACTATCCTTCCTGAGCTTTGTCAGCTATGGAGGACTTGAGAGCTTTGCGCTCTTTCTCCTGGACTTGACTCTTAGAAGAGTCTTCAGCACAACTATTGCACTCCTTCACCAAGGGGTTCTAGGGTTCTATTTGATCAGAGAGGGCCTGTGCATATCTTCACTACCTCTCATGAGTTTAACAAACTTCGTCCTCCAAGGGACTCATAACGACTAGGTGTGTAAACCATCGTACATGCAACTACACCTAAGGTCAAGGAGCTCACAATTCGTGGCTTTAGCTTAAGATACTACAAAACTCAAGAGTTTATGAGAACAATTCATGTCTAAACCATATAATTCCTTACATGCCTAATTATACAATCACATAGAAATAGAAGGGATATAGTATATCCATTAAGCATTCATTCACATTCCTGAAGGCATACGCAGTATAACCAATTCATACACAGTTACGACTAAATTACACAGGGTAGGAAATTGCTTATCTATTACAGGTTTCCGCCAACCAACTAACTGTGGGTGTTCATCATTCCACCTGACCATAGGCACAGAGGCATTCATTCTTAGCACTCTGGCCACCCCCGTGCCAAGCCATGATATCACCAGGGAACTCTCACACTTCTCGAGGGTTCTTCCTCCATTTCCACTTTTGTTTGGGTCATGTTCTCTTAACTCGGATATTTCTCTCTCGATTATGGCCTTGGCGAGGTTTCTCAGATGATCCTTAGCATCAAGCTCGCGACCTTTAGTTTGTGACTCGTTGGAGAGCTCCATGCATCTCCCTTGCGAGCTTATGCTCTTTTTTGTCTGATGTCTCCTCTCCTGTGTGTATCCCTCTTACCTTGGAAGGTTTTCCGACCTATCCTGTTCCTTCTGTCAGAAGGAAGCTTAGGTCTGTTGGTCCCTGCGGTACTTCGGGCTGATAGCCCATGTTTCCATTTATGCGGGTGGTTGATTTTTACACCACCAGTCCTTTCTTCATCAACTGATATCTTTCCTTGGGATTCGAAGGAGGTTTGTCATCCTTATCAAGGGAGATTTGGGGTTATTTGATATGTGAACCCTCTTGTATAGTTTTCACATTCTTCCTCTAGTGATATCATGAACAGTACTTTCAAGGCTTCACCCCCCACAGTCAGTCATTGGCAACTCAAACAATAATACATTTACATTGTCCTCATGCATTAGCATGGTAATTGCTATTTTATGATTAATTACAAATTGGGGGAAACAGGGTGTTACAATTCCCTCCCCCTTAAAGGAACACCGTCCTCAGTGTTCTTTCTCAAAAACACATGTCATGCCTTTCTCATTCAGCCACTTCAGAAGTCTTGACCTTCATCCTTGGTCAGGTCCTCTTTTAGGACCTTAGTCTTTGTCATCTTCCTTCCATAATTCTTGGACAACAAGCACATTAATCACAATTTTGTGTGAAAAAATCTTACTGTTGTTCAAAATTCAAAAGGAAATTTTCATAATCTTAGCACAATACTTATTTGTGCAGTTTGTGGATCTGTATCCACATGGTAGTTTTTTTATCCATGCTCATCGATTTCCTTGACGTACCCATTGGGTGCATGATTCCAATTCAATAGTTCACAAGAGTTATCATGATTTCATCTTCCTTTCCAAGGTTTTTCCGCACGGGAAACTACCCACTGTGTGCATGATCCCAATAGTTTACAAAAATTATTAAGGTCTCCTCTTCCTTGCAGTCACTCACCCTCCAGTCCTAGGCTCAGGCATCCCCTTCACTGTTATATAGTCCCTCGGGTGATCCATCTTGCCCTGCCAAGGTTTTCTCGCATAAGAAATTTTTTGAGACTGTAACGAGTCTTACAGTCGAGGCGACCCTCAGACTTGCTCTACCGAGGTGTACCTCTAGCTTGTGTTACCTCAACACAATAATTTTTAGGCGATCATGGCTTATCATAGGGTTTTCATGGCTCAACAGTAGCCTTTTTTTTTTTTTTTCATCATCGTCAGCTTTGAAAGCCTTCATTTGTTGTTTCTGGACAGTTCTTTTCTCCTCACCTGTGTCACAGGTATACAACATTCGTGAGACATCATTATAAATTCCAACTTTCATAATTTTTATTGCAAATCTATCACCCACAGATTTTTCCAATCTCTTCTTTTATTTTCAGATATGTTCTGTACGAAACCAGATTCACAAGCATGGGACTTTCTTTCCCATAACATTTTAGCTTAGCAGGAAATCGGTCTCCCTTATGGGCTTACAACATTGCCATATCCAAGACTCTTTCTTCCTGCAATCATTCCTCAACTAATCAAATTGTTAGTTCTCATGCACATACATTTTTATCACACCTTTTCAACTTCATCACAACAATTTCAGAATTGTGCATACTAACAATCAAATTCACTTTTTGAAAAGGAAATACCGTTCCTCTCAGTTTGGCTCAGCAGGCAATCGGTCTCCCTTATGGGCTTACAATGATACCATATCCACGACCCCTTTGCTTCCTTCACTGTCAACTTCAATCGGCCAAACAAATTGTTAGCTTCTCCATGCATATACATTTTATTGCACCTTTACAACATCATCACAACAATTTCAGAATTGTGCATACTTAAAAATTAAATTACTTTCTCAAAAAGGAAATACCATTCCTTGTAGTTTGGCTCAGTAGGCAATCAGTCTTCCTTATGGACTTACAACACTACCATATCCAAGACCCTTTCCTCCCTGCAATTTCATTCTATGCATCATTCCAGCCTACCAAATTTTCAAAATGTGATTCGGATATCAATTGATTTTAATGAATGCACCAACATTTGTGGCCGCATTCATACCCAATGCACCCTTGCATTGATTTCAAGTTTGTCACACTTTATGACAGGTTCTTGGCCATGGTGTGTTGGAACTTAACCAACCTCTCCACCACATGGCCTATTTGTTTTCATTCATTCTTACAGTAGGACCATGCTTCCTGCTATAGGCTGATCACGATCCCAAATTAGTACACATGAAACTTAAAAGTTTCGCATGAATGCACCCAAGCATTATGTCTTCATTAATAACCAGGGTGCCAACACTCATGGCCACTCAAATTTGGTTTTCTCTAACACCTATACAATGTGAGTAGAAATGTTGGAAGGTCCTCCTTCCTCAATGGGAAATCCATTTTCTGCCCTTTACGCAAATATGCATTTCCTTGAAGTAATTCCATGAAACGTGCTATCTATGAGAACTTTTGTTTCCAATCGTTCCTTGATTGGTCTGTGTGTTCATGAAATATCAGTTCATGAATTGATCCGAGGGTTACAATCGGTATTTGCTACCAGAGGTTCACGCCTCCATCATTCAGGTTCTCCTTCCTGAATCATACCCTACTTGGGTATCCAAGGCATTCAACTGCCTTTCAAAGTTCATGCATAACACTAAGACAATAAAATATTTCAGAAGTGGTTCTTACCAAATCCCTTCATACCTTGTGCCACATAGGCACGAATATCTTTATACCGGTTCTTGGCTACTAGCACTCTCTTTATGATCTCTACCTCATCAACAGTGCTTTAGCGGGATTTTCACAGTGTTGTCAACAATATTTTGACCGCAGCCTCCCCATGGTCACCCTTTGCTTGAGGTTGTTCATTATTGGCAACTGTCTTTCTCATCAGTTCCAATTTTATTTCTTTCTACACATGACATACACCATAGGCACATTAGTCGTCATGTAAATTAAAATGAAAGTACCATAGCATTTAAATTAATAAAATATTTTCACACATGTCCCAACATATCCGTATGTACTTCATCACACTATCCTTAATGTTTTCATGAGTGCAACAAAACAGTTCTCAATTGTTTTCATAGTATTACAACCATCATTACTATGGTGTCAAAACATTTCCGTTCATCAATTTACTAGCTTTCTCATCCCATAGAAACATAATGCACAGCAAGGAAATAATTGAGGGCTCTCCCCTTCTTCAAATTCTTTCTACATCGCCTGGGGATTTTCATCCCAGTCGAGTTATCTCTAAGGTCTCACTGCCTTTTCTCTACTTTTGCAATTCTACTCCCTGTCGGGATCTTCCTGCTCTTTTCCTTGAGCCACCTTGGTTAGGCCTCACCCTAACCCTTTTTGGGATACCACAACATTCTTTAATAGAAAATCTTTGCTCATAATGAATAATGAACATGTGCATCCTACACACTTCCATTCAGTTATCAGAATGGTCAATATTTAGTTGTTAGTCTTCTATTAATTACATGATTATTTCAAAATGCAATCCAGGATTCTTATATATGGACAGGCCTTGCAACCCATTGTCCAACCCGTTAGCACTCAAAAACGCACCGACATTTTTGAAAGAATGATTCCTAATATTGTAGGGAACATTTGGTTAGCTTCCCTAGCTCAAAATCCAAATATGATTCCACCATTGGAAAGCTTATGATCTGTAGTTAAAAATCAACTATTTGAACGTGCAAAACGAACATTCCACGACTGAGAAAATTGATTTTTCCCAAAGGCAATTTCTGCTGGAAATTCTGACTTTCGGTGGTTTAGGCGAACAGGACGACTGTTCATTAACCACCGAAAGCTGCGCTTTCGGTGGATAACTCACCCAGAAATCTTCCCAGACAACCAGCGAAAGCCTGTGTGTCTAGAATTGATGATTTTTTACACAGATCAAGGATTTTTGAGATGAAAAGTTTCAAGACCGTTTCTAATGAATGATTGATGAATTATCAAGTCCATCCCAACAGTTATTTTTGACAAAGCATGGAGAAAAGAGGTATTTCAAAGGCCTATGGACACTT
>ML800340.1:123314-211669 GCA_009831015.1 Picea engelmannii | reverse complement strand
TCATAGTCATAACTCATACGGATGTTACCCTCTCTTTATGGGAACAACCAACAAGGGTCACTCTTGGGAATTAGCAACAGTCCCAAAGGAATCCTCTTAATCTTGTTTAAACATATTATCCTTGTTGTCGATTCTAACCATTATAGGTCAGATAATCTGACCCTACATATTTTCATCATTCCTCTCAATCGTGAGGAGTTATAAGCTCAGCGTTTAGTCTTTTAATAATATAGTAATTATGACTTTATAAGGATCCTACCAGTCCTTACCAGATTTCCTAAATCATGAAGGAGTTCTTCATGAGGATCTTAATTCTTACCTAACCAGCCATCTCAATTGCAAGAGACTCTACCTGCTTTAGTAGGTGGCCATTGTCACACTATAACATAACAACTTAGTTCATGTCCCTTTTCTGGCTCGTGCAGCCTCATAAAAAAAATTCTTCCACCTCTGTCATTCACATTCAGGTCTTATCAGTAATATTGATCAACCCGTCCCTACTCCTATAAGAGTAATTATCACTTTGTCAAAGGGACAATATAATTCCTTTGTTGGGATTCCATAGGAACTCCCAACTACAGTTACATTCTGAAGTCCTTCTCCTTAAGGAGTAATGCAGATAAAACTACCTCTTTATGTGACTCGTACATGAGCCCAAGCAGGCCAAGTGTTGTAACCATGCTTTGATACCAATTTATCACATACCCACTACAACAAAAAAATAAATTTTTCGCTCTTCCTCAAGGGATAGAATCCTCGAATTTCTACGGGGGCCTAGCGTAGGCTAGCTCTTCCCTTATCCACCTCCATGTGATCGTTGGTTATGACCACATGCCAAGCCAAGAGGTGCCTTTCACATTTCATGACTCGGCAATGCAAGAGAGTTAAGTCTTTCGACTCTTCAAACCCCGAAACCCAAAATCTTACCTTCGATGAGATCGACGACTGTGAATCTCCCCCTTATCTGACGGTCCTAGTAGTATCAGGATTTCAGTAACTGGGAGTTTGAAATGCAACGACCCAAACCACTTGTCACTCCATTTCCCAAACTCCGATATGGGATTTCGTGTATGAGATCAATGATCCTCGTTGATCTGGATCTGACGTTCACTATCCCTCCTGAGCTTAAGGGTGTTGAAAGACACTCAGTCTTAATCGCACGTCGGGGTTTCGTATACCAGGATTTCATGACTTGCGAAGACGAGGGGTCTTTCCCTCTGGTTTCCCTGATGCCGAAACATCGAAACTTATTCACGCTAAACCAACTCATCCACAGAGTGCATCGAGGTTTCATATATCAAGATTTTGTGACTTGTGAAGACGAGGGGTCTTACCCTCTGGTTTCCCAGGTGCCGAAACGATGACCGACAGCCACGTGTTGTGTGCCGATGGATGGTTTTGAATAGTTCGGGACTTTCAGGACTTCGTCGATTCCACTCTCCTTCCTATGCAAGGGTTAAGATAGATGATCAATAGAGCTCCGACAGATCCTTGGATCTACGATCCTGGATCCCATCGCTACTTGCGAAGGCTGAAGGGGTTGAGGCATTAACACCTTCGTTCCTTCCTCCAATCTAAAGGTCGGGACAAACCTTAGATCCTCCGAAAGGATCTTTTCTATTCATCTAGCAAAAGAAAGGGTACTCTCTTTTAGTATTTGAAACTCGCTATCCTTCCTGAGCTTTGTCAGCTATGGTGGACTTGAGAGCTTTGCACTCTTTCTCCTGGACTTGACTCTTAGAAGAGTCTTCAACACAACTATTGCGCTCCTTCACCAAGGGGTTCTAGGGTTCTATTTGATCACAGAGGGCCTGTGCATATCTTCACTACCTCTCACGAGTTTAACAAACTCCGTTCTCCAAGGGACTCAGAACGACTAGGTGAGTAAACCATCATACATGCAACTACGCCTAAGGTCAACGAGCTCACAGTTTGTGGCTCTAGCTTAAGACACTACAAAACTCAAGAGTTTATGAGAATAAGTCATGTCTGAACCATATAATTCCTTACTTGCCTAATTATACAATCTCGCAGGAAAAGAAGGGATACAGTATATCCATTAAGCATTCATTCACATTCCTGAAGGCATATGCAGTATAACCAATTCATACACAGTTACGGCTAAATTGCACAGGGTAGGAAATCACTTATCTATTATAGGTTTCCACCAACCAACTGATTGTGGGTGTTCATCCTTCCACCTGACCATAGGCACAGAGGAATTCATTCTTAACACTCTGGTCACCCCCGTGCCAAACCATGATATCACCAGGGAGTTCTCACACTTCTCGAGGGTTCTTCCTCCATTTTCACTTCTGTTTGGGTCATGTTCTTTGTAACTCAGAGCTTTCTCTCTTGGTTATGGCCTCAGCGAGGTTTCTCAGATGCTCCTCGGCATCAAGCTCGCGGCCTTCAGTTCGTGACTCACTGGAGAGCTCCGCGCATATCCCTGCAAGCTTACGCTCTTTTTTATCTGGCGTCTCCTCTCCCGTGTGTATCCCTCTTACCTTGGAAGGTCTGCTGACCTATCCTATTCCTTCTGTCAGAAGGAAGCTCAGGTCTGCTGGTCCCTGCGGTACTTCAGGCTGACAACCCATGTTTCCATTTATGGGGGTGGTTGATTTTTCAACCACCAGTCCTTTCTTCATCAACTGATATCTTTCCTTGGGATTCAAAGGAGGTTTGTCATCCTTATCAAGGGATATTTGGGGTTATTTGTTATATGAAACCTCTTGTATAGTTTTCACATTCTTCCTCTAGTGATATCATGGCCAGTACTTTCAAGGCTTCACCCCCCACAATCAGTCATTGACAACTCAAACAATAATACATTTACATTGTCCTCATGCATTAG
Organism: Picea engelmannii; assembly: GCA_009831015.1. NCBI lineage: Eukaryota > Viridiplantae > Streptophyta > Pinopsida > Pinales > Pinaceae > Picea > Picea engelmannii. The sequence continues at coordinate 208,815 of ML800340.1, read as the reverse complement.
CATGGTAATTCCTATTTTATGATTAATTACAAATTGGGACACTTGATATAGTTGTAGAGAAGATAAGAAATTTTTTAAAGGAAGAATGGCCTCTTTTCCATATACAAGGAAATAAGGTGAAGTTCCTAACACTACTTTAGGTGTTACTTGATCTACCCTTAAAGTATTTGGGAGTGCATTTTTCTAGTTATGGTGATGATCAACACCATTTTATTTGTGATTTGGATCAGGTTTTTGTTAATAGATTCAATCACTACATTCCCTTGTGGGAAGTAGTTGGCTAAGTAACACAAAACAATACCTTTTCCAATGAAAATTCAATTAATTTTTGGGAAGAAAAACATGAAGCATTCAAAAAATAACATAGATGGGATACCAAACCTACTAATGATGTACTATTCCAAAAAATATATAACTATCATTTCATTCACATTGATGAAAGTAATAACTTTTATCCACCCAATGAGGTAGTATGTGGGAGTCAATATCTATTTGTGTTTCTTGAAAGTGTTGGGGTTAATATCGCTAATTTAATGTCCAAAATCCACTGCTCAAATGGTCTATCAATATTCATAGGTTGCAAGAGTATGGTTGGTTTATTCTCTTTTCCAACACATGTTTTTGACATGCTCTACATTTTCTAATATATGCATGCACATCTTTGAATAGTGTTGACCAATAATAACTAGCTATTAGGATCTTATGAGTGGTGGTCTCTCCTAATAAATGGCCACTAGCTAGTTCATCATGTAAACATTTCAGGACTTTGTCTGCACATTCCTTTTATAGGGATACCATTAATGATATAGTACTTCGTTGATTTTAGTTTTAATTCCCTTTTCTTTCTTTCATTTAAATAATTAGGACTAGATCCATGTTGTACATAATTTTTTAGTTTGTAATACTGTGGGTCTATGTCTAGTGGGAGATAAAGGACATCATTAGCATACAATGATACTTCATTTTTCCAGTTGGTTTCATCGATGTCTACTTGATCTTGTGATTCAACTACTATTTTACAAAATTATTGACATCAAAATAGGGTCACAAGTTTGATATCAAGACCATACTCTTGGATGTAAATCTTCTATTTTCCTCTTCTCGCACCAAATTAGTTTGTATAAACAAGCAGGGTTGCGGAGAAACAAGTCCCTACCAAGAAGATGGAAATACTTTGATTTCAGAGAGAGTTTTAACTGCTAAGAATATGGAAACACTTTGATTTCATAGAGAGTTTTAACAGTAACTAAGACCAAGGCCCCTGGTTCATTGATGATGTTTCATTTGCGAAACTTTCCATCAACTTTTTGTGAGTTGGTTTCTTAGATTTCAAAACTTTAAATGAACATTAAGCACTCAATGACATTGAAGTTTGTCTAGACTGTTTTAAACATCCTTTTACCAATGTTATGGTTTTGCAGGGACATTAGAGAAAATTGAAGTGTGTCACATCTTAATTTCAAAACTTAAAAAAAAAAATGCTACAATTAAAATCAAATGGACTTTGCACACTTAAGCCATTCATACAAAGAAAAGTTCAGATCTATAAATTTATATCATAAGATGGTATGATGCCATACATAAATTATAAAATATCTCGAACATCCAAGATCATTGGATCAATTACAAAGTTGCAAAATATCCCGATTACCAAATTCTGAACAAGTGTAAATCGAATTAATGTCCTAACTAGATGTGGTTATGCCTTTGCGAATTTGTTTTGCCTTATGGGTTTCTTCTATGGAAATAATATTATTTTGAAAAAAAATTCTTGAAGTATCTTCTTACTTTATTCTCTGTTAGAGCTCCAACGATGTATCAACCTCCACGTAATATAGAGTATTTTCTGACTTTACTCTTTCTGTCAGAGCCCGTGAATTTTTTCTATAATGCCCTACTGTCCATTCGTCATTTGCATGAGAAGGGACACCATGCAATCTAGGAACATGTAGGCACATGCATCCGTACATCTATTTTTTCTCATCCTCCACCAAGCTTGGAGGTTATGGTTTCCAGGCGCATGCCCACCACAATCAGTGCGCACAAAACAATGGTTGATTCAGGAGATGCAACAAATGATTCAGTAGTTCCAGTAGCAGAAGAGCCAGTTCCAGGACCAACAGTAGGAAGTAGAGCAGTGGCTGTTGATTTTGAAGTAGATCTAGAAGTTGATTTGGTTTATTCAGTCTCTCCGTTGTATATGAAGCAATTCCAGGAGCAAGAGAAGTTCTAGGCCCAGGTCCAGATGTAGAGTCTGTTGAAGAAACACTCGTTGAAGCTTCTCCAGTCCTAGTAACAGATCCTAACATTTACCTTTCGTACTCAAACCCATCATCAAAAGAAAATCCATTACCTCACAAGCATCAATGAAATAAGTAAATGCAGATTGCAAAGGCAGTTTACTTTTAGAACTAAGAACCAAGAGTACAGGAAGCAACATCACCTGTTGTAAACTTACTTTTGCCAGACGCCCACTTCTGCTTGATGGATTGGAGAGAAAGAAGCAGTATTTGCAAATTGTGTCTTTTTGGGGTACATCGATGGATTTCTTGGATGATCTAACATTTTCCTCCTTTCAGCGCAAGACTGTCCTTACCTGGATGAGTGAAAAGAAAGACTCTTGGAGATATATGTATGTCTGAGGGATAGGTAACAACTACGGAACGCTAAAACCTGTTGCCGGGAGCTGTAGAATGTCTAATTGAGTGAGAAGCCATACTGTTGAAGTGAGATAGTTGTATTATAGAGAGGAGACAACTATGCCACTTTATTTAGGTTGTTTACTCGACAATAGCTAGGATTTCCTTTGGTTGATTGATTTCAGGGTGTGGGTGTTAGAGGAAGTAGTCACCAATCAAACTGGAACTATAATTAGTCGGGGAGGTTGTAGGCTGATGGCCAGGAGCAAGGATTCCCAAGAAAAGGTGATTACCTAGGTGCAGAGGCCAGTGCCATGGGAAATACAAGAGCAATTCTAGAATTTTCTAAGATATGCCATGGATTTTGCTTCTGAAAAAGAGTTAGGCATTTTATATTTTAAAATATTTAGACACGATGGTGAATAGGTTGTCATAGAAATTCCAGTATATAATAGATTATAAAATTTTATATATGGATACAATAACAATAACTAGTGACATTGAAACTCACTAATATATGATATATTGAAGTTGAACTAAACTGTCCAGTCTGTGTAGCCATCACCACTAGTATTCAACTTCAACTGGTCAAAGTATGAGTATGAGTGGATTATTCCATTGAGACCTCCCTTGTTACAGAGTGTCTTTCTTCTTCTGTTGTTGCGGCTTCTGTAGTAATCTCATCCTTGAAGGTCATCTTATCCAAGAGTCTATCATCATGCATAGTAGCACACTTATCATCTGCAACAAACTTATCATCTACAACCAAGAGGGAGCTTAAGAACAAAGGGAATTTGGCCAACATAGACTTAGGGAAGTAACTACAGCCAGAGCACACGCCAAGAAATTTCTTGGTTCAGAAGGTTCATGCCACCCTGTGTGTGAATTGTGCTCCTATTTTACAAACAATGGGGGTGGGAATCGATCTAGATCTGGTGGAGAGACAGAATTGGGACTGCGCGGGAATTCCTCCATGACAGTGGATCTATCTAATAGTTCAAGGGACAATCCTCGTCGACTGATTCTATTCAGGTTTCAGGTGTAAGACATGCAAATGACCACTTGACAAGTGACCAGGTGGAGGTGGAAGTGGAAGTGGAGGGCAATTGGAAACTCAATAGAAACACCAAAACAGGTTATGGAGTATCCAAAACCAGTTATGGACTATGTTTTATGCAGCGGAAAACCTTAAGCATTTAACATTTGAAATTAATGCCAATTCATCTTGCTTCCTGAATATATGGTTTACTAAGTTTCTAGTGTCTCATTTATTATCATTTTCTAAGTTTGCCTCGATATGAGGCCAAATAAGGCTTGGAACTTAAAACTTAGGAAATAACATAAAAATACAAAAGGAAAAAGTGTAGTCAAACAAAATGCTTGATGATTTCAGTAAAATCAAACAAATATTCTCATGAAATTGATTTTACCAAAGAAATATTTCATATATTTCATGTTGTGAGGAAATGCAATTTGACTAATGGCTTTAGTTCTATCAAGATCAACTAATATATCATCTTACAAAATGATATGATTAGACAGTTTACCATTATTTAGAACATAAATGATTTTCTATATTTTAAAAATTCACTTTAAATATTGTAGGTGGTCAAAGCATCTCTTTGAATATACAGTAACATCATCTAGGTAGAGATCTACACTCCAATTTATAAGACCTCTAAAAGAATTATCCATTTCTTATTGAAAGGTAGCACCAACATTTATTATTCCAAATTCCATTATACAATTTATAAGACCTCTAAAAGAATTATCCATTTCTTATTGAAAGGTAGCAACGACATTTATTATTCCAAATTCCATTGTTTTATAAGTGTATGTGCTCATTTGGTTTTGAAAGTTGTTTTTAATTTGTCTAGATCTGCAAGCAACACCTGATTATAACTTGAAAACCCATATGATAGAGAAATAATTTAATATTATAACTTGAAAACCCATATGATAGAGAAATAATTTAATATCCTATAATTAAAAGCAAGATTTTTTCCATGGCAGGAATAAGATACCTATCATTTTTAGAGGCTCAATTTAAAATTTTGAAATTAGCACATAACTTGATTTCTCCATTCCTCTTTTGGATTAGTACCAAAATAGCCACCCAAGTAGAATGGAGTACAATGATTTTTTTCGGCCATTTGGCATTTTTTCATTTCCTTTTGTACTAATGGTTCCAATGTTGGATGAATATTTTGCAACTTTTGTTGAAATGGCTTGGCATCCTTTTTATGTAGCATGAGATGCCATATTATCTTTGTGTCACATATCCAAGAAAATACATCCTTGTATTGTTAATATTGTTAAACAATTTTATATATTATTTCTATTTTTTTTCAAGCTCAGGTGCAACATGATTCAAGGTTAATATTTTTCAATTCTTTTTCAATATCAATATTGTAATTTCATTTTTCATGGAAGAATAGTTCATCTTAACATTGGTGGCTTTCTTGAATTTTTCTTGTAAAATGAATAGATTTTTCAATGTCACAACATTTTTTGGGATCTAATTTGAATTTACATCACTAATGCTTTCTTTGTAGTCTTTTAAATGTTCATTATCATTTATAACATCATCCCGACATGTGTTATGATTAGTCAAAAAGTCAATTATCTATTGATGACTATCGAAGACTCTCTAGTTTATGATGTTTTCTAGGACTGGAGATCTTAAAATTAATTCAATATAAAATTGATTATCCATAAAGTGTTGTAAAAGAGATAAGCAAGAAGAAAAAATGTCTAACAAATAATCATCTACATTCTCATTCTTAGGAAGAAATTCAATATCAAAAGCCTCAAATTTAGTGATAAAATTCTATGCCTCTAGTTAATAGTTTTTAAAGTGAGGTGAATGAAAATGAATGGAGTTATTTACCTACCTCACTACGATTTCTAAATCACCAAAAAATCTAATGCATTTAACACCTAAATCAAGGGATTTATTTAGGCCATGGATCAAATACTCATATTCAACAACGTTATATGTGCATTCAAATTCAAGTCCTTAGGAAATTAGAGTGCACTATCCATTTGAATCAATCAATATGCATCCTACCCCTCCACCTTCTTGCAATTTAGAGCCATAAACATATGAATACAAAATGTTAGTGTATAAATATAAGCCAATATTTCTAAAACCATCTAATTATACTATATTACAATGAGAAGAATCAATCTAAGTGCAATGAAGGAGTTCAAACTACATATTAGATTCGAAGGGTGAAATTCAAATAAAGTTTTTTGAAAATATATTTCAAAATACAATTCCTAAGAACAAAGTCTAAAAACATGATTGGTTGAGTATTTCCCTTGAGTTCAACAACTGTGAACTACATATGTTTCTTTTGGTCAATTCAAATCTAATTTTCCAATCCATTCCATGTGTTATAGCAAGATTTGCCTCACCCCATGCAATCTTGCATAGAGGGCCTTTTTCCATTTCCCTATGCAGACTTGAAGTCCCTTTTTTCAAATCCCAGAGCTAAAAGCATGATTTTTCCACATATATGCACCCTGCCTATATTACAACATGCGTATACGCAGGTTGCACCACTACAACCCGCTTACATCGGGAAATGTGCCCAAAATTAAACAATGGTGTCGGGTTTCCATGTCACGTCTCGATATAAATGATCCTTGGCCTTCCATATACTGGAAATGTTCCGACGCGACCATTCAGTTCAACTTGAAGGCTATAAATGGGCCAAATCCAAGCTATGGAAAAGAGGAGAAAGAATTCAACTTTGAGAGAAAAGTTACTCTGGAGAAATTATTCACTTCACATTGAGTCTACATCCCTTAGTCCTTTAAGCCTGAACACATTGTTCAACTCCCAAGCTCTTCCCTTATTGATTGAGAACTCCTTGGTCTCTCTTATATGATCTTGCCTTTGGTGGAGGATTGAAGTAGTGGAGGCCCAACTAGAAGGAACTTGGTTTCTCGGTTCCAAACCATGCCGACACAGAAGTTTGTAACTCAATCACTTCTACTGATTATATCTGACACAGGCGTGCCCTCAAGGCACGTCCGCTCACAGGATCTTTCCTCCTTCCTCGTCCCGAAGAACTGAAAGGTTCTTCTATTTCCCTATCGGGAAATTTTCACCAACAACAACTCTCTCATGGGATCTCCCTTTCTTCTAAATCAATCCTGGCCTTTTACTTTGTTATCGGGGTTCCTCCTATCGGGATTTCTACACTTGCGATGTCCAAACAACTTGTTTTATCGATCCCCGATCCCCGATACGCTCCAATTTATGTTAGCCCTCCAGGCTAGACTCTTGTTCCACGTGACCTCCTCTATATGACCACAGTCATACCTCCCATTGGGGTTTCGGACTTTCCAATGTCCAAATACATATGTCCTCAGGATTCGCGATCCCTCGAATCTCGATTCTCTGCTGTGCTGACAGCTAGCTCCCACAATGGCGCTTCCCTCCTTATCGGGGTTTCGGACTTCGCGATTCCGAAATGCATAAACACCTTGTCACCAGGATTCCTGATATCCCAATGTCCCAAATGTCGATAGATGACTTCCTGTCGGGACTTTCTCCGATGGCTCCGATTGCTGCCACGCGTCCCCTCAAGATGGATGGTTCAGATTTCTCCTCGCATTTTCGAGACTTATGATGTACCGATTCTCACGACCTCAGGAACTTCGATTTCCCGAGTGCCAATATACCGACTCTCTTCAGATTTCTGACACCTGTCTCCCCAAACGGACGGCTCAGATTATATCGGGGTTTTCACTATGGATTTCCCCGAAATCCTCTCCATGAGAATGTCGATATGCCGATTCTCGACGCCTCGATCTCCGCCACGTGTCTCCACTAATGGACGGTCCAGATCTTCCCAGGACTTTTCCTATAGAAATTCTCGATCTTCTGCTCTCGTGACTCCCAATTTCCCAAACCCCGACACGTCGATATTCCGATGCTTCTCGGGGTTCTTACTCTGCTCACGAGGGTTTAAACCCTGTGCAACGATCCAACGGCTCACGAACCCTAGAGCTTGGACTCCGAACGTGGCCGTAACCTCCTCGCTTCTTTAGCAGATCCAACGGCTGGCGGGATTTTGTAAATCTTCTCCACAAGATCCTAACCATCGATCTCTTCCTCTTTGATGTCTTCTACAGGGTGAACCCAGTATTCCTCTGTGAAAACTGGTCCTCCTGCGCGTAACTTTGCAGCGCCTGTTCAAACACTCCATGACACAAACTCCCTATGCTTCCCTTCGACGAGCTTGGAAGCCTTGTCCTTCCTGAGCTTCACACAATTTTGAGTCTCCACGAAGACTCTTGCGCGCACCCCTTGCGACAATCCTCAAACACTTCCAAGTGTTGAGTTCCTTCGACTCTGCGCACTCCTGCAACAACAATCCTTCAATGCTTCACTCAGATTCACCACTGAGACTTTCCTTAGCCTACGCACTCTTTGCACAGCTCCTATAACCCAATTTCACTTCTGGGTGAATGAGAACAAGAGTTAAACTATCTGAACCTTCGGTCAATGCACTCCTTGCGGACGACTTCAACTACACTCCTTGCAGGAATCCTCGCTCAGATAGAGAAACAATTGAAACTCATTTATTCTACTTCCTTTCAGAATTCACTTAGAACATGAAATCATATACACAACATATCAAAGCAAATGTACAACAGGAAGCAAACATTCCTGAGCATATCAATCAACACACATACAGAGAACAACACAACACCATGAACCTGAATCAACTTCTTCTATTAATCCAAATAACTATACATGGGTGTTTCTACACAGCTCTCTGCTTCTCTTCTATGCTCCAATGCTTCTAACTATGTTACAATGCACAATGAGGGTGTCTATATCCCGTTTCCCTCTTTCTTTCTAAAACTGTCTAATCTAATATTAAATTCTATCTACCTACATTAACTACTATAAATTCCTCCATCTACTTCAGACGAGAGCGGGGTGCTCAAGGTCTGATTACATTATACCAAGGCACCTTCATTAAATGATCTCATTTATATTTGGGGCATCAACTTCAAGGGAAAATTCAAAAATTTGGTTGGGTTTGTCCAGCTGTTCACTTGCATTCCGCGCTGTCTCGCTTGCTGTGAGAGATGCTCCTGCATCATACTCCCTCGCTTGAAAACTTTCATGGGATCCTGTCCATGAGCTCTTGCATGATCTTTCCATGCTTCAGAATCTTCGCTTCAGTCTCCCAGCTGGCATTTTCAACTGGATGGCCCTTCCACTTGACCAAATATTCAAAATATTCTTTCCTTCTGGTCTTCTTACCCACTCGTTTATCCAGTATCTGCTCCATCTGTGGCTTCTCTGCAACTGGAATCTGCTTCTTCCACTGAACCTCTGACTATTCATAACTTGTTCTTGCTTCCCCAACTTTGTATGGGTATAAATCTGAGACATTGAATATCAGAGAAATTCCGATCCCATCGGGTAATTCAATCTCATAAGCATTTTCTCCCATTTTCTTCAAGACCTTGCATGGTCTGATTTTCTTCATCTTCAATTTATTGTATGTTCCTCTCGGGAACCTTTCTCTTCTCAAATGTGCCAGAACCAAGTCACCAACCTCAAACTGAAGTTGTCTTTTATGCTGATCGACTCCTCATTTGTACTCCTGAATTGAATTCTGCAGTCGCTCCTTCACCCGGCTGTGAAGTTCTTTCATCGCCTCCGCGAATTCTTCTGCACTAGTGCTCCTAGTAGCAGTCTGTTCCGAATCTCTCAATTCAGAAACTCCCCTTGGTTGCATGCCATAAACAATCTGAAATGGACTCTGTCCTGTACTCCTGTTCACTAAGTCGTTATACGCAAACTCTACCTACGACAATACATTGTCCCAACTGCTGTGGTGCTCTGTCACCAAGCTTCTCAGCAAATCTTCTAGACTTTTGTTTACCGCTTCTGTCTGTCCATCCGTTTGAGGATGATAAGCCGAACTAAACAACAAGTTAGTTACCAACTTCTTCCATAAGGTTCTCCAAAAGTGCCCTATGAACTTTGTATCTTTGTCTGAAACAATACTCCTTGGTAAGCCGTGAATTCGAACGACTTCTTTGAAAAACAGATTCACGATGTGCGTCACGTCACTGATTTTCTGACATGGGATAAAATGTGCCATCTTGGAAAATCTATCCACTACCACAAAGTTCGAATCAAATCCTCTTTGCATCCTTGGCAATCCCAATATGAAATCCATGCTAATTTCATCCCATGGCTTCTCAGGTATGGGTAATGGTTGATAAAAACCCGCATTCTGCTTCCTTCCCTTTGAATGTTGGCAAATCCTGCATCTGTCTACAAACCTCTTGACCTCTGATCGCATCCCTGGCCAAAAGTATGACTCGCTCAGCTTCGCGAATGTCTTATCATGACCAAAATGTTCGGCCAATCCTCCACTGTGTTTTTCCTTCAACAGATTCTCCCTCATGGAGCAATTTAGAATACATAGTTGATTCCCCTTAAACAACAACCCTTCCTAGATCATGTATTCGGCCCATTTGCTGCTATCTCTGAGAACTGGATTCTCAGCTGCGTCATACGCTTCCTTAAAGTCTGGATCACCTGCGTACATGTCTCTGAGATCATCAAAACCTAACATCTTGACTTTGAACTCCTGCAACAACAAACACTTCCTGCTCAAAGCATCAACAACTTTGTTAGCAGTACCAGAAATATGTTTTATCACAAAAGTAAAATTCTGCATGTATTCAACCCATTTAACATGCCTCTGATTCAACTTTTCTTGTTGAGTCACAAACTGCAATGCATGGTTATCACTATATAAAACAAATTCCTTCGGAATCAAATAGTGCCTCCATTTCTTCAATGCCTGGATGATGGCATAAAATTCCTTGTTATATGTGGAATACTTCACCTTCGCTTCATTCAACTTCTCGCTGAAATATGCAATTGGTCTGTCATCTTGAATTAAGACTGCTCCTATTGCAAACCCGCTTGCATCACATTTCACCTGAAATGTCTTTTGAAAATCCGGCAACACCAGAATTGGTTGTTCCGTAATCTTTCGTTTCAACAAATTGAAACTCTTCTCAGCCTCTTCAGTCCAGTGAAAAGATTTATGTCTTTTATTCATTGTATCCATCATTGCTGTGCTAATTCCACTGAAATTCCTAATGAACTTTCGGTAGAAACTAGCCAACCCATGAAAACTTCTCACCTCAAATATGTTCCTTGGTGATGGCCAATTCTTGATTACCTCCACCTTATCTGGATCCATGCTCAACTCATTTGCCAAAATAAAAAATCCCAAGTAAATGAGTTATGTCTTCATGAATGAGGACTTCTTTATGTTTATCAACAACTTCTCTTGCTGTAACCTCTTCATCACAATGGCCAAATGCTTCAAATGTTTAGCCTCTGTTTTACTGAAAATCAGTATATCATCCAGATATACGATAACAAATTTTCCAATGAAATCTTTCAGGACTTCATTCATCAACCTCATAAAGATACTTGGTGCATTTGTTAAGCCAAACGACATAACAAGCCATTCATACAAACCTTCGTTTGTCTTGAATGCTGTCTTCCATTCATCACCTTCTCTCATGCGAATCTAGTGATATCCACTCTTCAAATCAATCTTTGAAAAGAATTTTGCTCCACTTAAGCAATCCATCAAATCATCCATTCTTGGCAATGGGAATATGTACTTGATAGTTATCTTATTTATCGCCCTTGAATCAGTGCACATCCTCCAACCTCCATCTTTCTTCGGACCGAGTACCGTCGGAACAACACATGGACTCAAGCTTTCCCTGACCAAACCTTTGTCCAACAAATCCTGGACTTGTCCTTTGACCTCTTCATTCTCTTGTGGCGTCAATCTATACGCGACCTTGTTTGGTAAACTGGCTCCTGGTATGAGATCAATATGATGACTCACACTCCTAATTGGTGGCAACGAACGAGGTAATTCGTCCACTACTATATCAACAAACTCTTCCAGCAGTCCCTGAACTTCTTCTGGCAAATCATCCACTCTAGTGCTAGCCAGAACAATCTTCGGTTTTCTGACCACAATGAACTGTGGATCCTCCTTCTTAACCTCCATAAGAAGTTCCTTCCCACTCATGAGAAGTACTGTGTTGCTTACCTCTGGTTTTACTTTTTTATCCTTGATTGGAAACAACATATGAGTTCTCCCGTTCTTCTCCAGGGTGTATGTGTTCATCCTCCCATCATGAATCACATTTCTATCATATTTCCACAGTCTACCCAACAATAGATGACAAACGTCCATAGGAATAACATCACATAAAATCTTATCATTATATCTTCCTATCTTAAATTCAACTAAACACTATTTGGTGACATTTACCTGATGTCCTTTTTGTAGCCACGAAACTTTATATGGATTTGGATGATCAGTCGTCTCCAGCTCCAGCCTTTCTACCATCTCGGTTGAAATGAGATTATCAGTGCTACCACTGTCCACAATGACCTTGCATGCCCAACCCTTGGTATTGCAAGCTGTTCTGAAAAGTCTGGTCCTTTGGACTGAACTTTCCGTTTCTTTCTCTAGTGTCAAAAGGACTTTTCGCATCATCAACGATCTTCCGCCTTTAGCATCTTCTGCCTTAACATCTCGCCTCTCTGCTTCAGCGATGTGAGCTTCTCCAGTTTCTTTCTTTTTATCAGGACACTCATAATACTTGTGCCTGTTATTTCCACATGTGAAGCATGTGATTACTCCACCTCTTCCTCTTCCTCTACCTCTAGTACGAGGACAAGTGTTGTTATCAGCATAATCTCCTCTCTGCTCATTATGCCGTCCTCTCTGTTCAGCATATCGCTTCCCTCGCTGTGAGGTTCCACCTCTCTCAGTACTAGTCCGAGGTTTCTTCCAGTCGTCCCTAGGCTTCTGGGTTCTTTCCTGGGCAACTGATTTTCCCCTGGGATGACTCCTGCCTCTGCCCCTCTGACTCTGCTTTCGGCTCAGCTTCTCTTCAGCTTTCAGAGCCATTTGACAAGCATATTCTACCGTTCGGATGGTTTCCATACTCATTTCATCATGAATCTCATATCTCAGGCCATTCATATACCTGGCCACTTTTTCGTCATTTCTTTCACGATGACCTTCCCTGATATTCAACCTGTAAAATTCCTCAGTATATTCCTTCACTGTCATCAGCTTCTGTCTCAGGTTCTGCATCCTCCTAAACAAAGAAATTTGATAGTCCATGGGAATAAATTTTTCCTTCATCTTTGCAATCATCTTGTCCCAGCTCTTAATTTTCTGCTTGCCTTGGCAACGCCTGTCAGCTTGTAGTTCATCCCACCACAAGGCTGCATGTCCTTTTAATCTCATGACGGCATGCCTGACTTTCTTGTCCTCTTCGATATCTTCATAGTCAAAATAGGTGTCTAGAGCTCTAATCCAGTCTAGAAGCTCTTCTACATCTAGATTTCCCTCATAAACTGGAATGTCCATTTTCACCTTTGCACCCATTCTTGCAACAACTTTAAGTAAGCGCTCATTTGCTGCATCTTCTGTTGGGATTTATTCTTCTCCGTGTCCAACATCATCTTCATTTTTGGACTCACTGATATCTCCTACATCATCTCTATGCCTTTCTCTTATCTCCATGTCCACAACTCTAGTGCGTAAGTTATGCAGATCTCTTTCTACTTCTGGATTCTGCACTTCTCTACCCCTTCCTCTCAGGTTTTCCCTTTCCTCCTCTGGATCAGGTGATTGTCTATCCCTTCTCCTTGGTAGCATGGTGAATCTTCCTTCTCCCTGCTATAGAAAGCAAAGAAGCTTTTCTAAGCTCCGATACCACTTGACGCAGGCGTGCCCTCAAGGCACGTCCGCTCATAGGATCTTTCCTCCTTCCCCGGCCCTAAGAAATGAAAGGTTCTTCTATTTCCCTATCGGGAAGTTTTCACCCATAACAACTCTCTCATGGGATCTCCCTTTCTTCTAAATCAATGCTGGCCTTTTACTTTGTTATCGGGGTTCCTCCTATCGGGATTTCTACACTTGCGATGTCCAAACAACTTGTTTTACCGATCCCCGATCCCCGATACGCTCCAATTTCCGTTATCCCTCCAGGCTAGACTCTTGGTCCACGTGACCTCCTCTATATGACCGCAGTCATACCTCCCATCGGGGTTTCAGACTTTCCAGTGTCCAAATACATATGTCCTCAAGATTCGCTATCCCTCGAATCTCGATTCTCCGCTGTGCTGACAGCTAGCTCACACAATGGCGCTTCCCTCCTTATCGAGGTTTCAGACTTCGCGATTCTGAAATGCATAAACACCTTGTCACCAGGATTCCCGATATCCCGATGTCCCAAATGTCGATAGATGACTTCCTGTCGGGACTTTCTCCGATGGCTCCGATTGCTGCCACGTGTCCCCTCAAGATGGACGGTTCAGATTTCTCCTCACGTTTTCGAGACTTTTGATGTCCTGATTCTCATGACCTCAGGAACTTTGATTTCCCGAGTGCCAATATACAGACTCTCTTTGGATTTCTGACACCTGTCTCCCCAAACGGACGGCTCAGATTATATCGGGGTTTTCACTATGGATTTCCCCAATCTCTTGTCCACGGGAATGTCGATATCCCGACTCCTAAAGCCTCGATCTCCGCCACATGTCTCCACTAACGGATGGTCCATATCTTCCCAGGAATTTTCCTATAGAAATTCCTGATGTTCTACTCTCGTGACTCCCGATTTCCCAAACCCCGACACGTCCATATCCATATGCTTCTCTGGGTTCTTACTTTTCTCACGAGGGTTTAAACCTTGTGCAACTCCTGTCAGATCGGACGGCTGACGGGTAATTGATCAACGATCCAACGACTCATGACACCTAGAGCTTGGACTCCGAACGCGGCCGCAACCTCCTCGCTTCTTTAGCAGATCCAACAGCTGGCAGGATTTTGTAATCTTCTCCACAAGATCCTAACCGTCGATCTCTTCCTCTTTGATGTCTTCTACGGGGTGAACCCAATATTCCTCTGTGAAAACTGGTCCTCCTCCGCATAACTTTGCAGGGCCTATTCAAACACTCCACGACACAAACTCCCTGTGCTTCCCTTCGACGAGCTTGGAAGCATTGTCCTTCTTGAGATTCACACAATTTTGAGTCTCCACGAAGACTCTTGCGTGCACCCCTTGCGAAAATCCTCAAACACTTCCAAGTGTTGAGTTCCTTCGACTCTGCGCACTCCTGCAACAACAATCCTTCAATGCTTCGCTCAAATTCACCACTGAGACTTTCCTTAGCCTGCGCACTCCTTGCACGGCTCCTATAACCCAATTTCACTTCTGGGTGAACGAGAACAAGAGTTAAACTATCTGAGCCTTCGGTCAACGCACTCCTTGCAGACGACTTCAACTGCACTCCTTGCAGGAATCCTCGCTCAGATAGAGAAACAATTGAAACTCATTTCTTCTACTTCTTTTCAGACTTCACTTAGAACATGAAATCATATACACAGCATATCAAAGAAAATGTACAATAGGAAGCAAACATTCCTGAGCATATCAATCAACGCACATACATAGAACAACACAACGCCATGAACTTGAATCAACTTCTTCTATTAATCCAAATAACTATACATGGGTGTTTCTACATAGCTCTTTGCTTCTCTTCTATGCTCCAATGCTTCTAACTATGTTACAATGCACAATGAGGGTGTCTATATCCCGTTTCCCTCTTTCTTTCTAAAACTGTCTAATCTAATATTAAATTCTATCTACCTACATTAACTACTATAAATGCCTCCATCTACTTCAGACGAGAGTGGGGCGCTCAAGGTCTGATTACATTATACCAAGGCGCCTTCATTAAATGATCTCATTTATATTTGGCGCATCAACTTCAAGGGAAAATTCAAAAATTTGGTTGGGTTTGTCCAGCTGTTCACTTGCATTCCGTGCTGGCTCGCTTGCTGTGAGAGATGCCCCTGCATCAATATCTTAATAGAAATACTCTTTTCTCGTCCAATTAATATCTTGCAAATATTTGAATTATTATTCCATGGGCGTATTTGTTATGAATGTCGATGGATTATGATATTGAATGTTCTAACAATATATATTACCACCATATGCTTGGTTGTTGAGGACTAGTTGTAGGCATATTTCTTTAGGTCAAGTGCTCAATGGTGGACTTCATTGAACATCTGGACAAGGTAGGCCTCTTATCTTGTCTTGTTAGCATATTTTTTTATATATCATACTTGAGATTAGAGTTGATTTCTGCAGTCATTTATGTCTGTTGTGGTTTACCCCTTGTCATAGAGAGATTTTCCTTGTAACACCATGGAAACCACAAGTGAGACTGATATGTAGCAAAGTAACCATAAGCTTCTATAAGATCAACTACAATAATATCAATAATTTGATCAACCCTTGGATTAGAAGCAACTCAAATTAAAACATCATTGAATTCAACAATTACCTTTACTTATGATTTGTCAAGTTGAATGATACGAGTAGTGCATTTGCTGGGTTTATAATTTTTCTTCTAACACATAGAGTGCACATGACATTCAATGATGCCCCTAAATCAACTATATAGTTATGTACATTTTGATTGAATATTTTGAAAGTTAGAATAAAATGAGGGATTTGTGATTTAGTTATTTTTCCTAGAGATAGAAACTTCAACTATTGATTTCTTATTTGTATTTACTGTTGCTGTTGTTTGCTTGTTTTATTCAATTTGTTCATTCAATTCCTTTATCAACAACATTCTCTAATAATCAATGCTGCAAAAATCAAACATAGAGATATTAGCTTTGAATTTTTTCGTATCATCCACAATATTATATTCCATTTTAGTAGAAGGAGAAATTTTCATTAAATATTTAGAAGGGACACCAATGGGTGTAACTTTCTTTGTCACCATGGATGAAGTTGAAGGAGGTATATGTTGGGAATGTGTTATATTCTTTGCATAGCTATCTCCACCTTCTGTTCGTATGTGCTGGGCACGTCAGGGGGTCATAGTGGGGGCCATAAGCCCTCGACCAAATTTTTTGGGTTGTTTTTGGTTTTCTTTTTGGGTTGTTTTGTGTTTTTTTGCCAATGGTTTTTTTACCCATTATAATCTTATCCCGGTTAAAGGATTAGGGTTGTAATATAATCCAGGTTAATGGATTAGGTTTTTTGATGCCACCAAATACCTATATATTGTTTTATAAATGGTGAAGTTAATATAATGAAGAAGATAGAGGTGCGTCTCTAAGGTTTGCTAGTTTTCCTAGTTAAGGGTTTCCATGGTAAATATTTGTGTAATGTCTGTGTGCCATTGTTGTTATTTATATTTTTATTAAATACTCTATATGCATTCTTTCACTTCAAAGGTTTAAAATTTATAGTGTACATTTACTTTTGAGATTATAATCACTTTTAGTTGGTTGAGTGGCATGCACCTCTTTTAGTAAAACCATAAATCATATACCATAGAACCAAGACTGCCTCCTCTTGTTTTTATTCTTCGTCCGTCACTTTCTCTTTGTTAGTTTCCTGAGTGGAGATTCCAAGTCAATTACATTCATTAACGATCGGTTCCATCATATTAATCAACTGTGAATAGGTCTTTTTTGAATGATTTTATTGATGTTCCGAGTTAAACAATATGCATGGACACTTCTTATAAACTTAAATTAAGATTAGTTGTGGATGTTTCAAGTGTCTTGACTAGCATTATGTCCTTCTTGAAGAAAGGTATATAGTTGTTTTTATGTAGAACCTCCATTGATAGAATTAGTTTTTAGATCTATTGTTCGAGAACAAAGGTATTCCAATAGAGGACAAACAGATTCAATAACCACTCACACAACCAGATCAAAGATCAACACACTGATGTTTTGACGTGGTAAAATCCATATGGGGAAACATCCATGACCCCAACCAACACGACCACTTGGTGCAGTTTATTAATGCAAAAGAAAAAGATTACAGAGAGATTTTACAAGAGATTTTCTCACAATCGATCATCGACAAATGACCCTCCATTCTCTTTAAATAGATATCATGGACCAATTAGGTGTTAAGCCACACATCAATGGATGTTAAGATCGAGGAGAGTATGAACCATCAAATCACTCCATTTTAGGAACATATCGTGACCGTCATATTTCCTAACTACAAATGCATACTAATGCATACTAAATAAACACACTAAGAAACACACTTTTACCTAATGACACATTAGACCAAGGAGATCTTCACTAACTCCTAAATGTATAAATATCCTAACATCCCCCCTCAAGAACAACTTGGGATAGGGTTGAAGGATTTACAATGTTGACACAATAGGAGAAGGAAGGAGGCATTAGAGCCTAGCCCCCCTTAATGACATCTTCGCGAACTCCTAAAATAGATAGAAGTTTGGAAAACTTCACTTCTGTAAGAAACTTTGTGAAAATGTCTGCAACTTGATCTTCTGTAGGGAAAAAGAGGACTTCAATAACTTGATCATGAATGAAATTTAAGATGAAGTGCATGTGTAGCTCAATGTGTTTTCTACACTGATGTTGAACTAGGTCTTTGGCGAGCTTGATGGCACTTTGATTGTCACACCAAAGGTTGGTCGGATGTTGCTGTTGGAATCCAAACTCTGAAAGGATATGTCGAAGCCACAAGGCTTCCTGACTGGAATTTACCACTGCTCGATACTCTACTTCTGCTGAAGAAAGTGAAACAACCTGTTGTTTCTTACATGCCCAAGTGACAGGTCCTGAACTAAGGATGAAAAAATAACCTGCAGTAGACTTCTAATCATCAGGTTCGCCAGCCAATCTAAATTAGTGAAACCAACCAATAAAGGAGTCCCCCCTGAACTATAATGTATCCCAAACTGAACTGTACCACAGACATAGCGAAGTATCCTTTTAGCTTATTTCCAATGGCTTTCATGGGGTGTTTGCATATACCGGGAAACAAGACCAACAACAGAGGAAATATCAGGACATGTATGTGTCAAGTATAAGAGGCTACCAACTAACTGACGATACAGGGTGGCATCAATTTTAAGAGAAGTACAGGTGGTAGTAAGCTTGACTCCAAACTGGAAGGGAGAAGGGGATGGTTTACAATAAACCATGTGAAAGTGACGAAGAAGGTCACAAGCATACTTATACTGGGAAAGAAAAATTCCTTCATTGGTTTGAAAAACTTGGAGGCCAAGGAAATAGTGCAAAAAACATAAGTCTGTCATTTCAAATTTCTTCTTAAGATTTTCACATGGTTTAAAAGTTTTGAGTCACTACCAATAAGGATAAGGTCATCAAAATAAAGGAAAAGGATTATGAGATGGATTCCTACTTTCTTGGTATAGACATTAGGATCATAATGGCATCTAGAGAATCCAGTGTCAATAAGAAAGTTGTCCATTTTGGCATACCAAGCTCGGGGAGCTTACTTAAGACCATAAATAGATTTCTTAAGGCGACAAACAAGGCTAGAGTCATTTTGGAAAAATCCAGGAGGTTGTTCCATTTAGATTTCTTCTTGCAAATATCCATGCAATAAGGAATATTTAACATCCATCTGATGGACCTCCCATTTATGTGAGGCAACAAGGGAAAGAACAAGGCAGATGGAATTCATTTTGGTTACATGGTAAAAGGTTTCATTATAGTCAATTCCTTCAACTTGGGAAAATACTTTGGAAACTAAACGAGCCTTGTGTCTTTCAACACTTCCATCTGATGCATACTTATTTCTGTAGACCCATTTACATCTGACAAGTTTTCTTCCTTTTGGAAGAGGTACAATATCCCAAGTATTGTTTTCCATTAAAGAACAATACTCTTCATTCATTGTTGTATACCAATTTGGATGAATTGAAGCTTTTGCAAATGTCTCTGGATCATGAGTCTCTGAAAATTGAGCCAAAAGAGAAGAGTCTTGCTGGAACTGTGAACGTGTTCAATGCTGATCTGAAGGATCACTGACAAGACCACTAGCTACTTCTCGTGTTGAATGAACCCATCTATGAAGCGGTGGAATTGGTGATGGTTTAGGTTCAAAGGACTCATATGGGGGAAGGTGAGAAGGCAGAGGTGGATTTTCATCCTCACTGTTATCATCCAAGGAAGAAACCAAAATAGGAATAGAAGAAGGCACAAATGCCGAAGATGGCTCGCAGGCCAAAGAAGGAACAATCGTCGAATTATGCTTGCAGGCCAAGATATTTTCATTAAATTTAACATCTCTTCTAATAATAATTTCATTACAATGTGGTTGAAGAAGTCTATAACCTTTGACATATTCAGAATAACCAAAAAATATACACTTGTCACTTTTAGGCTGCAAATCTTTCCTTTTCTCATCAGGAATGTGAGACCATGCTATAATGCCAAATACACGGAAGTGATTTACATCTAGTTTAATTTTAGTCCAATCTTCGTCCGGTGTTATATTTTTAATATCCTTTGTGGGAGTGTGATTGAGTATGTAATTTTCACAATTGATTGCTTCCTCCAAATACTTTAGACTTAATCCCTTAGATTGGATCATACAATTAGCCATTTATTTTAATGTGCAATTATTTCTCTCAGCAACACCATTTTGTTGTGGTGTATATGGAACAATGTGTTGCATTTGGATGCCCTGTGTAGTGCAGTAACTTGTAAAATATTTTTTCACATATTCGCCTCCATTATCTGTTCTTAAATTTTGAATTTGATGCCCAAATTTCTTTTCTACAAGGGCCTTGTAGGCCAAAAACTTGTCAAAAAATTCTCTCCTAAGTTTTAAGAAGTAAACCAAAGTACGTCTAGAAAAATCATCAATGAAAGTTAAGAAATACTTGCACCCACAAAAATAAGGAGAAGAAAGTGGACCACACAAATCACTGTGAACAAGCTGGTAAGGGCCCGAGGCGTGCCAAGAGGCACATTTGTAATTTTTTTCCCGATGATGGTTTTTGAGAACACAACCGGCACAAACACCATCTCTACATGAAACAAGAGGAAGACCAATCACCATCTGTTGATTACATAGTTGTTGCAATGAGCGATAGTTTAGATGACCAAATCGCTCATGCAAAGTTTGCTCAAGTCATCGCTATGAGAAACAAAAAACTGATGAAAAAACTGATGACCCAAAGTTTTCAAACTTATACAACCTAGTAATATCATCAACAATTCCAGTTGCAAGAACATGCTTAGGATATTTTAGATCCTTGATTACAACATGGTGAGGTGAAAACTCTACGGTTTTACCTTCACTTGAATGAGTGATTTGATATATCGATAGAAGGTTTTAAGAAAGAATTGGAACACATAATACATCATTGAAATGACCATTATCTACTTGAACTGTTCCATATCCGACAACACTAAGACATCTATCATCACCAACAAATATTTTCTTGGTGTTACATTCATTTAGAGCAGAAAATATGTCTTTATCCTTAGCCATATGATAAGATGATCCATAATCAATAAGCCACTCATCAAAATAAGAAGTAGAAGTTGTATTGAAGGAGAAACCAGAAGAAGAAAGTGCATGTCCATGGGAAGAAGAAGAAGTAGAATTAATACTGATGTTGTGATTCTTCATCGTTGCTTCTAAAGTTGTCATCTTATTGAAACATTTGGACTCATCATGACCATCTTTATCACAAAAGTTGCAATGTCTGTCAGTCTTCTTATTTTTATATTTTGCTCCTTTGTCACCATTAGGAGTTGAAACTGTCTGAGAGGGTTTGGGAACCTTATGTTTCTTGTTGTTGTAGCGAGGATGTTGCTTCTTGGGATACTTGGGTTTATCTTTCTGTTGGGAAACTAAGGCTTTTTTGGAGATACCTGCAGTGTTGATCACTCCAAGTTGTATAAGCTTATCTTCCTCTCTAATCAAAGCAACACAAAATGACTCAAGAGTGGGTTTTTGATAACCTTTCCCTAGAGCCTCTCTCATGACATAAAAGGTAGATACAAACAAAGAATATGAACCACCTAGATTAGAAAAAATAAGATAGATGCAACGTTCTTCCTCCATTTTTATCTCACATTCTTCACATACAATTCTGAGTGTTTTTAAACTTAGATAGATAGTCTCCAAGGAAAGAAAAATCACTCGAACTTAAGGTCAATACTTGATTTTATAACTTTTGTATTCGAATAATATTGATTTTACCAAACAAAGAATCAATCTTTTTCCAAGATTCTTCAGGGTCATCAATTTCTTTAAGGTGGAACCTTAAATCGGGAGAGATGGAAATTTCGATTAGTCCATGTACTTTATCACTCCTATTAGCCCATTTGAATTTCTTATCATCATCAGTGGGTGCTTTTTCCTTTCCCAAGGTAATCCGATACAAGCCTTTACTTCTTAATAAATCTTCCATATGAGATTTACATTGGAAGTAGTTGGTGCTAGTAAGAAAAATATTACTGGAAGAAGCCATATTAAATATGTATATAATATGGATTTAAAAACTGAAACTAATGATCTGGATGGAAATATCTCGAAAAATTATGTGGTTAAAAAAAAAACAACACTGAAAACAAACTTCGGATGCGAGAGTTATGTCGTTTTTAAAAAGGAAAAAATGATGACCAAAGGACCACGTGGTAGTTGCTTTATGAAGTGACCCACTTTTATAAAGAGAAGTGAGGATCACTTTTACAATGAAGTTACTTTATAAAAGAAAAACTGCATGCAAAATAAATAACTCTAAAATAAAATATTAAAGCTACTTACAGTGATTCACTTTTATACTTGAAGTGAAATACACTTTACAATTTTAGCATGAACTTTTTCAAAAAACGTAACAAAAGAGAGACTTGAATTCAAGACCTCTTACTTAATAAGACAACTTTTAACCAAATGGTCTAGAAAAACATATTGTATTGTTTCATAAGAGGATTGAGGGTGTTGTTGTTTTTGTAGTTGAAGACGGTCTTGGAGAGCGTGCTAACAAAAAAATATTTTCACATAAGAAAAAAATTTCTCTACTAGATAACAACAAGGGTTAGATCTCAGTTAGCTTACTCGGAAGATGCACCTTTTCCTATCTATTTCTGATTTGATGAGATTGTACAAGGCACGGGGCAAAGAGAATACACATATCTAAAAGAGTAGAAAACCAAAAACAAAAAATATAAAACCGAAATAATACCAAAATAATACTCTGCAAAAATTTTAAAAAATGTGTATTCAGGCTTTATACCTCCGGATCTGATTGAAATGGCCATATCTTGGGAAAAAAAAAACTTTTTAGAGTGAACCAAAAAGTGTTCCTAACTGAAAAGAGTGCTCCAGACACAATGAAACAATACTCTCAGCCCATAAATGTACGTAAATGACATAAAATGGATATGAGAAAACTCGGCTTCACGATCTCGATCTATAATAGGAGCGGGTCTTCAAACAAGATCTGATACCATGTTCAACAACACAGGTATTCCAACATAGGATGAACACCTCCAGTAACCAATTACACAACCAAATCAAATATCAACACACTGATGTTTTTTCGTGGTAAACCCCTACAGGGAAACATCCACAACCCCAACCAACGTGACCACTTGGAGTAGTTTATTAATGCAAAAGAAAAATATTACAGGGAGATTTAACAAGATATTTTCTCACAATCAATCAATGAAAAATGACCCTCCATGCTCTTTAAATAGATATCATGGACCAATCGGGTGTTAATCCATGGATCAACGGCCATTAAGATCGAGGAGAGTATGAACCGTTAGATCACTCTATGTTGGGAACATATCGTGACCGTCAGATTTCCTAACTACAAATGCATACTAAAGAAACACATTTTTACCTAATGACACATTAGACCAAGTACATCTTCACTAACTCCTAAGTGTCTAAATATCCTAACATCTATGATTCATTAGAATTTCTTTTAACAATTCTTTACAAAGTTTCCATGTTAGTGGGATATTTGTATTTTGGTTTTGAAGTAGGTTTGGTTACAACCAATGGTTTCTTGGTATTATAGTTTTTCTTTTTATATTCAACCTCAATATTTCCCTGCGGACTTACATTTTCTTTTCTACTTTCCTAGTTTCTTTGAATGTTTCAACTAATGAAACTTTGTCAACTCTTTTCATAAGCGTTGCAATGGGTATTGACAAAT
Source organism: Picea engelmannii (assembly GCA_009831015.1). NCBI lineage: Eukaryota > Viridiplantae > Streptophyta > Pinopsida > Pinales > Pinaceae > Picea > Picea engelmannii. The sequence goes on along the minus strand of ML800340.1, from coordinate 185,049 downwards.
TTGTGGCATAAAAATATACTTGTACATATTGTGTAGGTTTGGAATTTGTTGGAATTTTGTTAACAATAGTGGTGAATCTTTGATTAAAATACTTAACTATTTCTTTGCTATCCATTTTCATTCTTGTTAGTTTCAACACTAAAGTTGTTGGGGTTCTTTCATCACCAAATTTAGTTATAAATTCTCTTTCAAAATCATTCAAATTAATTACCAACCCAATTGGTATATTGAAATACCAAGTAGAAGATTTATTTTCTAATGCATACGAAAATAAATGACTAACCACATCATCATGATGCACATTTTATAATCGAACAACTAGTATGAATTTATTTATGTGATCTTCTAGGGGGGTTGAATTACCTAGGTTCAATTTAGGCAGTAGATAGTTTGCATGATTTGTTAGTTCATAAAGTTGACATGGCAAGGCCAAATTATCTTGCGCTAAACAACCAGGTTGACTTCTAGCCATTTGCGGAGTATTAGAATTAGAGTCTAAAGAAATTCTAGGAGTAAGATTGGGGGTAAGAAGGATTTGGTTCAAGGGTACATGGATTTTGTCAAGGGCCGGAGAAACCAAATTAGATAAGCTTCCCGTGTATGATTTGTTTTTGGTCATATTCAAATTTGTATGGGCTTGTTTCTACTAAGGTAGCTCATGTACAATGGGTAATTAACTGGTTTGACGAGCATAATCTCTAGTAATACAAAAAATTCTAATACTCTTGCCTTGGGATACTAAGTTGGTTCTCAAACCTAGGTTCATATTTGGTTTAAAGTTTTGTTTATGAAGGATCTTGGGTTTCAAATTCAACCTTATTTTCATGGGAGTTACTTTATGGACTTGGAGTTTGACAATTCTAAAAGTCATCTTTAATTTCTAGTTGGTTATGTGATAGTTCATGGTAATTTATATTTCCAAAATATGCACATGAAAAATGATTTCTATTATCAACCATAGGATGGTTGGTCCTCCTTCTAGTGCAAAATGTTGACAGTGGGCATGCCCATTTTTGAACCACACAGGCTCACCTAGGAAAAGGTCCAATTAGACTTTTCTCTATTGGTATTGAAAACCCTCTGGATTATGGCCCAATTGCCAATGTTGGTTTATGAGTTTTATTATATAAACACATAATTCAATATTACAACTATTGTAATCTAAGTTGTCCTAACTAGGAACCAAATAGAGTAAACATATATGAAATGAGTAGAAATAAGTGCAATTAATAAATAAGAAGACATTCATTTCTTTATTAATTACAAAAACTTCTAAAATACCAACAATAAACCAAGGTGAACCTCTAGTTACAACTAAAGTTTAAAATTTCATTTGTATTAATAATAGCACAATTAGGACCATTAAAGCACAAAAAAGTAAGAATAGATAGAATCTAGCGAGAACAAAATCTATAGCATGGAAAATATAATCTTACAACACTTTCTAAATATTATGAATAGAAAAGAATAATCTCAACGATCACATAACATTATAAATCCTTCCAAAAGGGTATGTCCAAAAAAATTCTCTATTAACAATGAATTTAGATTACAATGCTAAGACAAAATCCTTTTCTTTGTATTTATACAAAAAGAGTGAGCATAGGGAAGCCTTAGTGATTCAATTGAGTGGTTCTTCACAATGCCACATACTCCAATATGTGTTATATTATACAACACATACTCCAGTATGTGTTATATTATATAACACATGCTGTATTATATAACACATACTACAGTATGTGTTATATTATATAACACATACTATAGTATGTGTTATATAATATAACACATACTGTAGTATGTGTTATATACTACAGTATGTGTTATATAATATATGTAACGACCCCTATAGATGCGACAACAAGAGAAGAAAAGTGCAATTATTTTCTTGTTTTAGGCAGGAAGGAAACAACGACACCACCTGTCACAAACACGACAATGCCTACAAGCCTAAGGACAACATGCCCAACCCGACACAATGGCCTCATTGACCAGTACTAGAACCTCTATGGTGTGCAAACAAATGCATGAAGGAGGTACAACCCAAACTCCAATAACTACAATAAGAAACTCCCACAATGGGTAGCACAACCCCAACCCAGTTTTCCTTCGCCTCTATCCCTTAGGGCGCGCTATGATTTCCTCATCAGGAATCCTGCTATCGCCAGGTGATAGGCACGACAACAACCATGGCGCAATAACACAACTGGACTCTCAACTCTCGCTAAAATCAACGCACTAGAATATCAAGGACGATCTGAACACTTGATGACTAACCCTAGCACCCAACGACAAGTTAGCAAGATGACTAAGATGTTCAGGTAACACAACAAATTCCCTGCGCAACAAAATCAATCTACACACCTTGAATACAATTATTAAGGTACATATCCTTTAAAAGAAAAATTAGCAATAAAGGATAGTGGAAATATCGTTGATATAGTTTAAGCAAGATAACGATTAATACAACAATTTACAATGTTTAAGAAATACAAATAATGGTTAACATACGACCAATGAAATTAGCACTAAAATATAATGGTGTATTAACGACATTAATATATATAGCCCAAAAAGTTAACAAAGGATAATGGTGAATATATAAAGGACACCGTGGATATCTTCTCTGTATATATTAGGTATTAATATATTTTGATGGTTGAGGCAATAAAAGATAACAATTTTAACATACCTGTACAATATCCTTAAAAGGATTAAAGGTAAAATAAAACAACAAGTTTACCAAAAGTATCGCTGTCACCATAAGTAAATATATAGCTGGGAATTTTTCCAAATTGAAGCAATTAAAATGATGTCAATACTCAAATAATAGAGATGCCACAATATAAAGATGATATCTATAGGCATGTAGATCGCAGTCAAATATATGCCCATTAGTATTGCAAGGGACATAAACAGAAATGTAATGGGTTCATCACTCGTTATCATTATGATATTAGTCTTGTGAAAACTAGCAGTGTTGAGTTAACAGGATATTAAAATGCAGAGCTTATTATAGCTATTCCCCAAAATGATGACATTAAGGTAAGGATGCTTTCTGACATGAAATCAATTCGTCGTCAATGTAATTCTAATTCAAAAGTCGTCTTTAATATAAGTTGTTGTCCCTTAAACATAACCTTACTGTCATTAAATAAAATCACTGCCATCTAGCATCACAATAAATTGTTGTCAATCACTAGGAAGCTACTCAATTCATTGTAGGTATGTTTCTATCCAAAGAGCTACCAGGCAGGCTGTTTAAGATTTTACCAATCATTGTAATTAAGTGAATATCCAAAGGAATACTGGGCACGCTATTCACTAAGAAAACACGTAGACCCTTCACTACTAGAAATCGTTAGGAGTAACAATCCTGAAAACCAAGAAAACTCTACTAAAATATACTCACCCGAATTATTAATTCCCTGCCTTACGATAAGTAAAAATTCGCCATTGACAAATATGACAGTAATACATTCGCGGTGGTAAAAAAATATATAAATAAGATTGATTAGAAAAGGGGAAAATCGCTATGGTGCAGTGGGTAAAAACCGCTGTCAAGGTAAGCTGTCAAAGGATTTAAAAAAAAAAATGTAAAAATGTAAAAAGTAAAAATGTAAAAATGTCAAATTGCAGTCATTAAAAATTTATGAAAGTGTAGTCAATGATATAAATACGTTTTTCAACATATCAAAATTAACATATCTGAAATTTATATGCAAAAACATATTATCATCACGCTGTCCCATTCAAATTACCGAGTTCTATTGCATAAACAGGGTAATGATTGTAGTAAAAAATGGGAAGGATTGCAGAGTATCCCAAGCGTAAAAATTGTATGAAGTAAAGGGATGAATTTTTTGTGCAAGCGAATCAATTCATAGTAAAAAATAATAAATCTCTACCTTTACACAAGAGAGAAAAATGATACCAAATATAGTGAAAAATCCAAGTAAGGTTGCAGGGTAAATTTTCCATTGAGAAGTGAGAAAAACACAAAGTATAATCGCCAGGGAGTGCATTAAACGCAGAGCTAACTATCCAAGAATATATTAAAAATGCAGAGTCAAATTTCGTGGATGAGTGTGTTGAAGTGTAGAGAATAAACGCATGCTAGATGTATGAAAACGCAGAGAAAAAATTGCTCTTAAAACAGATTAAAATGCATGGGAAGGTCATTGGCTAGATGGGTCAGAACGTAAGGTAAATTTGCCTTAAAACACAATGAAATTGTAGAGGAAAAATTACAGTCAAGGTATTAAATTGCAGAGTGAAAATTCGCCAATTTGTAAGGATAAAATTCAGAGTAAAAAGATAAGTAAATCGTCCATCAAGACATAGGGAAAATGCAGAGTTAAAAATTAGGGGATAGGAATGCTAACAATGGCAGAATTACTCAACACAGGAAGGTGCAATGCCCATCAATTAGCAAAGAACAATCAAACAGATTAGACGATTGGGAAACACATCCTTCCCTCATCATCCACGCACAAGAAATAAGGGCATTAGGATCTATAGGTCTATTAACACCGAAGTGATGACCATCGATCCAGATACTGACTGACTACTCATGCATGGAATTATGATGTAGGGATGAGGACAAAGTAAATCACATCTCTTCACAATAAATCAATAAAATAATAGGACAATCACAACATTCAGGGATCAAATGCCAAGGGAATCAAGTCAAGCAACGAGCTTAAGGCTATGGGGAATTAAGTTCTCATATAAAATTCTAAGTCCAAAACCTTCTTTACATAGTTAAAATTACAGAAATGAAAACATAATCAATAATAATCTACCATGCAGAATAAAATCAAGAATACCATAGACCAAGTCCCCCACTCCGAGTCATTGTCCTGCGCGCTCCATGGAACTCCCGCTTGCCGACCGATGAGACTTCAACGGTACCTCCCAACCAACGCTAGGGGTAATATTCTTCCCCCTTATCCCCTCGGGCCTCAAAGGGGCCACACACACTCAACCAGAGAACAACTATCTCCCAGCTCACCTCGTAAGGCCGAGCTACCACTCCTCAATGAGCTGGGTATCCCAACTCCCACAAGATAAGTCATCCAAGTCTAAAATTTTGCAACGTAACGTTACGCATAACCAAAGATATCCATCATCCTCCTCCTCCCTCCTTTATATAGAGTTTCTAAGTCACTTATTTTGCATTTTCCCATTTAATTTAAGTTCAATAATTTAATTCAGAAAAATTCTCCCCGTACATGTGTCACCCATCCCCTTCATTGCACCATAAATTAATTTCATTAATTATTTAATTACTCCTATTTCCCTCACCCACCTAAAATCATTCCTAGAATCGCTCCTAGGTGTCCCCATATTATTAGAATCACACAATTTAATGACTTACCCCCCTACTAATTTACCAGTTGAGTTCAATTTTGAAAGTTCTTAATGGAAAGATTCCTTGCTAAGTTAGTCATTCTGCTTTTCCCTTATGTTTCCCCTTTCTCTTTATGTTTCCCCCATTTTCCCTTAGTTTCCCAATACTTTTAGATTTCCCTCTTTCCCTTTTTATCTAAAACTCAAATTAGAAAGTGTAGACTTTACCCTTTTCCCCCTTTTTCTTTTTAGTTAAAAATTTAAATTAACACATGTAACAAACAAACAATTTTCTTTTAAAATTCTAAGCCTTCAAAGTAATTTGATCTTTTATTTTTTTATTAATTGAATTGCTTACCCCCTTCTCCTCACATGTTTAATGATGATTATAAGTATTATTTATTTATTTTTATTTTGATATATGTATACTTATTTACTTTTTTATTTTTTTACCACAAGTATCGGTTAGACCGAGATTTTATGTTCCTAGGTTGGGCGACATTTTATTAGGGAAATTGTTTTTAAATATTTCTTATCACATTATTCGTTCTAAGTCCATCTAGGTTTAATCACTTATTTGTTAACAACGTGATGTGCCCTTCAGGATGCACTAGGTTCTCCAAGGGTGCCACTCACCTCATTCTGTTTCCCTTGCGTGACGTTCCCTTTAGGATGCACTACGTGCTCCAAGGGTGCCACTCACCTCATTCTGTTTTTCTTGCGTGACATGCCCTTCAGGACACACTATATGCTCCAAGGGTGCCACTCGCCTCTTGACTGACTTGGTATACATAAAAAACCCCTAGATTCAATACTCCGTTAGGTGATCTTGTGGGAGACTAAGGGCCTCTAAGAAATAATGCCCCTACCTTATTGCGCGCCCCTTAGAATCATCATGAGCGACTGTCACAGTCTACCCTCACAACATCGTGGGTATTCTCAAACTAGGTAATTGTTAACCTACAGTTCAAGCCATGACAGGAGTGCTAGTAGGTTGTGGCAGGGATGCTGTCCACACCTCCCTCAACATCTCTGGTAGTCATGCGTGGCTCCTCTACTCCACATGTGAGTCTGGTCGACAAGATATCGTCAGCTTGCATCATCAACAAATCATGACAGAATAAAATCCACAATCATAACATCTAATGAGATGCATATATGTCATATATAGAACAATCAAACCCTAATAGTCCACTCCCAGACTCGATCCAGTGTCCAAGGGTTTCATCGATTCCTCAACATCATAGATGTCCAAATCCTACACACTTAGGAGAACCGAGTCAATAACACCTGTCTAAGTCAATATAGAAAAATAACATATAATCACGTCCTTAATGCCTCATAATCATAATCAACTACCAATAGTATAATAATCTGGATCAATTGCAAGCAAGTGTCCTCAAAGAATAAGTTCACTCAGTGTGCGTAAGAGCGAGATGTTACATACACCCCCTCTTGGTATAAACTTTGTCCCGAAGTTTCACAGTATATTAGTGTCAAAATCATGTGTATAACAGTGTCATAAGTCTATCTATCAAACACAAATGGAAACTGTTGGCGCATATCATATGCATCCTCCCAGGTCGTCGAGTGTGGACTATAGTTTTCCCAGTAGACCTTGACTTGATCTACTATTCGACGTCATAGCTATCGAGTGTGATGATCTAGGATGTGGATCGAATCAGCCGTGAGCACCCCCTTGTTTGATACCTGCATGGAACTCATGTCAATAACATGTGTAGGGTCATTGATATAATGTCTCAAAACAGATACATGAAAAACATCGTGCGTATGCCTCAAAGAATCAGGCAAGGCTAGTCGATAGGCCATGTGCCCTTTTCTCTCCACAATCTCGAAAGGTCCCACGGACCTAGGAGAGAGTTTATCTCCCTTTCCAAACTTGATCGAACTCTTATGCAGTTTTACCCGCAAGAAGACTCGATCACCCACTTCGTAACTACAGTCGACATAGTGTGCATTGGCATAACTCTTTTGCCAATCTTGTGCTTCTTTGATCCTTTCTCTTATTGTTTGCATTTGATATTGCATTTCTTGGATCGCTTCTGGTCCCACCAGGACCCTATCCTCAAGCCGATCCCAACTCAGAGGCATCTGACATGGTCACCCATAAAGGAACTCGAAAGGTGCCATCTTAATGGTGCTTTGGTAACTATTTTTATAAGTAAATTCTACCAGTGGCAATAATTCTTCCCAATGCTTCTGTTGGAACATAACGTACATGTACAACATGTCTTCTAACGTCTGGTTCATTCATTTGGTTTTCCCATTAGTCTCAGAGTGATATGCAGTACTAAAGTTAAGTTGGGTTCCCAAGGCCTCTTGGAAACTAGTCCAAAATCGTCCAGTAAACACCGATCCTCGATCAGATATAATCCTCTTAGGCATGCCATCCAACCTCACAATATCACTGATGAAAAATATAACTATGTCAGGTGCCTGATACATCGTACACATAGGAATCAAATGAGCACTCTTTGTCAGAGTGTCGACTACCACACAAATCGAGTCGTGTCTCCTTGCCATTAGTGGCAATCCAACAATGAAATCCATCGAAATAACCTCCCATTTTGATTCTGGAATAGCATGTGGCTGTAGTAATCCTGCTAGATGTCTATGCTCAAAATTTACTTGCTAACATTCTAGACATTTGGCCACATAGTTAACTATGTATTCCTTCATTCCCTTCCAGAAGAATAATGTTTTAAGGTATTCCCTCATCTTTGTGACTCTTGGGTGGGGCATGTACACTGCTCTGTGAGCCTCGTTTAGGATCAAACTCCTCAACTCGTCATTCGGTGGTACGTAAATCCAATTTTTAAACCTCAATAATCCATCGTCATCAAACGTAAATCCTTCAAATGTTGGTACCATCATTGTGTTTTGTCCGATAAAATCCTTGACCTCTTTGTACCAGTCATCGTCGCATTGTAAATTTAGAATATTTTCACGTTGATTCGTCTGAAGAGGCAACACCGAAAAGATGCGTGGTCTCCGACTCAATGCATTTGCCACTTGGTTCACGGTTCCTTTTATGTAAGCAATCTCGAATTCATACTTGCTAAGCAATTTCAACCAACGTCATTGTCGCGTGTTCAGGTTACTTTGCGTAAAGATGTGCTATAGTCCACAATGATCCATATTTAGTTCAAATTTTTGTCTAACTAGGTAGTTTCTCCAAACCTTCAAGGCATATACAATGGCTAACAACTCCAAATCATGTGTCGCATAGTTCTCCTCATGCCTTCTCAGTTTCCTCGAGATGTAAGCAATCACTCGACCATCTTGAATCAAGACTCTGCCTAAGCCTTCCTTGGATGCATCAATGCATACCAAGAAGTCTACATCCATGTCAGGGACCTTTAGTATTGGTGTTGTTGTTAACAACTCTTTGAGCCTCCGAAATGCTTCTGTGCATTTCTCTGTCCAAACAAACTTCTTGTTCTTCTTCTGCAATTCCGTGATCGGATTTTCTATATTCAAAAATCCCTCGATGAATCGTCGATAGTATCCTCGTAAACCCATGAAGATACACACTTCCGAGACATTCGTTGGCAAAGGCCATTCCATAATAGCCTCGACCTTTGCTGGATCCACGACGATACCTTCTTCGGAAATGACATGCCCTAGGTAGTGAATCTTTGATTGATAAAACGAGCATTTGGACAACTTCCCAAACAATTTGTGCTCTCACAGACACTGTAGTACCAAGCGCAAGTGCTCGTCATGCTTCTCTGTCATCCGAGAGTAAATCAAAATATCGTCAATGAATACTTGGACGAACTTGCCCAAGTACTCGCGGAACACCCCATTCATCAAACTCATAAATACCCCTGGGACGTTTGTTAGTCCAAATGGTAAAACAATAAACTTGTAATGTCCAAACCTCATCTTAAAGGAGGTCTTAGGGACATTGTCCTCCTTGATTCTTAACTGGTGATACCCTGATCACAAATCGATCTTGGAAAACACTTTCGCACCCTTCATCTGATCGAACAAATAATCAATCCTTGGCAATGGATACTGATTCTTGATCATTGCCTTGTTCAACTAACGATAGTCAATGTAGAGTCTCCACGACCCATCCTTATTTCATATGAAAATAAAAGGCACACCCCACGGTGACACACTCGGTCGTATAAGTCCCAGGTCCAACAACTCCTTCAGTTGCATTCTCAACTCCTGTAACTTTGGTGTTGACATACGATAATGTGTTCTTGCTATCGGTTCAGTCCTCGGTTTCAGGTCTATGGTAAACTTTGATTCCCTGTCCGGGGGCATCCCAGGTAACTCCTCCGGAAAGACGTTTACAAATTCTCTCACCACCAGAAGGTGATATAGAATTTCCGCTACTCCCTTCTCATTTAACACAAGGATCACATAAATCTTACATCCATTGTGCATGATCTTCAGTAGCTGCAAGGAAGAGTTGAAACTCAAGGAAAATCCCTAGTTCTCTCCTACAATCATGTGTCTATGTCCCTCATCATCAAACAAGCTCAATAGTTTTGTCTTACAATTGACTATCACCTCATGCGATTCCAACTAGTTCATACATATCACGAAATCATAAGATCCTAAGATCGTGATGTATAGGTTGGCCTTGCTGATAAAATCTCCCAAGTTAAGGGTAGAAACCGTAACCTTTCCTCCAACCTTCTGTTTGGCTCCCGAAGCCATCTCTACAAAGATAAACTCATCCTGTTCGACTGCCTTTACCTTAATCCTTTTTAGCGCTGCACTAGAAATGAAACTCTTGGTAGCACCGAGATGTATCAAAATACTAAGGGTCTGGTCAAAGATGGTACCTGACGTATCGAGCACAGTTGACTGGTGATCTGCCTGGAGGTTATCACCACTACATGAATTCAATGGGCCTTGCCCAAATCTCCCACAGTAGTGGGTCCGGATGATCAAGATGATCTAGTTCTCTCCACTAGGCAGTCGCGATGGTAGTGTGGCTCCCCAAAAGTACAACATCCCTTCTTCAGTCTAGTACTCTCGGTACCCGGAGTAGAAGCTAATGGCCCACCGACCTAGGATCCTGGTCTATTCTACTGAACATGCCTAAAATGTTGTTGCTACAATCGACGTTGTTGCTGATGTTGTGGTCCCCGATAAGGAGTCTGCTGTTGTGGCGCTGGTGATCGAGTTGTAGTGAAAGTGGATCCTCTCTGGAAGCCACAATACCCCGACATATATTTAGCTGGGGTCTGATGCTACTGCACACCAGATGACACCTACCCTGTGGTCTCACTGGAGTCATTCTCTAATCCACACTGAAAATCTCCTTTTGTGCTATGAGGGCCTTCTAGACGACATCATGCAAGGTTTGAGGCATCAAAATTCTAACCTTTGCACGTATGATGACATTAAGGCTGAATAAGAACCTGTTGACTTAAGTTTATCAGTATTAAGGTGCGAAGCATAACAAAGAAACTCCATAAACATGCCTCGTACTCGGGCATTGTATGACCACCCTATCATAAGGTGTTGAACTCGTTGAGATGACACTCAATGAATTCCTCTGATAGGTACCTCTCTTGGATCCATTCCTCGAATATTTCCCATGAAACGTCTTTGATGACCATGTTCAATTGTGGCAGGAGCGTCTTCCACCATAGAAGAGTGCTCCCCTTCAGTTGAAATACCACCAAGCAGATCTTCATGTTGGAGGTATAGTCGCAAAGTGAAAATAACATCACCATATTCTCCAACCATGCCTCAGTGGCTATGCTGTCTAGGGCACCAAAGAACTTAGGAAATTTGACCTTCTCGAGTTCGTGGTGAATGCTACCAGTACCAACCAGAGTGCACGGTTGACCCTCAGGGGGTTTCGATGCCCTAGCTTCGTCTTTTTCCAAATGACTGATCAGTGCCTCAGACATGCGCTGAAAAGACCTCATCATCCCAACCACATCACCCACCGCTATCGTCTCCTGCCCAAAAACCTGTTTGTCTCCCTGGGGTTAGACCCCTTAGGCTAGAAGCTATTGTAGGCATTGTGCCTCCTCCCCTAACACCTCGTCGTCTACCTCTGTGGCATCCTCTAACCATGATTACCTGCATGAATACAAGTAAACTTAATTAGTAACATTATAATAAAAAAACATAACAACGAAAGCTGTAGTGTTCCCAATGTAACGACCCCTATCGATACAACAACAAGCAAAGCAAAGTGCAATTTTTTTTTTTTTAGGCAGGAAGTCAATGACAACATCGCGTGTCACAAACATGAAAATGACTACAAGCCTAAGGACAACATCCTCAACCCGACACAACAACCTCAACGACCAATACTAGAACCTCTATGGTGCACAAATAAACGCATGAAGGAGGTACAACCCAAATGCCAATAACTACAATGAGAAACTCCCACAATGGGTAGCACAACCCTGGCCAAGTTGTCCTTCGCCTCTATCCCTTAGGGCATACTATGATTCCTTCATCATGAATCCTTCCGTCGCCAGGTGATAGGCATGACAACAACCATGGCGCAACAACACAACTGGACTCTAAACTTCCGCTAAAATCAACACGCTAGAAGATCAAGGACGATCTGGACACCTGATGACTAACCCTAGCACCCAATGACAAGTCATCAAGATGACTAAGATGTTCAGGTAACACAACAAATTCCCTGCGCAACAAAATCAATCTGCACACCTTGAATAAAATTATTAAGGTGCATATCTTTTAAAAGAAAAATTAGCAATAAAGGATAGTGGATATATTGTTGATATTGGTTAAGCAAGATAACGGTTAATACAACAATTTACAATGTTTAAGAAATACAAATAATGGTTAACATATGACCAGTGAAATTAACACTAAAATATAATGGTGTATTAATGACATTAATATATATAACCCAAAAATTTAACAAAGGATAATGGTGAATATATAAAGGACACCGTGGATATCTTATCTGTATATCTTAGGTATTAATATATTTTGATGGCTGAGGCAATAAAAGATAACAGTTTTAATATACCTGTACAATATCCTTAAAAGGATTAAAGGTAAAAGAAAACAACAAGTTTACCAAAAGTATCGTTGTCACCATAAGTAAATATATAGTTGGGAATTTATCCAAATTGAAGCAATTAAAACATTGTCAATACTCAAATAATAGTGATGTCACAATATAAAGACGCTATCTATAGGAATGTATATGGCAGTGAAAGATATGGCCATTAGTATTGCAAGGGACATAAACAAGAATGTAATGGGTTCATCACTCGTTATCATTATGATATTAGTCTTTTGAAAACCAGTAGTGCTGAGTTAACAGGATATTAAAACACAGAGCTTATTATAGTTATTCCCCAAAACGCTGACATTAAGGTAACGACGTTGTCCGCCATGAAATCAATTCTTCGTCAATGTAATGCTAATTCAAAATATGTCTTTAATATAAGTTGTTGTTCCTTAAACATAACCTTACTGTCATTAAATAAAATTGTTGCCATCTAGCATCACAATAAATTGTTGTCAGAATAATGTTGTCAATCACCAGGAAGCTACTCAATTCATTGTAGGTACGTTGCTATCCAAAGATATACCAGGCAGGCTTTTTAATATTTTACCAATCGTTGTAATTAAGTGACTGTCCGAAGGAAAACTGGGCACGTTGTTCACTAAGAAAACATGCAGACCCTTCACTACCATAAATCGTTGGGAGTAACAATCTTGAAAACTAATAAAACTCTACTAAAAGATCTTCACTAGAATTACTAATTTGCTGGCTTATGATAAGTAAAAATTAGCCCTTGACAAATATGACAATAATACATTCGCTGTGGTACAAAATTATATAAACAAGATATATTAGAAAAGGGGAAGATCACTATGGTGCATTTGGTAAAAACTCTTGTCAAGGTAAGCTGTCAAAGGATTTAAAAACAAATGTAAAAATGTAAAAAGTAAAAATGTAAAAATAGAAAAATGTCAAATCGCAGTCATTAAAAATTTATGAAAGTGCAGTTAGTGATATAAATACGTTGTTCAACATATCCACCTTAACATATCTAAAATTTATATGAAAAAATGTATTATCATCACGCTGTCCCATTCAAATTGTCGATTTCTATTTCATGAACAGGGTAATGATTGCAGTTAAAAAAGGGAAGGATTGTAGAGTATCCCAAGCATACAAATCGTGTGAAGTAAAGGGCTGAATTTGTTGTGCAAGCGAATCAATTCGCAGTAAAAAATGATAAACCTCTACCATTACACATGAGAGAAAAACTCTACCATATATACTGAAAATGTCAAGTAAGGTTGCAGGGTAAATTTTCCATTGAGAAGTGAGAAAAACACAGAGTATAATCGTCAAGGAGTGCATTAAACACAGAGCTAACTATCCAGGAATATATTAAAAATGCAGAGTCAAATTTCGTGGATGAGTGTGTTGAAGTGCAAAGAATAAACACATGCCAGATGTATGAAAACATAGGGAAAAAATTTCCCTTAAAATAGATTAAAATGCATAGGAAGTTCATTGGCCAGATGGGTCAGAATGCAAAGTAAATTTGCCTTAAAACACAATGAAATTGCAGAGGAAAAATTACAGTCAAGGTATTAAATTGCAGAGCGAAAATTTTCCAGTTTGTAAGGATAAAATTAAGAGTAAAAAGATAAGTAAATCACCCATCAAGATGTAGGGAACAAGAAGAGTTAAAAAATAAGGGATGGGAATGCTAACAATGGCAGAATTAATAAACGCAAGAAGGTGCAATGACCATCAATCAACCAAGAACAATCAACAGGGGCAGACGACTGGGAAACACATACTTCGCTCATCATCCACGCATAGAAAAGAAGGGCATTAAGATCTTAAGGTCTATTAACACCGAAGTGACGACCATCGATCTATCTCTTGGCTGACTGCTCAGGCGTGGATTCATGATCTAGGGATGAGGACGAATTAAATCACATCTCTTCACAATAAATCAATAAAACCATTAGGACAGTCACAACATTCAGGGATCGAATGCCAAGGGAATCAAGTCAAGCAACGATCTTAAGGCTATGGGGAATTATGTTCTCAATTAAAATGCTAATTCCAACACCTTATTTACATAGTTAAAGTACATAAATGAAAACGTAAGGTTAATAATAATATACCATGAAAAATAAAAGCAAGTGTACCGTAGCCTAAGTCTCTTGCCCTGAGCAGTTTTCCAACATGCTTTGTGCAGCTCCCACTTGCTGACCGATGAGACTTCACCGGTACCTCCCAGACAACGCTAGGGGTACTCTTCTTCCCCCTTATCCCCCTGATTTGAAAAGGGGCCACACACACTCAACCAAAGAATAGCTAGCTCCCAGCTCGCCTCGCAAGGCTGAGCTACAACTCCTCACTCAGCTGGGTATCCCAACTCCCACAAGACAAGTCAGTCAAATCTAAAATTCTGCAACGTAACGTTACACATAACTGAGGAGATCCATCCTCCTCCTCCTCCCTCCTTTATATAGAGTTTCTAAGTCATTTATTTCCCAATTTCCCATTTAATTTAATGTTCAATAATTTAATTTAGAAAAATCCTCCCCGTAGATTTGTCACCCATCCCCTTCGTTGCACCAGAAATTAATTTCATTAATTATTTAATTACTCCTATTTCCCTCACCCACCTAAAATAATTCCTAGAATCACTCCTAGGTGTCCCCATATTCCCTTACACAATTTAATGACTTACCCCCCTACTAATTTACTAGTTGAGTTCAATTTAGAAAGTTCTTAAAGGCAAGATTCCTTGCTAAGTTAGTCATTCTTCTTTTTCCTTATTTTCCCCCTTTCTCTTTATGTTTCCCCGTTTTTCCCTTAGTTTCCTAATTCTTTTAGATTTCCCTCTTTCCCCTTTTATCTAAAACTCAAATTAGCAAGTGTAGACTTTACCCTTTTTCCCCTTTTTCTTTTTAGTTAAAATTTTTAATTAGCACATGTAACAAACATACAATTTTCTTTTAAAATTTTAATCCTTCAAAGTAATTTTTCTTTTTTATTAATTGAATTGCTTACCCCCTTGTCCTCACATGTTTAATGATGGCTATGATTATTATTTATTTATTTTTATTTTGATATATGTATATATTTTTATTTTTTTACCACAAGTATCGCTTAGACCGAAATTTTATGTTCCTAGCCTGGGCGACATTTTATTAGGGAAACTGTTTTTAAATATTTCTTATCACATTATTCATTCTAAGGAAATCTAGGTTTAATCACTTATTAGTTAACAATGTGACGTGACCTTCAGGATGCACTAGGTTCTCCAAGGGTGGCACTCGTCTCATTCTATTTCCCTTGCGTGACGTGACCTTCAGGACGCTCGAAGGGTGCAACTCGCCTCATTTTGTTTTTCTTGCATGACATGCCCTTCAGGACACAC
The DNA here is from genome assembly GCA_009831015.1 of Picea engelmannii. Classification (NCBI taxonomy): domain Eukaryota; kingdom Viridiplantae; phylum Streptophyta; class Pinopsida; order Pinales; family Pinaceae; genus Picea; species Picea engelmannii. The sequence goes on along the minus strand of ML800340.1, from coordinate 169,282 downwards.
TATGTGCTCAAAGGGTGCCACTTGCCTCTTGAATAACTTGGTAGACATAAAAAACCCTGGAGTCAATACTCCGTCAGGTGATATTGTGGGAGACTAAGGGCCTCTAAGGAATAAGGCCACTGCCTTATTGCGTGCCCCTTAGAATCATCGTGAGAGACTATCACAGTCTATCCTCACGACATTGTGGGTAGTCTCGAGCTAGGTAATCGTTAACCTACAGTTCGAGCCACAATGGGAGTGCTAGTAGGCTATGGCAGGGCTGTTGTCCACACCTCTCCGTCAATGTCTCTGGTAGTCGTGCATGACTTCTCTACTCCACATGTGAATCTGGTCAACAAGCTATCGTCAACCTGCATCATCAATGAATCATGTTAGAATGAAATCCACAATCTTAACATGTAATCAGATGCACATATGTCATATATAGAACAATCAAAATCCAATAGTCCACTCCCTGACTCGATCCAGAGTCCAAGGGTTTCATCGATGCCTCAACATCCTCGAGGTCCAAATTCTACACAATCAAGAGAATCGAGTCAATAACAGTTGTCTAAGTCAATAAAACAAAATAATATATAATCACATCATTAATACCTCATAATCATAATCAACGACCAATAGTATAATAATCCGTATCACTTGCAAGCAAGTGTCCTCAAAGAATATGTTCTCTTAGTGCATGCAAAAGCAGGATGTTACAATATAACACATACTACAATATGTGTTATATAATATAACACATACTACAATATGTGTTATAAATATAGTATGTGTTATATAATATAACACATACTGGAGTATGTGTTATATAATATAACACATACTATATAACACATACTGTAGTATGTGTTATGTTATATAACACATATTGGAGTATGTGTTATATAATATAACACATATTGGAGTATGTGTTATATAATATAACACATACTATAGTATGTGTTATGTTATATAACACATACTATAGTATGTGTTAGATAAGAAGTTTTCCCCTTTTCATGAATTATATCATTTACATAAGCTTCCCAAATTTCATGCAATGTTTGAATTTCTTCAACACATTGGTAACTCTGTCATTTAAATAAAACCTCATATAAGTCCATGTCATGTAAAATTTTGTCCAAGCCTTTCTTTAATGTGGCAAAAAAGAAATTTATTAGACTTATTTTTTTAGAAAAGGTATTGACATATTCCTTGAACTTTGTTTTGCAGATGTCAAAGGCATGTTCAATTTTATGCCTCTCCATTCTTTAACCTTTTTCCAAAGTCGTCATAATATCTTCTTAACACATGAAGTTTTTGTTTCCCCAAATGAAGAAAAAATGAATTTCTATGTGATCTTATTAGTGACTTGCCACAATTGTTGACATTCACCAAAAGTGTCATGAACTTTATTTTCTAGCTTCATACATGAATCTTTCCAAGATATAAGACTTAAGTCATTGTGCATGATATCCCCTTCACTCATTCTAAGAATGTTCAGAGTAGCATCTATGTAAACATGTTTCCATTTCTTCACGAGATTGAAGCACTCTATGATATCTCTTGACTTGATTTATGATAATCTAATTTGTTAGTGAGAGCAAGTAATTACTTACCTTGAAGATCTCAAATATTCTTATAGACTATCTTCTGTACTATGTCCAACTCATTTTGTATCTTCTCAAGCCAAGAATATTAGATTGGTTAAAATTTGTTTTTACAACTCCACTTGAAGCCATCACCACTATATCTATCTTCTCTACATCTGGAAATGCATTTTCAATAGTTTCTACCAAATCTTCTCTACGGTTAGCAAAGGAGAGGAAGAAAAATGAGTGTAGCTATGGCTAGGATCTCTTTTCTTCTTCAATGGATGAAAGTTTCTCTATCAGGGGACATGAGACAAGGTCATACTTGTGTGCTTGCCACCTAGGGTTTTGATTCAACAAATTATAAATATATGCAAGAAAATAAGACTAAAACCATTCATTTAAGAAGTTTTGCAGAAAAATACTTACAATTCATCAAGAAATAACCATGCAAACCCTAGTTGTAACACCTTCCTTCAAGAGAAACACCATAAAATGCCAAAAAAGTCTTCCTTCAATAAGTGCGCCTCACTAAGTCAGCCAAATACCCAAGATAGGGTGCAAATTTCAGACCTCCTTATGGAGAGAATGAGTAGTGATGAGAAAATGAGAGTCAAAATCCCTCATTTATACAAAACCTTGACCTAATTTTACATTTTAGGTCAGGTAAAAGGCCGACAAGGCCAAAATATCAAACCATACTATTTTTACACTAATTTTTCAAACTAAAACCCTAATCAAGAAAAACGTAAGACATCACCCCTTTCTAGGGTGACGTTAGCCCTATTAGGGCAGGTGCAGCCTCCTGAAGCAAGACGTTAGCCCCTTTTGGGCTTCTTCAAGATGCCACATGTGCAGACTACCTTGTCCATCTACCAACATGCTCATGATGACGTCATAAGCCTCTTGGTGATGTCCTAGGCCATATAGAGACAACGTCCCACTGAAAATGGGTCAATCCCCCTAGGTCCAGCTGTGTGGGGGTGCCTCTGGTGGAACACCCTCTTCTTCTCCGATGCAAAGTCTATAATCAACCTCTACCATGTCTCTGCCCCCTAATGGGATCTAAACATCCATATAGTAGGCTCTTCAGCCCCTTGGAGGTCTGAACTAATCATCTCCCCATGTGTATCGGTCCAAATGGTACTTGGTCGTCGAGCATGGTCCTTCACATCAAAGGCTATGCCCTCCATGGGATAATCAGTCAGAGGGATCATAACAATGTTAATCACATCTCATCATCAATATTATTAAAATATGCACAAAATCCCTAATATATCAGTTAACAACTCAAAGAAGTTACACAAGCCTGCACTACAAGTCTGGAGAAAAGGACAAGGCATCCTATTGGACTAGTGTCCATAGGAAAAGGAAAGTTATCGGAAAGACCTCATCCAAGCCATGTAAGCAGGTGATGTGGTCAAGGGATGTCCAAGCATGTGGGTGCAGTGAAGGCCAAGGATGAAAAAGTGTTACCTATGGGTGCCTTTGTAGAAGGCGAGTTGTACCTGTCATGGATGCATTTTTTCCAAGCCCATTCTTGCCTTTATTCTTTTTATTCTTTTATTATTTTTTATTCTTTTTTGTTCAAGAGATAATCAGGCGACACTGCCTTGGCATGGTGACCAGAGATGACAACGTTACCCACAAGTACTTTCACAGAGATGACAAGGTTGGCTCGTGATGAGACCCCATTTACCTTGGCCATGCAACCAAGAGTCACTTCCTTGGCATGGTAACCCACTGGTGGCAATGTCATACTACTAGGTACACATGGTCCTAATAGGCTGGCTCATGATGAGACCCCCTATCCTCTAACTAGGTCTTGTTTTATTATTTTTCCAGGTTACTCTTGTTTCTTGCTGAGAACCCTTTTATTACTTTCTCAGGGATCCCTGGGTGAACCATCTCGAGGTTTAATTCTTAGGATTTTATCTTTTACCATCTTTCTTTTACCTTCTGGGCGTTTAGCCCCTTCTTCCCATGAGGTAAGGTGCAGTCTTGAAAATAGGTCAACCCAATGCTTGGACAAGGGGGATGGGATAAGTGAGTGGGAAGTAAGATGAAGAAGTGGTGCTATGATGGGAGTGGACAATGGATTTTCATAAATCCCCCTAGTGGAAAACCAAAACCCATAGATACAGGCTTGCTAGGGCACCCTGTCAATCCCCCCAAACATTGTCAAGTGGGAAAATGTAAGATCCAAGCAATTGTTAGAAATAAAAGGAATCAGATGATACATTTAAAAGTTTTTACGATCAAATGTGACACATACCATGATACCTGGACTAATTACCTCATGAAGCAAGAACCTCTTTTGATACAGGACCAAACCGATGGTGATGGATGTTGCTGCTGCTGACAAGATAAAGACGATGGAAGAAGAAAATGTGGGCCCTCTAGGGCCATGCTCAGGTCAATCCTACTCTCAGTACTCCATGTCTAGGACCTGTGGGCCTCGAGACATGATCTCTTAGTTATCCCTAAAAAGTGGGGATAGCATCTGGCTCCAACTCAGGGACATGTGCTCACCGTAGAGCGCATGAGAACCTCAACATCTCTGGCATAACTTGCATACCTACTTGATCTCGAAAGAAGCATTAGTAACAAAATTTGGGGTGGTAATGCCACCCCAACATACACACACACACACACACACACACACACACACACACACACACACACACATATATACTGAAAGAAAACAATCAATATATGTAAATGTGAAAGAAAATTAACATGCAATACAAATGGTATAATACATGGGTGAAAAAATGCCTACTTGTTGGCTGGATGTTGGGTGTAGTCAAACAACCAGTGAAGCGATTCCAACAACATCCCACAATACCTGCCTTTGTGCTTCATCATAGACCAAAATAGTGATAAATCAAGCACAAAAATGACATGGGTTAGAAAATATATCATATCATCGGAAATCAAAAACTTTAACTCATGGAGGCGAGTGGGAGGGATAAAAATGTGCCAAGTCAGTCTTTGAGGAAAGTACTCATTCCACTTCAGGAAGGGGTCATGAAAAGTCCAAGGTTTAGACTACTGACTCTAAGGGCTGGTAAACTGGCCACCTAGGATGTCTTTGCACTCTGGAGCTCCGAAAGGGATCGACAAAGATCTAGCGGAGGACTCACAAATTTGAAAAACTGAGAAGATAGACTTGAACTCATAGTTTTCAAAGAACCCTTGCATTCTAGGGTTTGCCTCAGTGGAAACTCAATTTAAAATATATACTTCCCAACTATACTTTTAATGATACAATAAGGTAAGGCAATAAGAAGTGGATGGGGAAAAAGGTCAATAGAATCCTTCTTTAGGCAAACAACATTATTACTCCTATCAAAACCCGAGCATAGTGGTGGTTGATAGTCATTTTCATAGGGTAAATATAAGTGCTTGGAGGAGTAATCATCAAAGCCCTCAAGGTAATACTGAAAATCATCAGGCAAATATAGTACTTGGTCAACCTTGGGTGTTTGGGGAGCATTGGTAAAAATCTCATCTCCTTGTTGCCACTGGTCAAGAGCTTGTTGTGATAATTGCAAAGGCAACACTTGGAGATGACTCTTTATGTCATAGATGGGATCCATATCATAATCAAATGCATTCCACCTATGTCTCCCAACATGTATGAACTCATCAATATCTACTAGGTTAGTGTCAATATCATAACATGGAGGGTTCAAAACATTCAAAAGCTCACCCATTTCCTCCTCTTTTCCTAAATAATAAAGTAGAGAATAATAAAAATCTTGGAGAGGAGGGTAACTTAATTTTTCTTCTTGTGTAGGAGCTTCAAGGACCTGGGTATCTTTAACATGCATTACTGTCTTATCCTCATGAGTTTCCCCTTCATCTTTGATTGTACAACAAGGAAAATGCTCTTCGTTCAGGGATTCCATTTCTCCATCACTTTCTGAATCATGGAACAAGGTATCATCAAAATCCTGAAAAGGAAAGAGACTAACCTCATCGTGTTGTTGTTGTGGAGGTGGAGAAGGCTTGTGGATCGCTTCATCAAGAGGAAGAGGGAATGTTGATACTTCGACATTGGGTTATGGCTCCTCAACTTTGTCTTCAACAATCCCTTGTCGATTTGTTGTTTGTTCACCTTCTTCTTGGAAATCAATGATGAAGTTCTCAAGGGTAAACAAACTCTCCCCATTCTGAGTACTTAAGGTAAAGAGGCATCTTATCTCAAGTGAGGATATATTCTCCTCAATCACTACAGCCATGTAGTAGGCTTCATTGAGAATCCTTGGGGTTCTCTTATCAAGAGGGAAACTCAAATATCCCAAAAGTGCACTAGTAAAGAGATGGACCAGGTATCTCTCCTCGGGATGATGGATTTCAGGAATTTGATATAGCATGTTCTCAAATCTATCCTGGAAGTCTTCGACAGTTTCATCCTCAGCTTGATTTATATGCTTGACTTCTTTTAATAGTGTTGGGTTGTCTTCTAATTGGATACCCCATCTCTCGAGAAAGGTTTTCTCAAAATGCTCCATAGTCGCGATGTTGGAATCAGGAAGGTTGTCATACCACTCTTTGGCATTGCAACAAAAATTGGTAGAGAAAAGTTTCATGACCACATCTTCAGCATAATCATCGACAGGGTAGGATAGGAAGAAGTTCTATAAATTTCTCATATGATAGTCAACTCTTTCTCTATCACCACCAGTGAATCCAAGGAGAAAATTTATGTATTGAAAGGGCATTTGTTGAGGGTACCCCATGATGTTACTCATGTCTAAAGGCTTGTGGTTTCTAGGGTCCCATTGTGAAGTCATAGTTGGCTTCGTCATCAATGGAGTTGCCAGATATTTTTCTTGAAACTATCAAAGAAAAGGGGAAAACACCCTAGTGGAGTCGTCAGGTAAGCTTGTAAGATAAGGCTTTTAGAGGCAAGGCTTACCGAAAAGTGTCTTCTGAGGAAGGTTTGACTCAGTGTTCCCTAGCAAAGACGCCAAAATGTTATCGCACAATTTGTAGCTAGGATAAAAGGCTATAAGATAGAAGGCCAAACTAGCATAATAGGAACCAATCCCACCCAATGTCACCACAATGGGATGGTTCTTTCTCTTTAGGGAGGTTGGACCCAAGGGATATGTCCTCGATGACTTGGGGTTTTGAAGAGACAAAAGGATAATAAGATAGAGATAAGGTTTCCCCCCTCTACAAGTCACCACCCAAATAGATAGTCTGACCAAAGGACAATTTAAGAAGTAAAACCCCCAAAGAAGTGTACCTGCCTGGAACAAAGAAAAAACAAACTGATATATGCAAGCAATTTCAATGGGTTAGTACTTTATAAGACTATCTGGTAAATGCATATAAGAAATTAGCAATAAATGTTGAAGAAGTCAATGTTTATCAATAACAATAAAAAGTTATAACACTTCACCAATAAATATTGGAACAATGCAACATTCAATGTAACCAATCAACACCTTATTCAATTAATGACTAAACCATCATTCAATTTCTCTTAAGACAAAACATTGTTGCACTAAATATGTAATAACCAAGGATGACGACAAAACTTAGGGTTAGTAAGTTAGTTAAAGTTAGGGTTAGTGTAGTTAGGGTTTGAAATTCAAAGGGTTTTGAGAGTGTTGTAATCAAGTTTCACTTCAACATTGGAGGAGTTTAGATTAGTGCCTTTAGGGTTTAATGGAGTCAAAAGTGAAGGATGCAAGGGTTGAAGGAGGATAGCTAAGGACTAAAGGGAAGAGTTATGAAGTGATTCTATGGCAGGGCCTCAGAATGAAAAACCCTAGGGGAGAGAGGCTCACTCTAGTGTTGCTATAGGAAGGCCTCGTGCTCTCTCTTCCTTCCTTAGGTCAACTTGGAAAAACGACTAGCTCAAATGAAGCACAAAATCAAGACAACAAGGCTCTTTCATCAAACCCTAAAAGAAAAATGACCCTAAGTGGAGATAACCTAGGCTTGTGACGTCTTCTTCCTCTTGAATTCTTAATGGTATGACTAACAAAGGAGAGGAAGAAAACAAAGAATAGCTACAACTCGACTCTCTTTTCTTCTTCAATGGATGAAAGTTTCTCTATCAGGGGACATGAGACAAGGACCTACTTGTGTGCTTGTCACCTAGGGTTTTGATTCAGAAAATTATAAGTATATGAAATAAAATAAGACTACAACCATTCATTTAAGAACTTTTGCAGAAAAATACTTGCAATTCATCAAGAAAAAAACATGAAAACCCTAGTTGTAACACCTTCCTTCAAGAGAAACACCATAAAATGCCAAAAAAGTCTTCCTTCAACAAGTGCACCTCACTAAATCAACCAAATAACCAAGATAGCGCACACATTTCATACCTCCTTATGGAGTGAATAAGTAGTGATGAGAAAATGAGAGTCAAAATCCCTCATTTATACAAAACCTTGACCTAATTTTACATTTTAGTTCAGGTAAAAGGCCGACAAGGCCAAAATATCAAATCATATTGTTTTTACATTAAATTGTGAAACTAAAACCCTAATCAAGAAAAAGGTAAGACATCACCCCTTTCTAGGGTGATGTTAGCCCCTATTAGGGCAGGTGCAACCTCCTGAAGCAAGACATTAGCTCCTTTTGGGCTTCTTCAAGCTACCACACATGCCAACTTCCCTGTCCATCTGCCAACATGCTCATGATGACATCATAAGCCTCCTAGTGATTTCCTAGGCCATCTAGAGCCAACGTCCTACTGAAAATGGGTCAATCCCCCTAGGTCCAGTTGTGTCGGGGTGCCTCTGGTGGAATGCCCTCTTCTTCTCTGGTGCAAAGTCTCTAATCAACCTCTACCCTGTCTCTGCCCCCTGATGGGGTCTCATCATCCATCAGGTGGGATCTTCAGCCCCATGGAGGTTCGAACTGATCATCTCCCCCTGTGTACCAGTCCAAATGGTACCTGTCCATCAAGCATGGTCCTGCACATCAAAGGCTACGCCCTCCATGGGCTCATCAGTCACATGGATCATAGCAATGTCAATCACATCTGATCATCAATATTATTAAACATATGCACAAAATCCCTAATATATCAGTTAACAACTCAAAGACGTTACACAAGACTACAATACAAGTTTGGAGAAAAGGACAAGGTGTTCTATTGGGCTAGTGTCCACACAAAAAGGAAAGTTCCCATAAAGACCTCATCCAAGCCATGTAAGTGGGTGATGTGGTCAGGGGATGCCCAAGCATGTGGGTGCAGTGAAGGCCAAGGATGCAAAAGTGTTACTTGTGGGTGCCTTTGTAGAAGGCGAGCTATACCTGTCATGGATGCATTTTTTCCAAGCCCATTCTTGCCTTTATTCTTTTATTCTTTTTTTTCCTTTTTTGTTCAAGAGCTAATCAGGAGACACTACCTTGGCATGGTGACCAGATATGACAACGTTACCCATAAGTACTTTCATAGAGATGAGAAGGTTGGCTCGTGACGAGACCCCCTTTACCTTGGCCATGGAACCAAGAGTCACTTCCCTGGCATGGTAACCAGCTGGTGGAAATGTCATACTTCTAGGTACCCATGGTCCTAATAGGCTGGCTCATGATGAGACCCCCTATCCTCTGACTAGGTCTTGTTTTATTATTTTTTCGGGTCCCTCTTGTTTCTTACTGAGAATCCTTTTATTTCTTTCTCAGGGATCCCTAGGTGAAGCATCTCGAGGTTTTATTCTTAGGCTTTTATCTTTTTCCAGCTTGCTTTTACCTTCTGGGCCTTTAGCCCCTTCTTCCCACGAGGTAAGGTGCAGTCCTGAAAATAGGTTAACCCAATTCTTGGACAAGGGGGATGGGATAAGTGAGTGGGAAGTAAGATGAAGAAGTGGTGATATGATGGGAGTGGATGATGAATTTTCAGAAATCCCCCCAGTGGCAAACCAAAACCCAGAAATAAAGGCTTGCTAGGGCACCCTGTCAATCCCCCCAAACATGGTCAAGTGGGCAAATGTAATATCCAAGCAGTCGTTAGAAATAAAAGGAATCAGATGCATACATTTAAAGGTTTTGACGATCAAATGTGACACATAACATGATACCTGGACTAATTACCTCATGAAGCAAGAACCTCCTTTGATATAGGACCAAACCAATGGTAATGGATGTTGCTATTGTTGACAAGATAAAGATGATGGAAGAAGAAAAGGTGGGTCCTCTAGGGACATGCTCAGGTCAATCCTGCTCTCAATACTCCATGTATAGGACCTGTGGGCCTCGAGACATGATCTCTTAGTTATCCTTGAAAAGTGGGGATAACACCATTCACTATTGATTTTATTTTAATTCTTTTTACAAGAAAATTCCCTCACCTAGTCATTGGGCACGTGTAGCTCTAGTTTATTAAATTTGTATGACTCCTCAATATTGATCAGGATAAAGGTGGGAATGCACTAGTTTTGATCATTGATTATCATATTCAAATTAAAATTCTTATGTTTGACGATCCATCAAATCATATCATCACACAAAACCACACTTGGCCTATCAACAAAATTATGTAAGAGAGGTATTTGAATCTTAAAATTTTTCCCAACTTCCTTTTGTTTCTCTTCTATAGGGTTGGAATAGGTTGGGACCCAAATTTAATCTTTGATTACATGAAATGTCTCACCATATAGATGGTATCCTTGGATACCAATGTTACTTGATGTGTCTATGCATACAACCATTGATGGCTCCTTTGGATGAGTATCATTGGTAGTACACTTGGGCTCATTCGTCTTCCCCTATCTCTTAGGGGCCATGTATAAAGTTCAACCATGCATCCATGATGAAAAACATAATGATGATCCCTCAACAACTCCCCCGAGTTTTGTGAAAACTTGGTGACCCCTCATTTTATCCAATGCCTTAAAGTTTTGGTTTGCTTCTAGTTTCCATGGAAAAGTGCATTTAAATCAAGTCTTATATTTGAAGTTTCAAATACTTGAGGGTCTTCATACTTAACCAATTTTTATATTTTCCTAATCCTTTGTGAATATTTTGAAAACATTGTTTTTGTTGAAAGACCCATTTTGTAAAGACTCTTTACACCCTTTGAGCTCATCATTACATTCTTATATTTTCATGGAGTTTGAAACCATTGAAATTCATTTGTTTTAAAGACATTTTGAGAACTTTACACATATCCTAAAATCATTCTTTGATTGAAGACTTGATAACACTTTACATTTTCAAAAAATATTATCTTTCCAACCCTCATGAACACTTCACAGTACCACAAAGAGTCATATTTATGCAACTTGTGAATATTGAAAGCCTTAAAAAATATTAACTTTCCTTCGAGACCCTTGTATGCATTTTTGCAGTTGTCGATAAGATCTCACTTTGAAAACTTCTATAAGATCATAAAATTTGTGAAGTGCCTCAACATTGATAAAAAATCATTGTTTGCATCATTGTTGCTATGGGGAATGTTGTTACTAAGGATCTGGCTATCATTCATGATCAATATTTGGAATTGGTTTATTCCTAGTCTAACACACTTTACGATCTAATCCCTAACGCTCCTCTCCCATTGAACGATCTAACAAGACCTCCTCTAGAACCAGGTTCTGTTTCAAACACCACAACTACTTCTGCTCCTATTCAAACCTCTGAGGTGAATGTGGTCCAATCCACTTCATCTAAAAAATAAAGAGTTAAGAAGAAAAAAAATGGTAAATCCAATAAATATTCTAACTAGCAAGATACTACGCAGACTGCTGGTACTCAACCAACTAGGAAGGATAATTTTCCTTGCATGATCTGTGAGGAAGACCACTACACAAAAGACTTCCCTCATCATGAGCCAGTCGGTAAATTTTTGAAGGTTACCTACCAACTATTTCAACAACAACATCTGGTTTCCCAAAATTGTTCCCCTCCATAAGGGGGTAATGCAGGTCATTCCCACCACGAGGATGCTTCCTCGAGTGCCTATGAAGTGTGTATGTTTAAGAAGGTAAATGTAATGACTTGAGAAAATACTTATGACACTGCTATAGGTGATTATGCTAATGGAAAGGCTATCGATCAACCCTCCACATCCACTCCTCCTCCATCTTCCACTCCTCTTTAGATTGAGAAGACGATTTCTGACACAGTGTTGTGCCCGCCCAAGAGCGCAATGTGAAAAGTGACATTTAATCCAAATTCCCGTGTTTCCCAAAAATACAATATCGTTGAAGATTTGGCATAGGTTCTTTATGCTATGTCATCCCTAAAATTTATATAACACTATCCAAGTCAACGTAGAACCCTATTGTCAGTTATTGGAGCCATGGATCTAGAGGAATCGAATCTAATTACTTTAATCTGGACTGTTTTAAGGAGAGACTCTCGCACCACCTCACATTCCAAATTCAAATTTTGGTTGGTGGAAAAAAAATCCATCTCACTATTTTGGATGAGGAAGCCTCCACCTGTGTCATGCCTTTTCCTTGTTGGAGAGCCCTTGGTTCTCCTAAACTTACCTTGTCTCCTACCACATTGAAATAATTTGATGGACATGGTTTCCAACCTCATGGAATCTTGCAATATTTCTCTATGACTTTGAAGGGTAAAACCATTTCGATCGATATCGAATTGGTTGACGCGTCTTTGGATTACAATTTAGTACTTGGTCATAGTTGGTTTTATGCAATTATTGTCATTGTATCACTATCGACCAACTTGACTATATAACTCCATATCACCCCAATGTTGCAACGAATAATGTCCCTTTTCTAGGACAGTCTAGTCTTGAGAGTGTAGGAGTAGGTCTTCTTAAGGATTCATGGCTCATGGGGGTTTTTCCTTTACTTGATCATGCCACCCTGCCAATTTCCACGTTAAATATGATTTTAACTCATGTACGACAATCCATAGAATCACTTGATTCTTTGGTAGTACCTGGTCTTCACGAGAATAGTTATTTTCATGTGTCAAGCTCATTAAAAAATGAAACATATGCTTACGAGTATAGTTCATTGTCTCCATGAAGATCATTAAAAAATGAAACATAACCTCCATTTGAATCGAGTCCCACTCTAGATCAAATAATTGAACCTTTTCTTTCTCCAACTAGTGAAAATATTCCTATTACTAACCATAAACCTAAATGAGGACCTACACTTGGGGGGTAGGTCTCCAACCTCTGGACATTTGGCTGAAGAGAAGCCACTAGCTTCTATAATGCAGACCAGGGGGAAAATACCTCTAGAAAAACATGCTTCTAGGAGTGATCCTGGCTTGGAGGTCATTCCCATCGTAACGCAATAGTATTTTCTAGAATGAGCTTAGTATTTGTTTTTTCTCATGCTCGTAAATACATGAGAATAGGTTACTGAGCTCAGTCTTTTTTCTTTCTCGTGCTCGTTAATACATGAGAATAGGTTACCGAGTATACTTTTATCTCTTTTTTAGACTCATAAAATCTATACGAAAAAAAATAACTCTTTGGAGTCTCCTTTAAGATCTTTTCAGACTCTCTAAACATGAAAATATTTCCGAGTGAGATTGTTTCCTTTCACACTCGTTAAAAGGTTTGAAGGGGCATATTTCGAGTGGTATTTTATCTCTTTTTCGACCTCGCGAGACTAATTACGAAAAATGAATACTCTAGTGAAGCATGACTAGAAGAGTCGTCCCTTGTATTGTCTTACACTTTTTTCGAGCTTGGGAGACTAAATATATGAAAAAGTCATTCATGGAGTCATATTTAATTTCTTTTTAGAGTCTCTAAATATGAAAAATCACTGAGTTTAGCTTGTTTGAGTTCGTAAAACTATGCATCTAAGGACCTATGTGAGTCCAATAATCAGGACCCATACATGATTGAACCTCTCCTTCTTCAGGTTCATTAAACATGTGATGAGAGACTCATCTGAAAGATGATATATATCGAGAAATATTTGTTATCCTCCTCAAGCTCTTTAAAAATCAAAGAGATACTCATCAATCATGATGGGGGAAAAATTGAAGGAAGTGGGTCAAACTTTTGGAATCTATTATGGAAGCTATTGTTGTCACCCTTGAACATGGCATCTATTTGCATCTCATATTATAGTTAGGTAAAATGGTTGTATCTGAGTCATACCAATTCCATGTGTCATTATAATTTTTTGTTCCAGTCGAAGAGTGATATTTTTTCCATCACATTATGTTCTTGGTACTCGTCGAGTCAATGTTTCCAAGTCACTTATTGTGCCTCACAATGTTCAAGGGAAGTTTCACTTCAAATCATCCATCTATGGTATTACCAGATTCCATTTCCTATGTCAATCCATACTCATTTGATCCACCATATCACGTCACTTTCCTGTGTCTATTTCATGCCGATGATGGGGGGATACATCATGGCCCTCCTTCGAAAAGTCTTTTCTTGTCGACTTCAATACATTATCCAGGAATTATACTTAGAAACCAATTAGTACCTTGGGACCTACATGCCTCAATGGAAGACCTCCTTGCTTGTGACAATTGGTTTATATCATTGACCTATGATCGAATGATTCCAAGAATGTTTGACTTCAATTCATTTATTCACATTCACTGGAATGTACTACAAGTACCTTGGGAATCATTGTCATCGTTTGTTATTTCCCTCGTACTTGTTAATGGTATACCTTGATGACTAGTAACCAAGTGGTTTTTACCATGTTCAACGTCAAGTCATCTATTCACATGGCTATACTCATACCACAATGGGATCATGACAAAGACCCTAGGTTGGATGCTCACTCTATTGTGTGATTTTCGCAGGTTGCAATGGAGATTATTGAGCATGTAAAAGATTTCAGTGCAACCACCATGATGGAAATCTTACTAATATATATACTATCACATAGATCCACATTGTATTGATCTGTGGCTATGTTTTTTCATATCATAGCTCCACTGTGTATTTTTAGTGGCTGAAATCAATTCATATCACAGAGATATGGATACACATTGTATATTTGGTGGCCATATCCTTAGTTAGTATTTTCTTGGATCCCCAATGTATTAATCGATGACCATGTGATGCATGAGCATCCGCAATTCATCATACGAACCAGCGCGAGGAGAAAGAAGAGACAGCTGGACAAGCCAGAAAACCTCAAATTTTGAATTCTACCTTGGTATTGTTGCGCCGCCGTATTACTAAAGGCATTCAAAGCTGAGAGCACTTGTAATGTAATGTAGATAAGCAGGCATTTAATGGTTTTAATGATGGTAGATAGAAATTAGCTGTAGATTAGACAGTTTTTACTTCCAGGAGGGAAAACGAATATAGGCACCCTCCTTGTATAATTGAGATTATTATTCAGCATTAGCACAGGAGTAAGAGAGAGACAGAGCAGAGAGCTTGTGAAGAAACTCCATGTACAGATAATGAATTAATAGGAAAAGATTTGATTCAAATCCATGGATGTGTTTGATCTCTGTGTGTTGTTGATATTATGCCTTTGCATGTTTGCTTCTTTATATGCTTATCTTTTATATGCTGCGTACATGATAGCTTATCAGGTTCGAAACCTGAGGGAATGAAGGAATGAGTTTCAATTGTTTCTCTGCCTAATCTAGGAGATTCCTGCGTAGAGCGTAGTTGAATTCCTCCGCATAGAGTGCGTCGAGGAGGCTAAGCAGTTGAACTTTTGTTCTCTCTTGCCCAGAGTGAATTGAGTTGTTCGAGCCGTGCAGGTGAGTGCAGGTCGGGCTGGAGTCTCAGTAGCGATTCTGAGAAAAGGGAGGTCGGGGTTGCTGTGATTGAGAAAGCACAGAACCTGGAAGATTTCAAGCACTATTGTGAGTGGTTGAAAGTCAGTCACAGGAAGTGTGTGAAAGTTCTCTGAAAGAGTCAGAAGAACAAATCTCAGGAGGGATAGTTCCGCATATTATCGTGGGAACAGACCCAGAAGGAGCGTGAGCAGGATCGAACCTTGGGAGCTGGAAGAGTTCTCAAGAGAAAGAGAATCGACGGCTGGGAAATCCCCGTGAAGTTCTACGAAATTTCGAGGACCGTCAGATCGTGGAGGAGTCGCGCGGGAGAAAACTCGTAAGCATAGGTGAGGAAGGATAGAAGTCCATCGGACTTTGGAGTTTCGGCGTTCGGGGATTGGTAAGGTGAGAGTTCTACACCTCAAGAAATCGCAAGTTGCGATTCCCCGAATCGATCTGAGCCGTTGATCAGAGAGGGGACACGTGGCGTGGGATCCCTGAGGATCGGGGTTCGGCGTTCGGCATTTCCTGGAGGCAAGAGTTCAACCTCTTTGAAATTGCGACAGGCGATTTCCCGAATCAACGGGAGCCATTGATCAGAACGGGGACACGTGGCGCAAGATCCCGAGGAGTCAGGATTCGGGGTTTTGCAAGGTCTGTGACCTTGTGTATCATAAAGCGTGAATTCCCAAATCGCGATTTCCCGACAGCACAAGTGGGAGACAGGTGTCAAGGCGTTAGGCCTCACCATGCGGTGTTGACAGGTGGCATCGGAGGACCGGGGTTCGGAGTTTTGTGATGCCAAGGATCTGCGACCGGTGAAATCGTGACCTGTGAGTCCGCGATATAATCCCAACCCTTGACTTGTGGGACACACATCAAGGGATCCCTTGGAGTCGGGGTTTGGGTACTCGGGATTCGGCGTTTCGGGATTTTCGACCACAGGGAAATTTGCATCGCGGATTCACGATCCACGAAATCCCGAAGTAACGTGGCGCGTGGGACCGAGACCGCTAGTGGAGTACAAGTGGAAGCATATCGGAGTTCGGGGTTCGGGGATTCATGGTGAAAGTGAATCACGACATTTCACGTGCCGATTCCCCGATAGGGAAATCTCCGATAAAGGGAAGTGTTGACCCGTTGACCATCGGGGATCGGGGTTTTTCTTTATATGAGAATTGTGTTCGCGTGAACCGCGAACTCCCGAGTCGCGATATCCCAATTTCCGAAGAGGGAGATTGTCGAGGGATTATTGTGGGTGACTCGTGACTCCCGAGGGGGGTTGGAAGAGCTCAGACTCTTCGGGCCCGTGATTTGAAGAAGGTCCTGGTGGGAGCGGCTGCTCGCTGAGGGGTAGGTTGCGTCAGGTGGTATCAGAGCGGGAGTGTCTTTGTTTTTTTTTTTTGAAGCAGAGACAGAAGAGACATAATGCTACCCAGGAGGGAAAGGCAGTCACCTGATTGTGAGGACAGGGATGCACGAAGAAGGGGTAGACCAGCAGGAAATCCAGCAGGGAATCCAGAGATGGAGCGTCAAATACGAGATCTCAGGGCGAGACTCGAAGATATGGAAACCACCCAGAGGCGTGGAGTGGGCACAACAGAGTTCAGCGATCCTGAGGTTGAAGAGGAAGCTGGACACGACCAAGAAGAGGTCGCCGCAGAAGACGCCTCGACAGAGAGGTTGATCAAATCCATTTCGAGGATGAGCTCGAAGACAAAGATGGATATTCCCGTCTATGAGGGAAATCTAAACGTAGAGGAGCTGCTGGATTGGATCCGAGCACTCGACACCTACTTCGACTACGAAGACATCGAAGAGGACAAGAAGGTGAGACATGTTGTCACCAAGTTGAAGGGACACGCAGCCTTATGGTGGGACGAGCTGCAGGCAGACAAACGTTCCAAGGGAAAACAAAAGATCAAAAGCTGGGATCGGCTGATCGCGAAGATGAAGGCGAAGTTCATTCCGAGGGACTACCAGATCACTCTCTTCAGGCGCATGCAGAACCTGAGGCAGAAGTTGATGACGGTGAAAGAGTACACCGAGGAGTTCTACAAGCTCAACATTCGAGCTGGTCATCGGGAGAGTGATGACGAAAAGGTGGCAAGATACCTGAATGGTCTTAGGTATGACATTCAGGATGAATTGAGCATGGTCACCATCCGCACAATTGAGGATGCGTACCAGATGGCTCTAAGAGCCGAAGAAAAGTTGAGCCGCAAGGAGGGACAGCGAGGGTGAGGCAGAAGCCAGCCCTGAGGTAAAGTTGTTGCCCAGGAGAGAACTCAAAAGCCCAAGGAGGATTGGAAAAAGCCTCAAGGAAAAGATGAAAGAGGTGGAACCTCACAGCAGAGGCAACAAAATTTTGAGCTGAGGAGGCACCAAGGTGATCAACAAGGAGGATATGCTGACGCCAACACATTTCCTCGTACCCGAGGTAGAGGAAGAGGCAGAGGAGGAATTATCACATGTTTTACGTGTGGGAAAGACGGACACAAAGTAGTGGACTGTCCAGAGAGGAAGATGGATAGAGGAAAAGCTCACGTTGCTGAGGCGCAGAGGCGTGACGTGGAGGATGAAGACACTGGAAGCGGGAAGTCACTGACAGTGCATAAAGTTCTCTTGAAACCCGAGAAAGAGGTGCAGAATTTGTCAACACGCGAAGGGCAGAAAACAGAACACAGGGTTATATCAGCCGTTGCCCATACCTGAGAGGCCATGGGAAGCCATTAGTATGGAATTTGTGTTGGGTTTACCTAGAACACAACGAGGAGTTGATTCCATTTTTGTAGTGGTGGACAGGTTCTCGAAGATGGCGCATTTCATTCCGTGTCATAAGACGAGCGATGCAACCCACATCGCCAATTTATTTTTCAAAGAGATTGTAAGATTGCATGGATTACTGAGAAGCATAGTCTCGGATCGGGATACCAAGTTCATAGGTCATTTTTGGAGGACGCTATGGAAGAAGCTGGGGACTGACTTAGCATTCAGTTTTTCTTACCATCCGCAGACAGATGGGCAGACCGAGGTGGTCAACAGGAGCTTAGGGGATCTGTTGAGAAGTCTGGTGACGGAGCATCACATCAGTTGGGATCAAATCCTACCACAGGCAGAGTTTGCGTACAACGATTCTGTGAATCGGAGTACAGGAAAGAGCCCGTTTCAAATTCTGTATGGGACACGACCGAGGGGAGTTTCCGAGCTCAGGGATTCAGAACAGGCTGAGACTAGCAGCGTGAGAGCTGAGGAGTTCGCTGAGGCGATGAAAGAACTTCACACGCAGGTGAAGCAGCGGTTGCAAAAATCCAATCAAGAGTATAAGCGCAGAGCCGATCAGAGGAAGAGGCAACTTTAGTTTGAAGTTGGAGACATGGTTCTGGCACACTTGAGGAAAGAAAGGTTCCCAAGGGGAACATATAATAAACTCAAAATGAAGAAAATCGGGCCATGCAAAGTCCTGAAGAAATTTGGGGAAAATGCATATGAGCTTGAGTTGCCGGAAGGCATCGGGATATCTCCGATTTTCAACATTTCGGATTTATACCCCCACAGGGCTGAAGAAGCAGGCACTGGAACTGAGGAACCAGTGGTCCAGTGGAAGAAACAATTACCAGTTGCACAGAAACCGAGGATGGAGTGCATACTGGATAAACGAGAAGGGAAGAAGACTAGGAGAAAGAAGTATTTTGAATACCTGGTGAAATTGAAAGATCACCCAGTGGAGGATGCCAACTGGGAGACAAAAGCAGTGATTTTGAAACATGGGCAGACTGTACAGGAGCTCATGGGCAGGAGCCCATGAAATCTTTTGAGCCAAGGAGTATGATGCAGGAGCATCCGCAATTCATCATAAGAACCAGTGCGAGGAGAAAGAAGAGACAGCTGGACAAGCCAACAAACCTCAAATTTTGAATTCTACCTTGGTATTGTTGCGCCACCGTTTTACTAAAGGCATTCAAAGCTGAGCGCACTTGTAATGTAATGTAGATAAGCAGGCATTTAATGGTTTTAATGCTGGTAGATAGAAATTATCTGTAGATTAGACAATTTTTACTTCCAGGAGGGAAAACGAATATAGGCACCCTCCTTGTATAATTGAGATTATTATTTAGCATTAGCACAGGAGCAAGAGAGA
The DNA here is from genome assembly GCA_009831015.1 of Picea engelmannii. Taxonomy (NCBI): domain Eukaryota; kingdom Viridiplantae; phylum Streptophyta; class Pinopsida; order Pinales; family Pinaceae; genus Picea; species Picea engelmannii. The sequence continues at coordinate 149,890 of ML800340.1, read as the reverse complement.
GACAGAGCAGAGAGCTTGTGAAGAAACTCCATGTACAGATAATGAATTAATAGGAAAATCTTTGATTCAAATCCATGGATGTGTTTGATCTCTGTGTGTTGTTGATATTATGCCTTTGCATGTTTTCTTCTTTATATGCTTATCTTTTATATGCTGCGTACATGCTAGCTTATCAGGTTCGAAACCTGAGGGAATGAAGGAATGAGTTTCAATTGTTTCTCTGCCTAAGCCAGGAGATTCCTGCGTAGAGCGCAGTTGAATTCCTCCGCATAGAGTGCGTCGAGGAGGATAAGCAGTTGAACTTTTGTTCTCTCTTGCCCAGAGTGAATTGAGTTGTTCGAGCCGTGCAGGTGAGTTCAGGTCGGGCTGGAGTCTCAGTAGTGAGTCTGAGAAAAGGGAGGTCGGGGTTGCTGTGATTGAGAAAGCACAGAACCTAGAAGATTTCAAGCACTGTTGTGAGTGGTTGAAAGTCAGTCACAGGAAGTGTGTGAAAGTTCTCTGAAGGAGTAAGAAGAACAAAGATCAGGAGGGATAGTTCCGCATATTATCGTGGGAACAGACCCAGAAGGAGCGTGAGCAGGATCGAACCTTGGGAGCAGGAAGAGTTCTCAAGAGAAACAGAATCGACGGCTGGGAAATCCCCGTGAAGTTTTGCGAAATTCCGAGGACTGTCAGATCGTGGAGGAGTCGCGCGGGAGAAAACCCGTAAGAAGAGGTGAGGAAGGATAAAAGTCCATCAGACTTCGGAGTTTCGGCATTCGGGGATTGGTAAGGTGAGAGTTATACACCTCAAGAAATCGCGAGTTGCGATTCCCCGAATCGATCTGAGCCATTGATCGGAGAGGGGACACGTGGCGTGGGATCCCTGAGGATCGGGGTTCGGCGTTTCCCGGAGGCAAGAGTTCAACCTCTTTGAAATCGCGACAGGCGATTTCCCGAATCAACGAGGGCGGTTGATCAGAACGGGGACACGTGGCGCAAGATCCTGAGGAGTTGGGATTCGGGGTTTTGCAAGGTCTGTGACCTTGTGTATCAGAAAGCGTGAATTCCCGAATCACGATTTCCCGACAGCACGAGTGGGAGACAGGTGTCAAGGCGTTAGGCCTCACCATGCGGTGTTGACAGGTGGCATCGGAGGACCGGGGTTCGGAGTTTTGTGATGCCAAGGATCTGCGACCGGTGAAATCGCGACCTGTGAGTCCCCGATATAATCCCAACCGTTGACTTGTGGGACACATGTCAAGGGATCCCTTGGAGTCGGGGTTCGGGTACTCGGGATTCGGCGTTTCGAGATTTTCGACCACAGGGAAATTTGCATCACGGATTCGCGATCCGCGAAATCCCGAAGTAACGTGGTGCGTGGGACCGAGACCGCTAGTGGAGTACAGGTGGAAGCATATCGGAGTTCGGGGTTCGGGGATTCATAGTGAAAGTGAATCACGGCATTTCACGTGCCGATTCCCCGATAGGGAAATCTCCGATAAAGGGAAGTGTTGACCCATTGACCATCGGGGATCGGGGTTTTGCTTTGTATGAGAATTGTGTTCGCGTGAACCGCGAACTCCCGAGTCGCGATATCCCGATTTCTGAAGAGGGAGATTGTCGAGGGATTATTGTGGGTGACTCGTGACTCCCGAGGGGGGTTGGAAGAGCTCAGACTCTTCGGGCCCGTGATTTGAAGAAGGTCCTGGTGGGAGCGGCTACTCGCTGAGGGGCAGGTTGCGTCACCATGCTTCGATTCAATTCATATTCTGAGCATAGGTATGTATGCCTCAGAAATGGAACATATATGTATACTGAGTGATGATTTTTTGTATATTCTTCTAGGTTCTCTTAATCCAACACCCTTGCATTGAAGAATTTGTAAAGTGTTTCGGCCCTCAGTTTCTCTTCTGACCTCACACTTTAGGGGGCATCTGTTACACGTCAAAATGTCACTTAAGTGTTTCCCCCTAAGTTTCACAAGTGTGACAAAGTGTCGTATTCACCTTAAAAAGTGTCACATTCATTTTTATAAGTGTCACAACCCGTTGAAACCATGAAAAATTTGTTATAATCCCGAAGTCGTGTTGGAAGAGCAAGCCCTATCATTTGATAGTCGAAACATACATTTTTTTTGGAAAATTTGACTAATTTTGAGCATCTTAGAAGGGTAGTGCTCCCCTACTCATAATGAGGGGGCACTAGGGCTCCTATAGCCATACTAAGTGGGCTCCATAGTGTTCTGTCTCTCACTAGGGGTGGGGGAGGGGAGGGGGGGGGAGGATCCAATCTAGGTAGAGGTAATATTGGGATATTCCACCTTTTCCTAAGGGTCAACTCTTGATGGATGAGGTTTGTTGTGGTCAACTCCTATACTATGTATTTATCTTAGGATCAAATCCCAATATTAAGTAGCCCTATCCATAACAATTTATCTAATTTTCTCATGGTGGTTAAACCTCTCAAGCATATATATTGAAGGTATTTACAAGGTGAAAGGAGGAGGAGATTAGAGGTATCAAACCTTTGATTCTTTGGGGAAGAATTCATATATCAAACCTTTGATCTTGGGAGAAGAATAAAAATTTTGATTTCAAGATTTATGCAAGGGTTGAATGAGGAAATATTGGAGAAGATTGCTGCATCTTCAAGCATGCTTTGAAAGTTCCTTCTTTGTCTTTCCAATTAATAGTAACTTGGCCTATTCCATTCAAGTTCACGTGTTCTACATTTGCTTGTCAATTTAAATTTTATTATTCATAGATAGACATGATTTGTATAATCCTATAAAGTAGGAAGAATATTTCATTTGCTAGTATTTTCAGGAATTCAGTTGTGTTGATGAGCTTGGATATCAAGCCCAGGGATTGGAGCAATGAGAACGAACATCGCAACAATGTACGCCACATTCTTCTTCTCATTTTCTTTCTTGATTGAGTTAGATCTATAGGGACATTAGAAACCATTTGTTTACTTATGTATTTGGACCAAATATGGGGGTATTGGTACAAAGGGGAGCTTAACATGTCCACAGGGTAATATTTCTCACAACATATGGGGGTATTTGATATGTCAAATTCCCAAGGGCATAACTTTTGCATACAATATTCGTTTCGGGTGCACGATAGCTCTTTGGAAAGGTCTATCCAAGGAATACAATTTTTTACATCACACTATAGAAAAGGCCTATTGTGTGATTGTGGAGGGCCAAAAAAACGTTGTTTAGGGCCTTAAAATGATCCTGAAAGTTTAGGAACTCAAAAGATATAGAAAAACTGCTAAGGTGGAAACCCCTTGTTATCACTGAAATCTTGTCTGCAAATGGTTACAAGAATACAACATCTTCAAAACATCTATTAGTTCATCCATGGACCAAAAAATGCATCTCCAAAAGGTCCAAAACTATGCAACCAACAATAAAATCAGCATGCGCTAAAACTACACAAGGCGCGAGTGCACGTGCGACAGTCAGATAACACCGGGAAAGCACACATGTGCCTGATACACAATTGTGGACACAAAAATCTACGCACACCTCAAAATGATGCATTTATGATATTGGTCGGCCTTCATCCAGAACTTCTTTCATGGCCGTGTAATAGTAAGTGCATGGGTTTTATAACCCACATGTGTGTCTTCCGAGCATGTGCGTCAAAACCCCCTGTGTTTCTCAGCGCCCTCTATGCACTACGCCCAAAGTTCATTTTTAATATGCGCATTGGTGCCCAATGCGCCTCTGTCTACTCTGAGACCCACACATCTTCCCAGAAAATCAAATATTGTAAGGGTTTTTGTGATCTGTTGAAGGCCGATAACCTTCTCAAAATTGATTTCATGCACATTGTAACATGCACCACACTTAGATACCCTGCCCATATGAAGGAATTAGTCAAAACATAGGCACTTAGGGGGTTAAAATCATTATTTCCTCTTTTGCTTTCATTCTTGCCACATGGATGGCTTGCTTTGATTAAAGTCTAAGTTGGAATAATTCTACATCACATATAAAACTTGCATTGGGACCAAAAATTGGATATCGATCGTTGAGTATGCTATTCTCTCACGCCCCAAAGCGATCTTGAGAATCAAAAAGAGATTGAGGGAAAATTTCATCTCCCTTAAAAAAAATGAAATCTTTAGGAGAGGACAATAGCCCCCTCGGGACTCCTCTTAGTTCATTTTTCAAACACATCTTAAAATTGTAAGGGCCTATGCATGCCCACATGCTACACAGATAGGATAGTGATTGAAGTTTACTTTCTTAGTTTAAATCACTAGGGAAGTTTAAAGGTTTTGTAATTAGCCCATACATGCCCACATATGCACAATCTAGGATAGTTTCGAAGTTTTCTTAGATTAAATCACACTATGGAGTTAAAGGAATAGTAAGGACCCACATGTCCACATGCTAGTTTCCTAGGGACTTTAAAATTCTGCAAGGTTGTACCAATGGAATTTAGTTAATTAGGTAATCAAGACTTGTAAGGACCACATGAAGTCCACATGAAACAAGGTGACACCTAATTTATTAAAAAATTTGGCACACTTTCACTTGTTCACACACAAAGTCACTACTCACTCACATAGTTTTGATCTCTAAACGTGGAGGTTGAAGTAAGTTTCCTCCAAAGGGATTCTGAAACAACCCACCCCTTTTTTTTAATGAAACTATCCACTCCCACTTAATTTCAACAAGATTGGATCACACCCCCAATCTGTCAAACAACCACATCTAATTTTTTTTCTAAAACTCACTAAGTTTCCTCCATAGGAGGTGCCAAAATAATTTTTTTAGTCTAGGTAGGATCTCAGGGATAGGCATCCAAATAAATCCCCTTTATTTGATTCTGACATCTTCAAACAATAGAAGTTGTCAAATAGGGAACTTTAAAATCCTCCAAGTCAAGTGTTCCTACACCGTAAGGTAGGGAGATACCCATGAAGGGTCGAAGGCCGAGGTTCGGTTGTTCTATGCGTACCCCCTTGAGGAACCCACCTCCTGGATGAGATCCAACCCATGACCCATTTCTTAGGTTGAAAATCTAAATTCCATACTTTCACCCAGGTACCTAGTGACCAAATTCTAGTACATCTACCAAGGTGGAAATTGTGGGTTGCAATTGCACCTTGATCGAATTTTGTGTGGCTATTGGGAAATATCACCAGCTCTTTCTGGATACTCACCCTCTACCCCTCATTATAACTGGTTATTTCATCCTTCACTAGTTCCTCTTCCAGTGGCTTCAGACCCCACTATCGAGTGCTACTGGAAGGTCTAGTGCTATTTCAGAGGAAGGACGCTACGTCTTTTAAGACACGAGCATTTGTTTTCTTTGTTCTCCCACGTGGACAAAATTCACCTACCCACATGTATGCCTCTATATCAAATTGATTTATGTATGATGCTCTTGTAATTTCATATGATTGCAAAGTATATTGTGAAGGTTAAAAAATGATAAAGACTCTTGTTCATTTATTTCTCTCATCCCCAACCGCACACATCCACTTTGCTAGTCGAACATCATAGGGGACCCATAGAATCCCCTTCATTCTAGACGCTTGCTAAATCTCCCTCCCATTCTAGGGGGAGTTCCTAGTCTTGCCAACTCATTGACCATACTTTTTCACACCCCTGTGAGTGATATTGTGTTAGGATCAACTTTGCTTGGCTCCACTTCCCAAGGTCAACCATCCCCACATTCTCCTTTACATGGAAGCGGGGGGCACACTTCTTCTCAAGAAGGAAGTACAACTCCATCTAGCCCCCTTCATGGGTCAGGTACACCCCACATTCACACTATGGTCGGAACAAACCTTCTTTCGGGGTCAGGTACACAAAACATTCCCACCATGGCTGGCACTAATCTTCCACCCCAACCCCAGATTCCATACTTAGATTCCCTCAACATACCGGATCTGACTAAAATCACTAATGATCCTATATCGCATGACCCCACATGGCATGAAATGCCTACCAAACTACCTTCAGACATCCCCAAGTTTGAAGGAAAAGTGGGAGACAACCCAACCAACCATATCATGACCTTCCATTTATGGTGCTCCTCTAATAGCATTATGGACAACTCTGTCTGGTTGAGACTATTTCAACGCACACTCACTGGCCCATCAGCCAAGTGGTATGTAGAAGAAAAATCTAGGTCCCATGTGACCTTTGAATCATTGGCCAAAGCATTTCTAACCTTCTTTCAACTACCAATTCGTCGTGACAACGGTCTCGAATTACTCTCAGAGTTTAAAAAACTTCTTCAATGCAGATCGCTGAACACATTCACGAATGGCACTGACGACATAGTCTCTACAAAGCTGAAGCCACCTCACAACAATGCCTTAACTCGTTTTTCAAATCACTTGTTTCCCTCCTTGCCAAAGATGTGGCTTCCACCTTCCCCCAATCAGAAGAAGAAGCCATCAGCAAGGCCCAACAATTTGAACTCATTTATTCACAGTTAGGGTATTTATATACAGTACTACCTGACACCCCGAGACCCATGCCATTTGGCCAAGACAAACCTGGGATGTCTCACTCAACGTATGGATTGATTGGAACCACTACACACCACAATTCACACACCCAACAACCACCTATGTATGGAACACCTCAATATCCACCAGCATATGGTGGACCCCCTTATTATACTCCCCCCCTTATCAACAATCATACCCCACGACCTTTCCTCCACCCATCAACGGACCGCCGCCAACACCCACAATACGCCCCATGATCCCACCTAGTTTTGGTACCCCCTCTACCTCTGCTTACACCCTAAGCACTAGTAAAAGCACCATGCCTTCCTATACACCCTACAGATCATTACCACAAAATAATCTGTACTTTCCATTTCTAGGTCCTCCCTAACCCATTATTTCTCCACAAGGGCAACCACATGATGGGGTTAATTTTGTTCAACCCTCTCACATTTAGTAGTATCAAAATTTTGAACAATTGAATATGGCTAATCTGGCCCATCAATCAAACAATGCCAAGAAGAAAGGAAAAAACCGAAACAATAATAATCCCAAACCAGGAGGAAACCAGAACCAACCCCAGCAGAACCAACCTATCGGGGGAAACCAGAACTAGGGGAACCAAAACCCCCAAGGGGGGAAATAACAACAAACTCCAAGGGAATAAAAACAACAATATTCAGACAAACTTCCCTTATGCCCTTTGTGGTGAGTATGGCCACTATAGTCACCATTTCCCCCAAATTGTAGACTTCAAATGGATGAAAGAATCTGGAAATGGACCATGTCCCCTAGTACCGCCTACTCCCCAACATGCCCCACAACAATATGTGCAACAACCCACCCCAATTGTGTTACAAAAACCCATACCACACCAAGGGGTGATGAACACCCAACATGATATGCATCCGCTCCCACCACATATAGGAAAATATGCCAACCCATGTCCTCCTACAGATCACACTATCCTCCTCACTAGTGAGGAAGAAGTCCTTATACAAATGCCCAGTCGTCAATACAACGCACCCTCTGACCCTACTCCCACTACCTCGAAGGCCACCCCAGTCAAAACTGGCCCACCTTTGATTATTCCACACCCTAATACTGAAACACCTCTCCACATCCCTCACATCCCATTATGAAGGAATGCCAACAACCATTAGGCTAGGGCAGCCCACAATTATAGTCTGGTCGATGACTTGCACAATCCCCCATTGCCATGTCAGTCTTAGAAGTTCTTCAAACCTTTCCTACTCAATGGAAGTCATTAATTTCCACTCTGGGGGCAGTCGACCCTGTTGATACTCGACTCGTCACCTTCGATATCGACAGTGGGGAACCTCGTATCCCCACTTTGGCCGCTTTCCAAATACCAGTTAAAATCCAGAACATCACAGTCCACCGCTGCATTATTGATGAATGTGCATCCACATGCATCATGTACGAAATCATCTGGAAGAAACTTATCTCTCTAGAGATCATACCATCCACCATTACTCTGAGATCTTATGATGGATTACCCTCCTCTCTCGATGGGCTCTTCCAAAATGTCCCTGTCAAAATCAGGGGAAAAACCATTCTTTTTGACATGGAGGTTATCGATGCCCCGCTCAATTACAATATCTTGTTTGTTCATAGATACATGTATGCTATGATGGCAGTCGCCTCTTCTATGTTCTGAACCATGACATTTCCCCATAATGGAAAAATCATTACCATTGATCAAGTATCACATTGTGAGCCTAAACCTTCATCCAACATCGACAAAATCCTCCCTTTTGTCCACACGAATCTGGATGCCTATCCACTCATCGAGATGGGCCTCGAAATTTTTAAGGACCCATCCTTTCTAGGGACATACCATGGAGCACCACCACTCATCCATACCTCAACACAAGTATGTGTCGTCTCCACCAACGGAATGACAACTGAATATACTCTCACTCCCACCGAGGCCTCTTTTATCCTTGACATCCCATTAGTTGCAGAACTTTTCCCTCAGGAGTCTCTTGGAATTTTTTTAGCTCTACCTATTCCTGATCTTCTCCTCCCCCAGGGCCATATGTCGGTTTGGGAAACATCCCCCCCAGACATTACCCAAATCTCTTTCTTTTACCCCCCACCGGGCGTTTAAGATTTCCAGGTAGCCGCAATGCTCACCCTTCCTAATATGGTGCTAGAAATCTCAATCTGGTAGCTACATCTTCCTGATATGGTCTCTCAAACATCCCTCCCTCCCCAAACAGAAGGAATATCGATGAAGATTCCAATACTTACCCCCACTATCCCACCCACAACCCCTCTCACTATCACCCCTACTATAGCTGGGGGCAGACGGAAGAAGAAAGAGCCCGCTTCTCTGCTTCCACCATAAGTTCAACCTCCTTGTGCACTGTGCGAGAAATATTGACACCCCACTAATAAGTGCCCATCTCTCCCCGAGCTATGAAATTTAATTCAATTCCCACGGGCACCGACACAACTCGTCATGCCATCCAGTACTACTACTACACTCCCTAACACAAGCGACAAAGGGTTGCGAACCAAATTCTCATGTACCATCTGTTCTGAGTATGGCCATTACACCCACCAGTGCCCAACATTACCTCAATTTCGACAGACTCTAATGACCATCCGCCAAGATTCCAGCAAGAGCCTCCTCCACCTGCATCATCTCACACTCATGTCACTGACATCCACTATGTCATGACCTTGATCAATGAAAGTATGAGATGTCCTTGCTCTCTATGTGAATCACTTGATCATTTCACATATCAATGTCCTATGATCATTGAATATAGGTGTCACCAAATGGCCCTTATTCAAAACCCTACACCCCCCCCTCTAGCAGAACCAGTGAGTACCCCTATCCCATCACTTGATGTGGTTCATATCTTCTCTCCCGAACCTGAGGCCCTCCCGACTCCCCCATTGTTCCTGGATGATTTATATGAGGATTTTCCCCCAAATCCCCCCAATTATCCAATTCATTTTCCCACATAAATTCTACTCCCAACTACCATTTTCAACCCGCAATATCTTGATATTTGGTTTATGTCAAGTGAACCATCACAATCCCCTTGTGTCACCCCCCCTACTTCTTTACCACCAGAAGACAACCACAAAGTCATAGTCACTAGGGTCACTCCTCTCGATCCCCTATATTCTCGACAATTTCATTGCGATGAAGAAATCCTTGAGGAGTTAACTAAACCCAATTGCCCATGGGATGCGCTCCATCAAAGAGGGCTCTTTCTTTCACAAGACGCCTTCGAGCCTCCTAACCAAAACCCCATATATGTAGTCGAAACCAAATATTTTCTCCCATCCGAGCATATAGATTGGTTCAATAACCCTATTCCTTCCCTTGACACTTTTGAAGAAGGAAATATGGCCAATATGTCCCCCACCATCAAAATTGATATATCCATCAAATATGGAATTGTAGAGGAAATCACCATCAACGCCGCATGCTCTCTTGATGAAATCACCACCTAAAAATCTCTCTTCTAGGAATACTGAGACATTTTTACTTGGTCTTGAATAGAGATGCCTGGCCTTGATCCCTCTATTATCGAACATCGTATAGACACCTGGCCCGATATCACACATGTCCACCAAAAATAACAGCCATTACACCCATCCAAAGCAGCAAACATCAAGGTCGAGATTGAAAAATTATGTGTTGTTGGGTTCATCTACCCCATCACCTATACGTCATGGGTTTCCAACCCCGTCACTATCAACAAAAACAAGGGCACTATCAGTGTCTGTATGGAATTTCACAATCTCAATCATGCCTAACCCAAAGACAACTTTCCATCGCCCTTTATCGACCAAATTATCGATGATTGCGCCGGTCACGAGGCTCTGTCCTTCATGGACGGTTTCTCTGGCTACAACCAAATTCAAATTCACCCAGTTGATCAGTACAAAACCACATTCACTACCCCTTGCGGCACTTTTTCATATTGTGTCATGCCTTTTGGCCTCAAGAACACCGACACAACTTTGCAAAGATCCATGACATACATTTTTCATGATCTAGCTCATATCATCATCACATACCTGGACGACCTCACAACTCGATCCAAAAAACACACTCATATCAATGATTTACGAATCATCTTCCAATGGTGTTGTCAGTACAACATCTACTTGAATCCCCTAAAGTGCGTTTTCTACGTCATTGTTGGGAGCCTCCTTCGGTTTATCGTTTCCCAACGTGGCATTACCATGGACCCCCTCAAAGTCCAGGCTATCACAGAAATTCCACCCCCTCAGAATTTACGCCAACTGCAAAGCCTACAAGGCAAAGCTAACTTTTTACGATGCTTTGTCCCAGATTATGCCACTCATGCGCATGACTTCCTTCACTTGCTTTGCCACGACATTCCATTCCAATGGGATGAACATGCCCAAACCAATTTTGATGATCTTAAGCTAGCACTCTCAAATGCCCCGTTAATTATTCTACCCGACTATAACCGCAATATCCTCTACATATCAGCCTCATCCGTATCAGTAACAAGAGTTCTCTTCCAAATCGGGGATGATGATAATGAGCATGTAATTTACTACGTTAGTAAAAATCTTTTAGGGACACCCTTAAAATACAAACACGAAGAGAAACTTGCCCTAGCAGTTGTCCTCATAGTCCAAAAATTGCACCATTACATCTTGCTTAGAACTACCAAATTCATCGCAGATTCCAACCCAATGCACTACTTTCTCAATCACCAACAAATTAATGGAAAATTTTCCTGATGGATCGACATCCTTCAAGAGTATGACCTCGAATTTTCCACACCTAAGAGAAAGAAATCCCTCATCCTTGCCGAACTCATTACGATGTTTCCTTCTGATACTACCAACTCTCCTGTCAATACCGACTTCCCCAACAAACATCTCTTTTTTATCCCTTCGGATGACACTTGGTATGGTGATCTCCTCGTCTACCTCCGAACACAAAAGTTTGGAAATCACCTCTCCAGGGATGATCGTAGATGTATTCGGCACCAAGCCCCCCAATACCTCCTTATCGGTGATATCTTATATCAGTGAGGGGTCGACACCATACTTCATCGATGTTTGACCATTGACGAAGCCGATCGAGTATTTAATGAATACCACAATGGTGCATGCGGTGGCCACCTCTTAGGGATGTCTACTACCTAGAAAATCATTCAAGTAGGCTATTTTTGGCCCACATTATTTCACGACTGCATCCACGCTGTGAAACGATGCGACAAATGTCAACTATATGCCAACAAAGCATGAGCACCACCTGCTCTTCTACATCCAGTCATTTCTACCGGCCCCTTTTGAAAATGGGGCATAGACTTCATGACTTGCAACCCTTCGTCTAGAAATGGACACAAATATATCCTAGTTGCAGTCGATTACTTCACCAACTGGGATGAAGCCATGCCTACATTCAACAACACCACTGACACTGAAGCACAATTTTTCTTCAACCACGTCATCTCTCGCTTTGGAGTCTTGCTACAGCTAGTCTCCGATCACGGGAAACACTTCGAGAATGAGATATTTGTCTAACTCTCCTCTCAGTTAGGCTTCTCCCATGAATTCGCCTCCCCATACTACCCTCAGTCCAACGAACAGGTAGAGGTGGTTGACAAGGTCCTCAAAACCATGTTGCAGCGCACGGTTAACAAACATAAGAACAATTGGAACAATATGTTGTTCTCCACACTATTGGATTATCACATGATAGTTAAAACTGCCACTGGTTTCACACCATTTCATCTAGTCCATGGGGTCGAGGCCACTCACCCCATCGAATGAAAAATCACCACATTACGCACCGCTATTGAGTTATTACCCGACATTGCTCTGATGGAACAATGTTTGATGAACTTAGAGTTGCTGGATGAAGAACGTTGGCCTTCATTATAGCACAATGAGGCAGCCAAAAAGCAGTCAAAGGCCACATTTGGTCTCCATGTCAACCTTCGATCATTCAACGAAGACGATCTCGTCCTTACTTACGATGTCCCTCATGATACCCTCGGCCATGGAAAGTGCGATTCACTATGGCATGGAACTTACATCATCTAACATTGCCTCAGTAAAGGCATGTAAATTTTGGCCTCTCCCGATGACCACCCTCTCAAAGAACTCGTCAATGGGTTGTACTTAAAGAAATTTTACACCTAAGCATAATGATTCTACACTAGGCTTTTTTCTTTTTCATACACTTTTTTGTAGAGTTTTTAGCCTTCTTTTTCCATGCCTTGCGTCTAATATACTATTTTTGTTATTGACAGATGCCTCATCCATCGACCTACTACAACAGTTACGCTGACGAGGCTAATCGGTGGACACAAAATCTCGCTTTGGACGCTTGGGCCCTCTATTCTCCCTCACATGAACTGTTACACTCCAGCGGAATATGTTTGGGGTCAGCAACCAATAACCAAGCAGAATACACCATCATCAATGGCCTCCTTGCTGAGACCAGTCATCGCCATATTTGTCACCTTAGCATCCTACTATATTCCCAACCGGTCGTCCTCCAACTCAACAATGTGTACTGTGTTCGTGATCCTTGCCTCTTCCACAAATACCTGCAAGTTAGAATTTTATCTCTACATTTTGAGTCCATCACATTTACACATATTCCCAGACAATTTAATCAAATAACATATAACATGGATAACCTAGTGTTATATTGTCATTTATCACATCAATATACTAGTATGCATACATAAATCACCACAAAGTCTGTCACAACATATATAATAGACATCATAAAAGCATAAAAATACATCAACAAATATGAACATCACACAGATCCCAAAAAATGTATACCCATATATGTATATATAATGATCAAATGTGCCATCAATGTTTACAAAAATAGTACATCAAGTACGACATCCGTAGGTAGGTAAACCACCTTACCCCTATAGATACAAAACGATAGCACACCACCATATAGAAAATGGGCTCACCAGCCTGTATAGATACAAAAAATACAAAAATACAAAGGCACTCATGGTGCCTCTAGACCTCCACCACCTGGCCATCTCTCTGGAGGAGGGGCCCCACCAGCTAGGGGTCCTTCAGGTCCCCGAGGCAGTCGCTTAGTCATCACCGCCCCCACTACAACTCCTATTCGAACCACAGTCCGCCATGCCACCAGAACACCCAAACATTGCCCTAGGACTCCCTCGTTCAAGATCCGTGACCACATGCCCTTAGACACTCCCTGTAGTACCACCTCCAAGCGACAACGAATATCCTCGAACTCTCCCCTAGCCTCCGTCGGAGGAGCATGTGATGGCCCTGCACCGGGGTCATCAAACCAGCATTGCCTGGCCGCTCTTTCATCCTCAATAGGCCTCACCCTAGCATCATCGTGTCGCCATCTCTCTCCTACCCGCGACTCTCCATGTAGAGGTCTCACTGGCCCTTGACGAACTGACACTCTAACCAAATCAACCTCGCACCCGTGAGGTCCAACATCTGCACACACAACAAAAACATGATAGAACCAACATCCATTTACTCACAAGAAACATGATATACTATATAAATAATCACATCACCAAAATAAATCTACATACCTCTGCGGTCGAATACCTCTCCCGAGGGTAGCACCATCTCCAGGTCATCCCAAAAATCCAACCCACTGTATGGAAACTGGAGGATAATCTGTGGCATCTGGCACCACACTCATGCAACCTCGACCATAAAAGAGTGGCCACCCTCCCCACCACCATGACAAACTAATATCGTCGCCCACCACCTCAGTCACGGCTCTCGCACACTAGGTGCGCCCAAAAGCACTCTAGGGCGCAACATTGACACCCTCTCCAAAAACCAAGAAAACAAGATGGACCCAATGGAAAAATCCCCTGAGTCAATAATGCGACACTTGTCAAAATGCCCTACCATCTTGGCTTGTAGCATCAAGCCCCAGGAAAAATGCGTGCCCACCAGGGCCCTCTCCATAATCCTTATCTAACCTCCACTGATCCGCTGAGTCACAAGAGACCCGTAGACTCTCATGATCATCGCTGCCACACAATGATGTACAAGGGAATCCATCACCCCAATACTCACCATAGAGCTCGACATAAATTTCTCCCCCGAACAATATCTCTTGGCTAAGATAACCAACTGCCCATCCCTGGGTACTACGGGCTCTGTCGGTAATGGAGTTTCGTGAAAAGGGAGCCCAGTCAGAAAATACACATCCTCCACCACAGTGAAGGCTAGCTTCTCACCCCACACCATAAATAAATGTAGATCTGGACTCCACATCACAATCAGGAACTGCAATAGGTACTCATGTGCCCGCACTAGCGAACACTCAAAAAAATTCAACAATCCACAAGCTGCCAAAGTATCCCGGACCGCTGACTCCTCATCCCTCACTACCTCCCTCAAGCATTCCCAATCTCTCTCTCTCTAGTGAACTGACATCTTCCCACTGGTCACCTAGATCCACACATACAACACTTGATTAGCCACCACACCCCATAAAAAGATCAGAATTTCCAAAAAATATAAGTTTTTACACCCCTCAGCTTTGCCTCAAAGGCGCGACTATTTTCCCCATAGGCGCACACACATGAGCTCCTATTCATCCCCCAATCATGCACTCATGCACGATTATTGTCCATACAAAGGCGCATTCATATGCCCCTATCACACATACAGGCGTGCATCATAGCGCACCTTTTCACTACACAACTGCGCATGCATGCACAACTATTAGGAATACAGACGCACATGCATGCGCTATTGTACCTTGCACATGTGCACATACCATGAACACTTGTTTTCCCCAATAGGGAACCCCTGTGCATGGATGTCCTCTTTACAGGCGTGCACCCGTGAGCGTGAATTTCTCAATCGCCCGTGCACTGGGTGGCCAACGCCCACAAAAACCCATATACGACCCTCTGTACATGCCTTGCCCAAAAAGGGAAACCTAACTACAATGCAGGAGGTTATGAACACTAACCCGATGCTCGTTGATCCTGAATTGACCGGCTTGATCTCCCAGAATCTCCAAATCTCCTCTGGAATCTCTCATCCAATCACTCTGGCAGTAGGTACAAATCAAGTGGCAATGTGGTCCCTACAACTATATATAGCCCCTTTTACCAAACTTCTAGACTCAATTCTAGAATCTCCAGGTGTCCGTTTTTTGATCTGTATTCAACCATGGGACCAGGATCTTGCCACTTACACAATCACATTCCCTGGGACACCATCCATCCTCGGCCCCTGGGGGGGGATTTTCCTCATATTAAGCTCAGGTACGCATGCTTCCATTCTTTCATTATTAAATAACTGATATATGATATTTCTCTTTAGATATTATTCACGTTGGGTATTCAATTCTCATGTGTGCAGGTACTTGGTCATCACCCATCAACATTACCCCTTGAGGTATATCATCGACACTAGCATGTAGTCATTACCTCTGAATATCAAATTGCACCTCCCATTCACACCCTCCGATCTTTGCCTCTAGGATCCCTATATCTTCTCTGCAATACTTTCACCTCCACTGCATTTTTGTACTGTCACCTGGTAGCACTCTCCCCCACATGAGTTGTCCCATTCAAAGTCCTCCTTGGCATTTTTACACTCATGTTGTTTTCACCCTTTAGGGATGGGAGTCCCGATAGTCTTATGCATCATTAAGAACTAGCCACATACTCCTTCTCCTCATTTTTTCTAGCCTACCCAATGGACTCCCAGGTTACTTCATCATGGTTCTATTTTGACTGCACCTTCACAATATAAATTAGCCCTACATATCCTCCACCATCAGTTTTCCCATCTACAGATTATCCTCCATTCATTTTTTTTCTAATACAGAAACCCACCTATGGGACCCCACCCCCCACCTCCTTTTTCAAGGAACTTGCACCCTCACAGGCCAAGCCATATTACATTGGGGTACCCATTTCTTTATCTTCACATTTATCCCTACTTTTTTTTTTATTCTTTTGGTAATTGTACAAACCCCTTTTTCCCGCATTTGCACAACTTTTTGTTGTCGCCTTTAGCAACCTTCCTTTTCCAGTAAAGAAACCCTTGTCTCCCTTGGTTGGGGCATTTTTTCACTTTCCCCCATCACTGACATTATTCATAAACCTTGAGTATCCCACAATACTTACACCTTTGATCTCTAAGTTTATCCACTTTGTCACGCCTCTGGCACAACTTACCCTCGTCTAGTCATCCCCCTGACACTAGATTCACTTTCACGGTTGCTGCTACTTTACATATCTCCCCAACCAAGGGAAATCTCGAGTCTCACCACATCTTGACTTCATCAATGTACCTCATCAGTTCTTCATCTCATCCAGTGGATTTCATGAAGCCCTTTACTTCTTGGAGTCGCGTCTCCCTTTCTGTCGACATCACCACAGTTTCCAGAAAGGCTATAGTATCTTGAATCTCATTACCTTTACAATGAGGAGTCTCAGATGACACAAGGAGAACTATCATTTCTCTATGCTGTCATTGAATCCCATAGCATTCAAATTCAACATCATCTCATGTTATGATGGGTGTTACTTTGCGACTATTGCAGTTGTTTTTATATTTGTCGAAGACTTTTGAAAATTGTTGGGCCATCAATGACCGCGAATTATCAACCCTTCTTACACATGTCATTGCCTCTTTTTAGAGTTTGTTCACCCTCAGAATTCTCCTCTGCCTTTATCAAACTGCCCTCGAGGGCGCTGCAGTCGTCTACACCAACACACAGCTTCAGTTACTATATTACACATTTTTGAGTTACATGACATGAGCATGGGAGATGCCCGCCTTGTTTGTACACAGTTTTATTTTTCCACACCTTGGGAAAGGTTTGGGTCCTATAGGTTCCCCTCTCCTTCCAATGGATCTCTCTTGACGCTCCCCACAATTCTCTTTCTCACACATGTACTCTTAGTAGAAGAAACATTGATGTATTTTAGATATACGTATGCTCCTAATCTCACACATCAGGGGGGCATCTGTTATCACTGAAATCTCATCCGAAAATGGTTACAGGAATCCAACATCTTCAAAACATCTATTAGTTCATCCATGGACCAAAAAATGCATCACCAAAATTTCCAAAACTATACAACCAATAATAAAATCAGCAGGCGCTAAAACTACACAAGGCGTGCACACACATGCGACAGTTAGATAACATCGAGAAAGTGCACATGCGCTCGATGCACGATTGTGGACACAAAAAGCTGTGCACACCTCAAAATGACACATTTATGATATTGCTCGACCTTCCACCCACTTCTGGTTCATCTTCCAAGTCGATTCGACACCCAAATCTCGGCTGAATCCGACTGGGGGGCTGGTCAAAGACCTAAAAGTGCGCTAAAGGCCCCCTTGTTCACACTAAGAACTAGTTGTATAGTGCCTCAAAGCTATGCTATAAAAAGAGGCCATGGGTGCACTATATTTTCAAGGAATTCATTTGTATTGTTATGCTTCCTATATTCTCTTGGAGGATCCTCTTTCCTTGTCAAGAGCATACGAGAACCATTTCATTTAGCCATTCATATCACCTCTTGAGTGAATGTGATTTGGAGTTTCTTCACCATTTACTTCTAGTTCGTTACTTGTAAGAAGAGCTCAATCTTTGGGGGTTCAATATCCATCCCTTGGAGGAAGAGGAGGCCCATAATTCTCCCTTTCTCTTTGGTGTTTTCTTTCCACTAATACAATCATTTCCATTGGTGGCATGAATGTTGTTTATTTATTGTTATAATGTCCTTATGAACTCTAGTTTAGTTTTTCTTATTGTTCTTATTTTAGTCTTTTGTTTATATTATATGCTTGATGTTTCTAACTCTTGCATTCACTACTGTCTTTCCTAGCTAACCCAACTGGGCTTGTAAGCATCCTTATTTTGTTCATTTAGGTGACAAAAGGGGTGTAACACCCTTGTTTTGAGCTAGTGGAATAGGTGGGTAGCCACTGATTTTCACTTGGATCAGCTTCACTCAAAGCTAAAAACTGTCTGAAACTTGCTCCCAAATTTTATGGTCCTTATACAGTTCTCAAGCGAGTGGGATTGATGGCCTACCAATTAGCTCCGACCAGTCATTCTAAGCTCCATCCTATTTTGCATGTCTCATTCTTAAAGAAGGTGATTGGAACTAAGTGCCAAACTCAAACAAGTCTCCATGAGTTGGATGAAGAATATTCCATATGGTTGCAACCCCAAGCAATCTTGGACCAGCGTGAGTATCATCTCCATCAACACACCATCAATGAAGTGCTAGTACAGTGGGAAGTTACAACTCCATAATATGCCCCATGGGAGTTGGCCACCATTTTGCAACAATTTACTCAACTCAAGCCTTGAGGACAAGGATATTCTTCAGGGGGGAGGGAATTTTAAGGACCTAACCTTCCGAACCCCATATGTAGGTAGAGTAATATATTTTCCATGTAATAAAGGATAACATTAGTTAACAAGGCCTACTTAATAAATGATAATAAGTCAATGTAAGAATACTTAATAGAGGTTTTTTCTTCTAGAAAGATCTTCCTCTAGAATGTTCTTTAGAAGATAGAATTAATATAAATAAGAGTATGAGGCATGATAAGTCCTTGTATTGAAAATTATTGTAATATAGCTCAGCTTTGCCAGAGGTTTCCCCCTCGAAGAGGAAAGTCAACATTATTTCTTATCAAGAAAGGTATTATTTTGGTGTTGTGGTTCCATATAATTTGTTGTTTCATTAAGTGTCGAAATAAAGTTGAGTCGAATTTGTAATTTTTGGGTGCATTCTTGGTTGAGTCTGACACCCTCTATTTTTTGAGTCCAAATTCCAATTTTTGTGTGTGTCAATAAATCATTGTAAAATAACAAGTTTGGGTGCATTTTTAGTGGTATACGACACCCTCATCTTGTTAGTGACAAATTCAAATGAGAGTGACAAATTCAAGCGAGTGATTCAAGTGAGTGATTTGCAAGTAAGCCTTCTTTTGTTGAGTCAAATTGTAATCAGGATCTACTTGCACAAGGATATCCCATTTAGTGTTTTGAAATGGCTCGAAGTCTTGAATTATTAGAGTTTCTAAAAATTCTAATAAACACCATTGAAGACAACACAATGATATTGAACAAAACAACTCTTCAATCAATGTTAACTTGTTTGCAAGTGATGAAAGCTAGAGATAAACTTCTTCAAGATCAATCCCATCCACTGAATGATGAGTTGATAGATCTTAAAAATCAACAACCAGTGAAGTGTTCTGAACTAGTTTTTGTTCAAAAAAATTCTCTCTATGATGATGATGATGATGATGTTTTTGATCAACAATTAGTGAAGGAGAAACTTAGAAAGACAACTCCATATGCAGAAAAAGATGAAGCTATTCTTGAACCTACATTTCAAGAGTTTTCTTTTGAGTTTAGTGAATAAAACCTTTCAATGATGCAACAACATACATTAAATCCACTTCCACATATTTCAAAGCAACAAGTTCAAAATACTCTTTCTAAGCCCATCATCAGACCTTGAGAATAAATCATCTTCAACAAGAATATAAAGGACATGGATATGACAAGGAAGTTACCTTTCATATTCCCTATTACTCCAAACCAATCCAGTTCCAAAGTATTAGATTTATTCAAGAAGTCTCAACTTCATCTATCACAATTGAGCATTAGAATGATAAGTGCCAACATTGTAATCGAGTTGGTCACAAGGAGAATCAATGTTTTGATCTCCATCCTTTCTAGTATTGCGGCAAGCGGAAAGCATAATCATTCTTCAGAGAGATGTTCAACATTGAATAAACCTGCAAGATTGAAGATTCACTATCAGTGGATCAACCCTTGGTAGTGGTCATCAACAATCAATAGATTATATAAGTCTTAATGTAGAATTCAATCTTGAGTAAAGACTAATATCGCAGCACATAGCCCTTTTTGTACATGACATAAGGGTATATAAGTCCAAACAAGTCCCCTTATGGCGTAGTTTTTAAGCATGGCCCTCACAGGATGAGACAACATGTGGTTTTTTCCACATGCCCACTTTACATTGTATACAAATGGAATAAGTTTGATACTCTCTTAAGCCCAAAGGGGAGAGTACAATGATGTAGCTCTTCTACACGTTAAGGGGGGAGTTCAAAAATCAAGTAAAGATAGTTCATAAAACCATTTGTGGTCTCTCCTTTTGGCTAAAATAGAGGGGAATTGATGATGGAATTAAAGATGGTTGTCAGACTGAAATTTTGGACAACAATAAACACCAAATATGCTAGATGGGCAACTGTTTTCTATAGATGGCATACTTTGGTAGAATTATGGTTCAATTACTTGCAATTGAATCATACACATTATACATTGGGATGCTATTGGACACCTAAAAGTGTCAAAATTGGTTAGTGGTCATCCAAAAACCATTAGATACATGGTATCGATTGGTCAATGGTTATCCAAAACCACAGATTCATAGAGCACTTTAGTGATACTTTGATACTAGAGTGGTGACACTACATGTTCACCAATTAGCAAAAGACATCACATTCTTCTAGCTCAAATACTTGACAAAATGATCGAATTGTCAAGCAATTAGGGAATGTTCAGATATTACAGATGTTCACTTCCATATCTCAAATTTCTTCTAGTTCATTTCAGATGAACCATTCAACATCCAGATTGGTAGTTTTTTCAAGTAGTTCTTCATTGAGGCTCAAATCAAGAGTTTCAGTATGAAGACTTGGAAATGATACTAGCTTATGCTTCATTACTAGTACAATTGATCGGACTTGTGACTGAGGGGGGAATGTTATCCTATGGCTTAACTTACCAATCACTAAGTCTAATTGTCACATATATTTGTATTATTCATTTAGGATATTAGTAATATATCCTC
Source organism: Picea engelmannii (assembly GCA_009831015.1). NCBI lineage: Eukaryota > Viridiplantae > Streptophyta > Pinopsida > Pinales > Pinaceae > Picea > Picea engelmannii. Next base: position 128,519 of record ML800340.1, on the reverse strand, counting down.
AAGTGATGACTAATGAATTAGTTAAGATTTACTAGCCTAGTCATCATGCATGATTTTAGGATCTAGAACAAATATCAGAGATGCATGGCTATCCTTTTTAAGTGATAGGCCATGAGAGTTCCCAGAGATTTAACATGCCCAATGTTGTGGTCCTCTCAAACCCTCTAGAGGGATGGGGGTAGGAGTCTTGGTCTGTATAATTCTTGATAAAATATGAAGGAAGTCACCATAATTTTCATGATTCAAGTTTTCTAACCCTACCTTAGAGGACCCAAAATAAAATTTGTCATTCTTTGGGGTATAAGAAGAAAGAGGAGAGATTTTCTTTACCTGAATGGGTTCTCCAATGGGTTCTCCAAGATCTAAACATTATCCTCTGATGTTAATTCCAATCGAGAGTTATCCTTTGGTGAGGTTTTAGGGAAAACCTTTGGTGAAGCCTTGTTCCCTGAACATTGGAGGGTGCTCCTTCCATGCATCTACTTTTGAACCCAAATTTTCCACTTGTTGGAAAGAGGTCATTCCTATGCCAAATTCCCATAGATTTACATATTCCACATTTTATTTGGATTCCCTCATAGTATAAGGGTTTATAGAATATGGGAAACCCTTTTGTAATGATGATGGAGTCAACACCTTTGATGAGGTCTAGTCTAAAAATCAATTTTTTGATTCCCATACTCCATGTATCTCTATAAGAATTATAATATTTGTAGAACAAGCCTAAAGTGTTACCATTTTTCGCTAAAAAAATCATCTCACCATATAATCAAGGGTAGACCCTATAGCCTAACCTAGATTGGATAGTAATCCATATGGGCTGAATTGACATCAAATTCCAAGTTCCACTTCTAAGTAAAGAACAATTGCGAACCACATTTTCGTCTTAACTATAGAACTTTATCATCATCTATCATGATCTAAGGATATATATCATCCAACATTTAACCAATGTCATGCACTGTGCATAGTAAACTAGCGCAACAATGAAATTTTCTTTCATCTAGACTTTTAGGGACTTTTATTCATACACTTATTTAGGAAGTGACCCACAATGGACGAGTCCTCAAGATCCATAACTTCATTCAGTTTTGTTGAAATTAATGCAACTGCAAGAGCCATTCTCTAAAGGATAACTAAGACCCTAGTTGAGATCTAGGGCCCCCGATGCACTCCCCGGTTTTCTTGATTTTGGACCAAGAAGTTAGAGATATGGAAAAAGACCCTAGCGAGGGCTCCCAATATATTTTTGGGGTTCTTGGTCAAGGACGAAGAATTAAGTCCTTAGATATGTTCTAGGGCCCTGGATGTGTTCCACGAAATCCTTACTCAGTGCTTGGATTGATCCTTGGTGGTTAATGATGTAAGTCCCTAGATGTGTTCTAGGGCCTTGGATGTGTTCTAGGGAATCCTTGCTTGAACGATTAGGTTGATCCTTGGTCTTGTACCTTGGTTGATGAAATACCCTAGAAATGTTCTAGGGCCCCCAAATGTGTTTTGGGGTACCCTATGTTAGAGAATAATGGAGAATAATATCTTATTGTTACAAGCATATTCACGAGCGGTTCAGATCCGTTTATTTCGGAGTCTGTTAAACCCGCTCCTCTGCTATATATGTAATGTTCTTCAATGCAATGATAAGATTGATATGTGCTAATTCTTCCAATTCTTTCTTGGTATCAGAGCGGGTTAGCGATTGCTGCATTGAGAAGCCATCCATCAATCTGCTGCGTGGAGGAGCCGTCAGTCAGACTCTGATTCGCTAAGAGAAAGCACACCCCAGTCCTGATTTCCTGCCAGCCGTCTGTATAGATCTGTTGCTGGAGCCGTCTGTATTAGCCATCATCTGTCACATAAATCGCTGCTGAATCATGTACAAGGTAATCACTATTTTGAACATGGGAATTTTTACAACAACAAACTATGTATTTTTCTTTGATGAGGAGGAAGAGGATGATTACTGTAGTTATTATGACGGAGACCAGGAAATTCCATTAGAGCAAGAGGAGGCTCTTAAAGATATGGAGGACGTAAATGCCCTGGATGAGAAACCCGCAACAGGGAGCAAAGAGTACTCCATTGTAGAAGTGAATGAGATTGAGGGAGTAACCGTGTGCATGCATAAGCCGTCATTGTGCATGGAAAATTCACCCAAAGTCAATAGTCGCCCACTGTATAAAAGAGAAGCGATTGAATCAAAGCGCAGAGGTCGAGAAGAGCCACCAAATCAATTGTATGAACAACAGTGGATAGCCTAAAAGGGTGAAATTTGTCGATGGGTGCAGAGTAATTGCCGGTGCATTGTCTATCCAAGTTCGAAGACTACACTCCCTGTACATCAGTGCAGATTCAGATCCACAATATCGTTATTTTTGTCTTTCAAATCTGTTGCCTTGAATCCTCCGCTTGATGAAGTGGCACACATGGCAGCCACAATCCTTATGTGTTTTCATTTAGAAGTTCTTATTATATTTCCTTTAGTGTTTGTTGTTTCTGCTGTCACAGGGCGAATGTAATCATAGACGGCAGCTATAAATCTGTGTTTGAAATTCATTGTTTTATGGAGTGGTGTGAGGTGTGGTGTGCTTAAAGTTTTTTTTATATATTTACGTGTTTATGTAAAAGAAAGTAGGAACTCTTGTATCTTGATATAAGCTGGCAGCCCCGGTTTCAAGAACAATTGTTCTTATAAGAAGTCACCTTGTATAATTGAATGTTGAGGACATTCCGTATCCAAACTGCTCTTCTAGACACTGAAGGATAACCGAAAGCAAAAATCCGACAGATGGAGGCATGTTCATAGAGTGCATCAATAATTGACATCTTTTATCACGGAAGCCCCGATGAGCCGAGTTGTCAAATTGTCCATTGTACAAGTTCTAGAATGATGGTCTGAAGCATTTATGCTTTAAATGAGTTGAATGCTAAGCTCGAAGAAGAGGAAGAGAAAGAGCGCAGTCCGGAGGCATCAGAGTGGGTGTAGGAGCTAATGAAGACCAGTCAGACAAGTTGTGTTGTAACCATTTGTTATATTATGTTAGCATTAAAGGTGTGGTAGAAAATAAAGTCCATTTCTCCATTAAGGGGGAGTGTTAGAGAATAATGGAGAATAAGATCTTATTGTTACAAGCAGATTCACGAGCGGTTCAGATCCGTTTATTTCGGAGTCTGTTAAACCTGCTCCTCTGCTGTATATGTAATGTTCTTCAATGCAATGATAAGATTGATATGTGCTAATTCTTCCAATTCTTTCTCCCTGGTCTTGGACCAAGTAGTTCTTGGTTGTGTACCAAGATGTGATGATGTGTGATATTATTCCTCTCTCCTGGGATGGTCCGTGAGACCTAGGAGCAACCACTAATATGGACATGACTACATCATGGATGTTTCCCCTTATGCAGTGATGATAAAAGTTTCTAAGTGATTATGAGACTTATGTGGACATGTTTTTCCATTGAAAAGGACCCCCTTGACTTTGTATTTTATTCCCCTCTTCCTTGATCTTGTTTCCTTTCTTGTTGATTGTTGTGTTGGGGTTTTATAAGTCACTTTGAATTAATTGAATTTTAATTAATATTTTAATTAATTAATAATATTAATTAATTATTAATTATCTTTTATTTATTTTATTTTTTATTAGGGTTTGAATTAATCCTAAAGATAGGATTAAAAACCCTAACCTACCCACCTAATATATAAATAAGAGCCTACCCCTCTCTCATTTACATACACTCTCTTCATTCTTCCTATATCTATTGTTGTTGTAGCTACCTTAGTTTGTCTTTCTTGGTGATGGTACAACTTCTCTTGTGGTCTTTCTCTTTCATATCTGAAGTATTGTTCTATTGGCTTGGAGCTTCAACTGTTTTTGTCTACTAGTTTAGAGATGCTACAGAACTCTCCTTCACTGTCTCTATATGCTATAGATTCCTTTGGCTGCCCTAGACCTCACCTTGTCTCCCGCGGATTATTCCCTTGACTGTCTAAAGGAGCTACAAACTGCTGTAGTTTTCATAGCCCTTTCTTTGACCTCACTTTGGGATGTCGCTATGTGTGTGAGGGTACAATGACCTCCATTCCTCTTGCTTCCAATGTATAGTGACCTCCATTCCTCTTTCTGCCACTGTACAATGACCTCCATTCCTCTTCTTGCCATTGTATGAGTGACCTCCATTCCTCATGTTGCTACTGTATGTTGAGGGTGCCACTTCCTCCTAGGTAGTATTTGGCTCCACCTCTTTGATTACTGGTGCCTTCTCCTTGTTGTCCCTATTGATGGTGCCATCCTTCTTGAAGGGTTTTGTTGCTGTAGAAAATTATAGTTCAGTTTGGATAGTTTTGTTGTGGGTGTTTGCATCAACTTTGTATGTGGCGATCCTTGGAAAAATGGTCTAACTAATATCATGATATATGATCATAACCATTGAGTTTGATCCATGACTTTAAGATAATTTTCTGATCATATTAAAGGGGACAACATCTACATGTGACAGGTACATCCTTCATTGGCTAGAGGTAAATTAAGATTTGTTTTGTTTCAAATCTGCATTCAGAAAATTTGTTTTCATATGCTCAGATCTAACTTTCTTCTTCAGTTAAATGTTTTAAGTGTAGATCTATATTTGTATTAGTGCACAAATTTGAAAAGATATTACTATTTTCTATTTTTCCCTTAAAATCTAACATGGAATCAGAGCATAGGGTGTGAAAAGAGCTCATTAGTGGCAAACTCTTGAGCCTACATAGATCCACATATAAGGGATTGTTTTTGTAGATCATTAGTAAGATTGTTTTATCCTGTTTACAATATGAATCTATCATTAGACTCTATAACCCGACCTATTATAAGGCTGAGCTAGCCACAGGTCCAAGAAAAATCTGAGAGTATTGAACATGTCTGGATTGATTATAGGTGCTGGTACAAGCCCCATTTATGGAAATTACTAGCAACATTTCCTAGCCCTGTTTTGGGCATTCCAATTTCAGATCTAGATCAATTCTTGAGGCAACTTGAGGATGACATTCTACATAAATAAGAAGGATACCTAATCCTTCTAGAAACTACCTCTAGCACCGACCACAACCACTATAGGTCAAAGGAAAATTGCAGATCTATCCTAAAAAGTGAGGCAATTCAAGTACATATCTAAGGCAAGATCTTTGTAGTGAAAATGAGACTGATTTCAGACTTGACCTATTGCTAAA
>ML800340.1:106022-123276 GCA_009831015.1 Picea engelmannii | reverse complement strand
AAAAAAAAAAAAAAAAAAAAAAAATTGAGTTTCAAAGGAGATAATGATATGTTTGATACACATTTTTTTGGACAAGTTGAGCATTGCCTTAAGACTATGTTTTAAATATGGATGATGATTTTTTTAAGACTGGAGAAATATTGAAAGCCCCACATCTCATATGTACTTGAACTTGAAGTGATATCTCTTCTGTGGAAGAGAAAAATATGTCTAGCCTCCATCTCTTCAACAAAACTCAAAATACTTAGTTTGAAAAGAACAAGACAGTTTGAAAATTGTAGTGGTTTATTGCATGAGAAGTGATTTAAAAATGTGATAATTACTTAAATAGTGCAATATCATTAGTTTTCTAAACCTACATAAAACATTGATCAAGTTGTGCAATTTTCTTCTTTTATTGAAAACACTTAATGAAATCCTTCAAGAAGAAAATCAAGTTAAATTAACCTAGAATGATGGTGGGTACCTTACCTAAGCCTTTATTGTTAACGATCAGTATTCACGTGTCATCCACATGAAATATTTAGAGCTCCTATTGGTTGATTGACAAAAGAAGGTTTGTGATGAAGGCTACTAAGGTCATGTTGTTGGAAAATAACATAAGCTATGACTGAGCAATATAGTCACATTCGGGAGATTCCTGTTACTATTGATATAATCCTTATTAGTCAGTTGATCTCTAAGTTGAAAAATAAAGGTTCAACTGATATTTTGGAGCCTAAGACTATGGTGTTCTATCATCACATTATCCTCCAATGAATTGCCGATATTTTTGGTTTAATGCATGAATGTGTTGAAGAAGATAATTATTGCCATGTTTGAACGATGTCGGGATTCATCTTGATGAGTAATATATTGAAGTGGAAATTTGGAGAAACTCAAAGTCCAGGTGTGTTTCATTTTCATTTAATCACTGAATTTAAAATAAGCTACTTAATATACCAAGAAGAGATATGATTATCTTGTCAAAATATCAATTATATTTTGGTTTCATGATCAAGAAAACCATGATCTCAGCATATACTTGTTGATATAAGCTAGGTTTGAGAACTCAATAGTATGATGGACTATTATCCCTGATATGAGAGTCCAACAAGTACACTTTTTGAGTCAATTTTAGGCTGTGTTGTTTTCTTGGTTAAGGAGTCCAACAAATTATCTTGGTAGTTGGGGTATTTCTTGATACAAAAAAGAACTTTTAATGACTGTGGTTGAGTTTTTAATTGCATGTGTTAATTAACCATTTATGAAGATGAATGAAAGAGGAAGGATTTAATGAAGAAGCATAGAATCCATAAGAAAATATATAGATCTGAACTGAAGCAATAATCACAGCAAACCATAACAAGATAAGTGATAACGGAGTTTGACACAAAATTGCCTATGTCTCCGGGCCTTTGTCTCAGTGGGGGAGGCTTTTTTATTTCTGTTCAAAGCTCAAAAAGTACATTGCATCAGTTCCATTAGGATATAAGAATAATCTGGTCATGTTCTTCTACATCTCTAGAACCCAATAGAAGAAACGACATGCAAAACGGATGATCGGAGCTCCCAGAAATGGCCCGCAAGTGTCTGCTCCTCAACAACTTCCCTGCATAAAAATGACTTTGTCTTGGCTTCCCTTCAACATAAATCTGCTCTGACTATACTTCATGGCCTCAAACATGCCTAGTTTTTATAGATATGAAGTTGGTTATCCATCCCCAACTTCCTCCCAAAATCTGGGCTCCAAAAATTCCCAATATCTCCCAAAAATGGGCAAAATCCTCCATTAACAGGCCTAAAAATCAATAAAAATCCAATACATAAGGTAAAAACCCACTTTATGCAACAAAATTAAAATATAGCGCAATGACCCTCGGCGCGTGCGCTAGTATAAGGTCACATGCACTATATATGGCCAAGCGCTGGCCCATTCTTGACGCTAGCTCCTGAATTTATGGCGTGTTCCATGGTCATGTGGCAATAAAACATAGGACCGCGCCCATACCATGGTCATAGCCCCAAAATATATGGTGAATGGCTCTTAACATGCGAGTTGGAGGTTATACATGGTCTGCGCCCCTGTGGTTACATACAAACAATGAAACCGTGGGCTGGGGCTTAGCCCCAACCCCTTTCCGCCCTCCATGCACATATATTAAAATATTTAAATATTTAAATGTGTTTGCTATCACAAGAAACATGTGGGTGCATTGTTGTTGGACCATTTCTTAAGGCGCAGGCCTCTGTGGAGAGGTTCAGGGTTTGATTCCTGTTATTTCTAAAACTTTTGCACACCAACGAGCCAACCAATGGGTGCCATGTGGCAGCCCATGATTGGGCCACGTGGCACTTCTCCATTCGATGAACCAATGCCACTTGTCAACTGTTGACTGGTCCAGTTGCTTGCCACATGTCTACCCTGTTAGCAAACCTTTCCAGTCACCACCTTCCACGTGTCTGCTGACGTACCTGCCAGTGCAACATCACCTTTTGACTGTTGACTTTTTTTTTTACTTTTTAGCTGTTTGGGAAAATGGTCAGAGTGCGATAACTCTCGCATACGACGCCCATTTGAGAAAGTGAATATATGGCTGAAATCAACGCGACGAGATAGACGCAATGGCACTAGTTTCATTCCATTACGAGAACTTTTATTTTTGAGCCTTTTTGAGCCTTATTAGTCTCTTGGATGCGATTCTGGATCACACCTCCCCACTAAAGGACCTTTTTGTCCCCAAAAGGTTACTGCAGTTAAAAAGCTCAGGATAGGCCACTCTGCTTGTCCTCTATCTCTGAACTCTGTCCTGTGCACCTGTCTCATCAAGATCAACTGTAACACAATCATGACAACTGAAAACATATTGTTAGCCATTTGAACCCTGTTACATCTTACTGAAGCCACTATCATCCATGTAGACAACATTACTATTGATAGAATAAAAAAGACGATTGCAAATGAGTTGATATACTTGTAATATTTTCATGACATGAGCTTATCTTGAAGCAACTTATGATTGATTTTCCATTCAACAATCATTTCTTGTTCTTACTTAAGATTGATTACTTCATTTGAAACAATTATTGGTTTGTTGCTTGCTTGCACTGCCTTCTTTAATTATTCCATTGTTTTAAGTGTTTTATTTGCCTTAACATGATGAACATGAACCACATAATCTTGACCTACTTTGGTTAATTGATATTGGTTCTTTGTCTTGTAGAATATTGCCTTACGATCATATAAGTATGGACTACCTAAGACCATTCCACATTCTCTTAATGACACTACATCACATGTTACTTCATCCACATACTTATATGAAATTGAAAATTTGATTGTGCACTGCTTTGTTATGTGCATTTGATGATGATTTCTTATCCATTTAAGTGTGTAAGGCTTATAATGTACTTGTGTTTTTAACCCCAATTGCTTAACCAATTCTTCTGAGATTAGATTATATTGAGATCCACTATCGATTAATGTGTCTATCTTAGTGTGTCGCATGATTACCCTTATATGAAACAAGTTCCTTCTATAATCAATGCCTTCACCAATTTTACCTGTCATACCAACCAATGAGATCTTTGATTCATCACCTGAATCTGATCCCAAGTCTGTGGGTCTTGTTGTCACTGCCACTATTTGCATTCCCTTATTTTCCTTGAACCACTTTGGCCTCTTCTCGGGATGCAATTGCCAACATCTATCCTCATCATGTCTCTCTTTCTTGCAATTCTTGCAAGAGGGCCTCTCTTCCTTTCTCGCCACTGCATTTTCCTTTTTTCCTGTCCACTTCCTCTTGTCCTCTTTCCTCAAATATGATTCCCCTGATACACCTGCTTTTCCTGCTTCAATATATGTAGCTTGAACATAAATCTCATCAAGGTTAGTGGGTCAAAACATGAATACAATGTTTCGAATATGTGTAGGTAAACCTCCTATATAATTCATAAGGGTTTCCTGTGTATGTAAAGGGATATATAACATCAATGCCATTTTACGAAAGCTATCTGTATACTCTTGCACTATTTTTCCTTTTCTTAGTTTTAAAGATTGCCATTCAATTAATTCTTTTTCTTTATAACCTAAAGGATAGAATTGTTTCCTAAGTGCAGAAATGAAGCTTTGCCATGATGGAAATACATTACCCACTTGTTGCGTTCCATTTTGCAACTTTATTTTCCACCAGATGAGAGCTATACCTACAAGTCTCAAAGATGCCAACTTGATTTGTGTGGCCTCATCCTTGATCTATTGCACATTGCAGTAAACCTCCATTTGCCTGACCCAATTGTCAAGTTTCTCTACATTTACTTCACCATCATATATGGGCAACTCAAATTTAACATCAAGTTTTAATAATGGCATTTCCTTTTTATGTTTATGAACATGTTTCTTTGCATTAGATTTAGAACTTGAACTTGAAGAAGAAGGAGAAGAAAGAGGTGATGATGGAGGTGAAGGAGGAATCTGAGGAGGATCCTCTTCCTCTTCACCTTTTCCCTTTGAAGATTCACCCAGATTTGGTCTTTTCCATTAGAAGTAATCATCATACAAAACTTTCACCATCTCCAACATAGCAAGGAAAGTTTTCTGGAACTCTTTCTCATCCTGAGAAAGCTCTTCTTCCGATGCCATCTTCTCACTGTGAGAAGCTCTCTTTCTCAATCCAATTAATGGATTCTCTTTAACAAGATCTCCTTCACCATGCTATAGCTTTTCCCTAGTTAACATGCAAAACTCAAATCCAAATGTCAACTAGCTCTGATACCACTTGATCCGAAAAGATCTTTTAATGACTGTGGTTGAGTTTTTAATTGCATGTGTTAATTAACCATTTATGAAGCTAAATGAAAGAGGAAGGATTTAATGAAGAATCATAGTAGCCATAAGAAAATATATAGATTTTGAACTGAAGCAATAAGAACAGAAAACCATAAAAAGAGAAGTGATAACGGAGTTCGACACAAAATTGCCTACATCTCCGGGCCTTTGTCTCAGTGGGGGAGGCTTCTATATTTCTGTTCAAAGCTCAAAAAGTACATCACAGCAGTGCCATTAGGCTACAAGACTGATTTGGTCATGTTCTTCCAGATCTCTTAAACCCAGCAAAAGAAATGACACGCAAAATGGATGATCGGAGCTCCCAAAAATGGCCCGCAAGCGTCTGCTCCTCAACAACTTCCTTGCATAAAAATGGCTTTGGATTGGCTTCCCTTCAACATAACTCTTCTTTGATTGTCTTTCATGGCCTCAAACAGGCCTGGATTTTATATATCTGAAGTTAGTTATCCATCCCCAACTTCTTCCCAAAATCTGGGCTCCCAAAATGCCCAATATCTCCCAAAAAGGGGCAAAATCCTACATTAACAAGCCTGGAAATCAATAAAAATCCAATACATAGGGTAAAAACCCACTCTATGCAACAAAATTCAAATATATCCCAAAGGCCCTGGGTGCGCACACTAGTATAGAGTCACATGCACTATATATGGCCAAGCACTAGCCCATTCTTGGCGCTAGCTCCTGAATTTATGGCGTGTTCCATGGTCATGTGGCAATAAAACATAGGACCGCACCCATACCATGGTCATAGCCTCGAAATATATGGTGAATGGTGCTTAACATGCGTGCTGGAGGTTATACATGGTCCGCGCCCCCGTGGTTACATGCAAACAATGAAACTGTGGGCTGGGGCTTAGCCCCAACCCCTTTCCACCCTCCATGCACATATATTAAAATATTAAAATATTAAAATGTGTTTGCTATCACAAGAAACATGTGGGCGCATTGGTGTTGGACCATTTCTTAAGGTGCAGGACTTTGTGGAGAGGTTCAGGGTTTGATTCCTGTTAACTCTAAAAAAGTTTCACACCAACGAGCCAACCAATGGGTGCCAAATGGCAGCCCATGACTGGGCCACGTGGCACCTCTCCATTCGACGAACCAATGCCACTTGTCAACCGTTGAGTGGTCCAGTTGCCTGCCACATGTCTACCCTGTCAGCAAACCTGCCTAGTCACCACCTGCCACGTGTCTACTGATGTACTTTCCAGTGCCACGTTACCTTTTGACTATTGACTTTTTTTTTTACTTTTTAGCCATTTGGGAAAATAGTAAGACTGCGATAAATCTCGCATACGATGCCCGTTTGAGAAAGTGAATATATGGCCGAAATCAGTGTGACGAGACTGACGCAATGGAACCGGTTTCATTCCACTATGAGAACTTTCATTTTTGAGCCTTTTTGAGCCCTATCAGTCTCTTGGATCCGATTCTGGATCATTTCTCCCTCGTTTTTGGAACCCTACAGAATCCCTTTTTCATCGAGAGTCCCGAGATTATAATTGAGCCATTGTCCTTGGTACGAGAGCTCAATAAGGTTATACATGTCATCCAATGTATGTATCATGTAGTTTTCCAAAGAAAAGACTTGGTTAGTGGATAGTGAGGTCACATGACAGAAGCATAACTTGGTAAAATTCTGACTCAACTTTTCATATTAAACTTGGTACCGACACCAAGTACATATTGAAGAGATACGACACCAGATAAGAGTCAAAGGATCTTGTGGGTTCAAAGGGATCCAATTTGCACATGAAGGGAGGTAGGCATATTATGAGACTTAGAGGGAATAGTCCCAGTATATGAGTTAATCCATGACATGCAGCAGATGGAAGTGTTGAAAAATTCAAAGATAAAAGGAATTGACTATGACAAGATCTCTACTCCAGTTACCAGGTATACTTCCATCAGAATCATTATATCTCTTGCTGCAGTTTTTGGTTGGAATCTTCACCAGATGGATGTTAAGATTGTTTTTCTTAACGGTGAAGTTGAGCATGAGGTTTATATTGAGAAGCCTCAGGGTTTTGTGATACATGGGAAATAATCACATGTCTAAAAGATAAATAAAGCCTTGTATGGATTGAAACAAGCTCCAATAGCTCGGTATGGAAGAATTGATAGTTTTCTTCAGAGTCTTGGGTTCACCAAGAGTATATTAGATCCCGATATTTATATAAAGATTGTACAATATCATCCTGTTATCTTAGTATTATAGGTGAATGATCTCTTCCTTACAGAAGAGGAACATTTGATAGCTTAGACTAAGAGGGAATTTTTCAGCAGAATTTGAAATGGAGGACTTCAATCTTTTGCATTACTTTCTTAGCTTAGAGGTGTGGTAGAAACATGGTGAGACATTTCTCTCACAAAGAAAGAATGCAATTGATGTGCTTCATAGATTTGGCATGTTGAATTGTAAGTCCATGAACACACCTATGATTTCTAATCTAAAGAAACTACTTGATCAATCTACAGGCTGAGATCCAAAATACCCCACCATTTATCGTCAAATTATTGGGTCTGTGATGTATCTAGTACATACCAAACCGAGCATATGTTATGAAGTGAATTCCCTTAGCCAGTTCATGTGTGAACCCAATCATATTCATATGGTTGTTGCCAAACATATTCTCAGATATGTTCAGGGGACTATAGCCTATGGGATTAGATACACCTTCAACGGAGGTGTAATGCTTCATGGATATATAGATTCAGATTGGATGGGCAATACAATGGACCGAAAGAGTACTTCCGGATATTGTTTTAGTTTGGGTTTAGCTATGATGTCCCAGTCCAGCAGGAAACAAGGCTCCATATCCCATAGCACTGCAAAGGGAGAATACATTGCTACAAGTGCTGCGAGTAGAGAAGCAATGTGGCTCAGAAAGCTACTCTCAGATTTTTTCAGTGCTGAGTTGGAACCCACATTAATCCACTATGATAACCAGAGTCGTGTAAAGATCTCCGTGATTCCTATGTTTTCATGATAGAACAAAACACATTGAGATGATATATCACTATGTTCGGGACATAGTGCAGAAGAACATTCTCAGTATTCAGTATGTTTTGATGGCGGAACAAACCACATATATTTTGACCAAGTCTGTGTCATTGACAACGTATGTGTACTTTAGAGACAAGCTTGGTGTTGCTGAGAATGCCTCTCTTGCTAAGAGGGAGTGTTGAAATTAGTGCAACTGCAAGAGCCATTCTCCAGGGGATAATTAAGACCCTAGCTGAGATCTAGGGCCCTAGTGCACTCCTGGGGTTTCTTGGTTTGGGACCAAGCAGTTAGAGCCATGGAAAAATACCCTAATGAGGGCCCCTTGTATATTACTGAGGTTCTTGGTCAAGGAACAAGCAGTAAGTCCCTAGATATGTTCTAGGGCCCTTGGATGTGTTCAAGTGAATCCTTGCTCGGTGCTTGTATTGATCCTTGGATGTGTTCCTTGGTGGTTGATGATGTAAGTCCCTAGATGTGTTCTAGGGAATCCTTGCTTAAACTCTTGGGTTGATACTTGATCTTGTACCTTGGTGGATGAAAGACACTAGATATGTTCTAGGGCCCCCAAATGTGTTCTAGGGTACCCTTGTCTTGGACCATGTAGTTCTTGGTTGTGTACCAAGATGTGATGGTGTGTGATCTTCTTCCTCTCTCCCGGGATGGTCCATGAGACCTAGGAGCAACCATGAATATGGACATGACGACATCATGGATGTTTCCCCTTATGCAGTGATCATAAAAGTTTATAAGCGATTATGAGACTTATGTGGACATGTTTTGCCATTGAAAAGGACCCCCTTACTTTGTCTCTTATTCCCCTCTTGCTTGGTCTTATTTCCTTTTTTTTTTTAATGTTGTGTTGGGGTTTTATAAGTCACTTTGATTTAATTGACTTTTAATTAATATTTTAATTAATTAAAAATATTAATTAATTATTAATTATCTTATTTTTTCTTAGGGTTTGACTTAATCCTAAAAATAAGATTAAAATAAAAAACCCTAACCTACCCACTTAAGATATAAATAAGAGCCTACCCCTCTACCCCTCTCTCATTTATATACACTCTCTTCATTCTTCCTATTTCTATTGTTGCTGCTGCTACCCCAGTTTGTCTTTCACCAACTCTTGTGGTCTTTCTCTTTCAGATCTGAAGTATTGTCTAGACACTTGCTCTTCTACTGGCTGGGAGCTTCAACTGTTTTTGTCTACCGGTTTAGAGGTGCTACAGAGCTCTCCTTGACTGTCTCTGTATTCTACGGATTCCTTTGGCTGCCGTAGACCTCACCTTGGCTCCTGTGAACTATTCCCTTGGCTATCTAAAGGAGCCACAAACTGTTGTAGATGTCGCGGACCTTTCTTTGACCTTAGTTGGGCTGTCGCTGTGTGTGTGAGGGTACAGTGACCTCCATTCCTCTTGCTGCCACTATACAATGACCTCCATTACTCTTGGTGCCACTGTATGTTGAGGGTGGCACTGCCTCCTAGGAAATGTTTGGCTCCACCTCCTTGATTACTGGTGCCTTGTCCTTGTTGTCCCTATTGCTGGTGCCATCCTTCTTGAAGTGTTTTGTTGCTGTAGCAAATTACAGTTCAGTTTGGACAGTTTTTTTTGGGTGTTTACATCAGCTTTGTATGTGGTTCTCCTTGGAAAAACAATATACCTAATATCATGATACATGATCATAACCCTTGAGTTTGATCCATGACTTTAAGCTACTTTTATGAGCATATTAAAGGGCACAACGTCTACATGTGATAGGTACATCTTTTATTGGCTAAAGGTAAATTAAATTTGTTTTGTTTGAAATCTGCATTCAGAAAATTTGTTTTCATATGCTCAGATCTAGCTTTCTACTTCAGTTAAATGTTTTAAGTGTTGATCTATATTTGTATTAGTGCACAGATTTGAAAAGATATTATTGTTTTCTATTTTTTCCCTAAAATCTAACAAGTTTAATATTATTTCCTAAGTGTAAATTTACCAACTCAGCCTCCGTTTAATGAACTTGTGACTCTTCTTGGATTTCCCTAGACCTGTTGGTCCTCCTGGTCGGATGCTAAGAGTTTAGAGATGGAATTCCACTCATTAAATCACATATGAGCATACCTCCATTGAAACCCTATTCGAGTTATTTACCTACATAATCCTCCTTGCCAAGAAACAAAGAGTACGAGGAACATGTAATTAGGTCTAAAGGAATGTCCTTTGAGGGACTTAATGATTGAGGTACCTTTGAGGGACTTAATAATTGAGGTAGAATCTCAGGTGGAGAATATGCATTCTCATTGGTGTCCACACATAGGAATAAATCCATATCCTTTCAAATCCTTCACCTTGTACCTTCCAACATCACTCAACGGGTTGATGTGATGGATTAACAAATTCTCTAACATCATGGTGCATATTTGTGACGATTTGGGAATATGGCCACTGGTGTTATCTTGCTAGCTTACCTAGAATTGCTATGGTTTCATCCTCCATTGGACTGTTATTTTGCTAGCTTACATAGAATTTCTATGGTTTCTTTCTCTAGTGGGCTTACTATAGTTTTGATTCTTCTAAGAAGTGGGAGTTTGGATCTAATCCTAACATCCATTGGATCGAACCAAATTTGCTATCCCTCTAGTCTTCATAGAAATACATAATTTCATCGTCCATTCCAGGTAAAAACCTTGGTCCTTCCCTATATCTGAATCTGGCATCAAGCTTTTGATAGTTTGAACAAAATGGTATGCCAAGCTTATTCCTTCAACAGTGATCCACTATGGAGGATGTGCTTAGCCACAAAACCAAAACATTAAATGGAACACTTTAACAAGTGATTGGAGATACGTAAACTGGAAGTCTGCATCTATCGAGGTAATTTGCTACAGAGTTGAGTCCATAGGAAGAGCCCGGGCCGTAGAATATTCTCGGTGAATCAGTGTAGCATTGGCAGATTTGAACAACACAAAGCTTCAACCAAATAGACCTAGCAACCGATGTAATCCTTTAGCCAGTTTGGAGATGATAGTCACTTGTTCATGGGGAGAGGGATTTACATCCTGTCTTCCAACTGAAGAGAGAAGGCGAAGGAACCACTTGCCTTAAATATACAAGCTGAAACCCTAAACCACCTATTGTTGTCCAACAACCATCGGGTCCAAATTCATTCAAGATGAAGACAAGAGCTCACTCTACGCTGTGCAGTGAGATCCACCCTTCATTCTTCAACCACCTGATACTCTCGAGACTTGAACACTACTCCATTAACCACGACCTCCTCAACCTCGACCCTCCTCAACCTCGACTCGGTTGTTCACTATCTGAGAACAAATTACCATGAGTACAGATGCCACAAAGAAGATCCTTTCAGAAAAACAATTTGCGGGCTATTTAACCCTAAATAACTTCATGTTCGGGCTATTTGAACCCAAAATAACTTCTTACTATAACTTCATTTCAAAAAATGGTGCTGCAGGCTATTCAAACCTCCATTTCTAGAGTAGTGACATTACATTGATCTTATGGGGAGAGGGATTTACATCTCGGCTTCCAGTGGAAGAGAGAGAAGGCGAAGGAACCACTTGACATGATATCTTCTAACAACTATTTTCTAACAACTACTACGCTGCTATACCATCGAACCTGGATTTATGAAGATGAAGCCAAGAGCTTACTCTACACTACCAAATAAATTTGTTTATTTATAATTAAATCATTGTTTAAATATTGTAATATTTTACACATATATGAAAAATTAAAATCTCAATACTCAATTGTAAATCATTTAAATTTTTGAAATTAATATATTTTTCTTTTATAAATATTAACATTTATCACTAATCAAGATATTTTAATGAAATTGTAAATCATTTAACTTTTTGAACCTAATATATTTCTCTTTTATATAAATATTAACATTTACCATTAATCTAGATATTTTAATGAAATTGAAAAAGTGGAACAAAGCCTATTTTAATGAAATTGAAGAAGGAGAACAAAGTCCAGAAATTAAAAAAAAAGAAATTTAAAAAAGAAAGAAAGTTAAAGATGAAAAAAAAAATATGTTAATGAAATTGAAGGGGTTGTAAGAAATTGAAAAAACCAATAAGATGAATAAAAGAATTTAAAATTTAAAAGAAAATAAAAAATGGAAAAAAATTTAAAAAGTAAGAAAACTTAAGATGAATAAAACAATTTAAAATTTAAAAGAAAATGGAAAAAAATTAAAAAGTAAGAAAACTTAATATATGAAAATTCCAAATTCTTTTTTAGGTTTCCAAATTTGATTAAATTTTCAAATTTTAAATATATGTGAAATGAAAAATTAATAACAAATATATGATTTACTGTTAACTTCAGATTTTAAATATATTTGAAATGAAAAATTAATAACAAATATATAATTTTAATGTTTTTAATTTTACATTTAATCAGAATATACGTGACATGAAAAATTAATAGATTTTAATGTTTTTAATTTTACATAAATGTATAACTTAAAGTTTTTTTATGTTCTTATATGAAAATTTTGTTTAAAAAAATTTAACATCTTTTTCAAATCCACAAATTAAATAAAAAAAACCTATCAAACAAATATATTAAAAAATCAATATATTTTAATATAATTTGATTGTATAGCCCGTAGGGGTGTAGACAGATTGGCAAGTGCCGTGTAAATGGAAGGAACTATGTAAAATGAGGTCTCAAGGTCGATTCTCACCCCGATTTACTAGGAGGGCCAGGATTCGACCCCGTGTCACGCGAGTACGATACATAGGAAACCAACAAAATAAAGAGTTTTTGTCCTCTCCTTTTCCCATGAATCTTAAAGTTATACTATTTATTTATTGTTTTAATACTGAATAGGAAACCAACAAAATCAATAGTGGTTGTTGTTTTTATTTACTGTTTTAATATTGAATAGGAAACTAACAAAATCAAGATTGTTGTTTTATATTTTTGTAAGGTAATTTTTTTTTAATATTATGTTTATTTATTGAGTATTTTAAATGAAAAAAATAATGTTTATTCAAATTTTAATAAATAAACATTGTAATATATATTTTAAATTAAAAACAATGTTTATTAAAATTTTAATAAATATGAATATAAATTTAATGATTTTTTTTTTTTAATATTATGTTTATTTATTGAGTATTTTAAATGAAAAAAATAATGTTTATTCAAATTTTAATAAATAAACATTGTAATATATATTTTAAATGGAAAACAATGTTTATTAAAATTTTAATAAATATGAATATAAATTTAGTGATTTTGTTTTTTTTAACTAAGAGTTAAATAATTATTAATAAGAGGAAAAATACTATAAAGTATATTTATAAATGATGAAATCATTAAAATTTTAACAAATATAAATATAATAAAAGAGTATTACCTAAAAGGTAAAAGAATATGAATAACAATCAATTAAAAAAAATATTATAAAATATATTTTACAAATTCTGAAATAATCGAATAAACCTAATTAAACATATTTTGCTTTTAAAAATTCATTACAATTATACAAATAATCCAAATTACAGTGGTAAAATCAAACAAAATAATAACAATGGTTATGATAAATACTTCCATACATAGCATGGTGCAAAGAATCAACCTCAACCAATTTATTGATTTAATTATTATAATACCAAAAAATTTATTTCTTAAGAAATTCAAAATTATCTTTATTCCCTTCCATTGATGTTTTGTTTAAGAGTTTTTGTATTGTTTAACCATTTTTTCCATAACAATTAGGCTCTCCATAGTTACCAACTTTGTGACCTCAAAAACTTGAACTTGACAAACATCAAAATCAACTCTAATTTTGAAAATTAGTGCTACTAGCAACCCTTTTCTTTTGGGGAGTGTGGGGGGATAAAATTACCACATTTTGCAATGATGTGCTTAAGAACCACATAAAATTGCCAACAAGAACCTTAAAATAAACTCCTAAATTGAAAAGTGGTGTCAACACCAACACCCTCTTTTTTGGGGGTTAAAAATTATAACTTACTTGAAACCATGGGCATATCAACCTATACTATTGCAACCGAAAGCTCAAAATCAACCTTAGGATAAAAAAAAATGACGCTCCTAGTAGCAACCCTCATTTTTTTGGGTAAAAATTGTAACTTCTTTGAAACCAATGACCTTGTAAATTGATATCCTTGCAATCGGAATATTAAAATCAACCTCCCCCAATAGAAAAAAGAGGGGTTACCATTACCGGTAGGTAGTGGCCACACTAATCCCTTTTTTCTTGGGCTTAAAATTATGGCATTTGCAAGAGCTACGACATCTAACTTGAGGGACATAAGTCGTGAATTTGCAAGAGCTACAACATCTAATTTGAGGGCACATGCTTCTGATGCTTCCCAACCACTCGAGCTAAACATGTGTGATGAAGATAGAACATGTGACAAGTGAGATTTGAACTTGAGTGGGGAGTATAACAACTTTTCTCTTTACCACTCAAGCTAGATCCATGCTAGTAGCACATATTTTCAATTTGGGGATTGATTTTAATATTTTGGTTGCAAGGGTATCAACTATCAAGGCCATTGGTTTTGAAAAAGGTTTTTAATAGAAACATTATGAGGTTGATAAGGACATGGTTGCAAAATATGATAATTTTTAAATCCCACCGCCCAAATAAAGATGTTATCCATAACACCTCTTTTCAAAACAAGGATAAAAATTGTGACTAAATACTACCTAAAAAACAAAAAACTATGAAATGTTCTTGTTAATTTGGTAACTATGTTGCTCCATAAATGAAAATACAATATAAATAAAAAAAAAAGAATAAAAAACCATATATTTTTGAAATAAATAAAAAAGGTTTACCTTTAAAAGTTTTGACAATCAATTTTTTTGATAAGTGACTTCTTTCATGATATTTGACATTGGTTTACCTTTAAAAGTTTTGATCATCATTTTTTTGATAAGTGACTTCTTTCATGATGTTTTACATTGCAAAATGCAATTTTTTGATAAGTGACTTCTTTCATGATGTTTGACATTGTAAAATTTCAATATTTATTTTTTGGATGAAATGCAGTACATACTAGCACAGCCACATAAATGTGGCTAATGAACGTCAATAAGCATATTTCATTTAGAATCCCTATTTAGGGTTTAACTCAGAATTAGAGTTTGCAAATTAAATATGTTTATCTACTTTAGCCATAGTTATGTTGCTAGTTAGATATGCAATTATTTATGGATGTGGTAGTTAGATATGCAATTACAGTGTTAGAACAAAATAGATTGTATTATCTGTGTTAAAAAAAATGCAATTATTTATGTCCGTGCTAGTTAGATTTGCAATTACAATGATATATGATCACTTGGAGAATGTGATCATTGCGGTTTATTAACCAAGTCTTCTCTCATAACTCTTAGAATGGGTTCAACATCTACTTCTTGTCAAAGGAATAATTATTTAATTTTGGATATGGATGCTAGTATAGCTTCATCGCTCTTACTTCTATATTCATCTATGATTTTGAAGAACAATGAGGGCACGAAAGGGAGGAGGCTTATGACACTCATAACTAAAAAATACCAGAACATTTTAGAAGATGAACCATAATATAAAGGAATATCCACTCACCTTCAGTACACGAGATATCTCATGATTTTTTTCTTTCGAAAGAACCGCGAAGCTTCTGAAGGAAACATACACAACACTTGCTAGTTACATAATATCCATGTAGTTTAGGGATTTCCACAGATGTACAACAACGTCTGTGTACCCAGTGGTTCACCCTCCAACACTCCATAATTCACATGCATTAGGCTGTTCACACTCCAACCCACTCTAAACATGGCATTAGGCCATTCACATTCCAATCCGTTGTTAATTATTCAAAATTGGAAATAAAAAATTGCATAGATATCTTGTTAATCATCTAAATGTGTCAATCATATGACTTTATAGTAATTTCTTAATATGATTAGGTAAATGTGAAAAAGTAAAGAGGTTAACCGAACATTTTAGAAGATGAACCATAATATAAAGGAATATCCACTCACCTTCAGCACACAAGATATCTCATGATTTTGTTCTTTCGAAAGAACCGTGAAGCTTTTGAAGGAAACATACACAACACTTGCTAGTTACATAATATCCATGCAGTTTAGGGATTTCCACAGATGTACAACAACGTCTTGTACCCAGTGGTTCACCCTCCAACACTCCATAATTCACACACATTAGGCTGTTCACACTCCAATCCACTCTAAACATGGAATTAGGCCATTCACATTCCAATCCGTTGTTAATTATTCAAATTTGGAAATAAAAATTTGCATACATATCTTGTTAATCATCTAAATGTGTCAATCATATGACTTTATAGTAATTTCTTAATATGATTAGGTAAATGTGAAAAAGTAAAGAGGTTAACCGATGCATTCATAAATGCAAGGAAGTTATGAACAATAAATCTCATTCACTGATTTGGGCGGACAAATAAGAATATGCCAACATCTTTAATTGTTAGCCATATGATTAAGTTTTTAGATTAAAAGATCATTAATTGTGCCCATTTTCAATAGGTATATGCCTTTCGGCGTAAAAATAATTATTATTCAATATTTATTTTTGAATGAAATGTAGTACATAATCCCATTATTATGGTGGAATTGGCATACAACACACTCTTGGAAATATATCATTAAGGCTCCACCATTGTTCTTGTTATCATTACTATTTTTTTTTCCATAGTTAGTGTTCTTGTTAGTAATACCACTTATTGGTATTTATTGAGCCTCTCACACCAACACATTTGAATGGTCGTGTAAAAAGGTCAATACTGGTATATAGGTTCCTTGCTAGGACTTGATTGATTTTTTTTATTGGATTTTGACAAAGTTGCATTCTGCATCCGACAACGTCATTTAGTGGCGACTATATTTTCCCATACCCCATTCAATCAATAAATCCATGTTTTATTCGTTTCACAATTTTTTTTTTTTAATTAATCCTATATACAACGATAGTAACTTCTATATAATTACAATACTCCCTTTCCGAACCCAAAAGCAACTTTTCCTTATAAAGTCTACATTCTTGGACCCACCCGAGAGGCATTCCATGTGGTACTGATACTCTCAAATTTTTACAGACCCTCTTTGCATGAATTTGGAGGCATTTCTACATGTTGCATCTCTGCCCAATGGACACACATGATAATGTTAATGACTATTAGTCTATCATTACATAAAGAAACTCGAGAATGGAGATTTAGGAATAAAAATAATTTTCATGGAGTAGGTACACTATACAAAGTACACTTCACCCATGTATTACAATTTCCATGTGGGTCTATGTTATGGCATGTGGTAGGGTAAATTAATCTCGTGAGACAATTCATTCCCTGTGCTATAATTGTGTTGAAATACACTCTACAATCGAGTATG
>ML800340.1:74168-89089 GCA_009831015.1 Picea engelmannii | reverse complement strand
GGTAGGGATAAAATGTTATTTCTAACATAAACACTCCCATATGATATGGGTTTTCATTAGAAAATGTTTCTACTATGAGTGGATATATCACTAGTGTTAGGTCACATGGCCCTCATAACATTATGATTCCTTGTTTCCTCACAGAGTTCCTACCATGTTTAAATTATGCCTACATATCCAACACAAATCCAATAAGTTGTCAATTTGAAGTTATATTATATGAATACAAATATCATCAATAAGATAAGCATTGAATATCTTTGGTCAATATGTCTGAAGTAATAAATGAGTATAATTTAATTAGTTCCCATCTAAGACTCTTTTATTTCTATAAATTAGACTTTATCATCCAAAATGAATTATTCTTTATAACATGTCAACAAAAACCTAAAAGGTTCTAAAGAATGTTTATTGGTCAATTCTTCGTGTAGTATGGTCTATGAGTAGTTGAATGGTTGAGGACTAAGTTGATTGGGGTTCTTGTTAGAAGAGCACTCAACGTTACCATGGAATAGATCAATTCTAATGGTTTCTTTGAGGGTGCATATATTAACCTCAATGGATTGACAATGTAAAGGGATTACAAGATCAAAAGCAACATGTGTATGGTGCATCGACAATAACTATTGAACCAATTCATTGTCATTAGGAAAAGGGCATCAAATGACATGTAGAAGTTGAATTGATTGTTCAATGGCATGTAAAGAAGATGAACAATTGTAATTATCTCTTAGAGATGGGATATAAGAACATGAATTGCTAGAGATTGAAAAAGGGAGGTAGAAGTTTGAAGATTACAATTGAGAAAGGATGTAATTATAGGTCTCTACAATTGGAAAAGACCACCAAAGTGGGAGATTGGTTACTTTTTCAGCAGTTTACTACACAAGTAGGTCACTCATGTCTTACACAGAGATGTGACCAAGACTCATGACAATATGTATGACATGTGAAGCATATAGGGAGATTTACTTACCCATTATCATTAGGTCTCACTAAATGGTTTCAATATGTGTTTTGTTAATCTAGTCCAAATATAAATGACTCTTGGCAATGAATATTTCTTTCTCTTGTTATAAAATGAAGAACACGGAAAAATGCAAAACTAATTACATAATCATGTTAATCATTGAATTTTTGAATTGGTTATCTGTTGATTTTGTTATGGAAAACAACTTACACCAACAACTATAACCATTGAAGCACATGGATCTCTAATTTGAAAAAGTTCCCAAGGAAAAAATTTAAATTAGGAAATATTTAGTAAAAATCAGTTATTTTTGTTATAGAAAAAGACTTACACCAACCACTATAACTATTGAAGTAGCACATGGCTCTCTAATTTGCGAAGATTCCCAAGGCAAAAAAATTGAATTAAGTAAGATTGAATAAAAATCAAAGAAAGGACCACACTTGTTATAGATTATTTTTGTTATGGAAAAAAAAATTAGAGCAACCACTATAACCATGGAAGCACATGGCTCTCTAATTTGAGAAAATGCCTAAGACAACAAATTAAATTAGGAAAGATTTAATAAAAATAAAAGAAAGGACCACACTTATTATCGATTGTTTTTGTTATGGACAAGAAAATACAACAACCACTATAACAATTGAAGAAAATGGCTCTCTAATTTGAAAAAATCCCCAAGGAAAAACATTAAATTAGGAAAGATTTAATCAAAATAAAGGAAAGGATTTGAAGCACATGGCTCTCTGATTTGAACAAATCCCCACGCAAAAAATTAAATTAGGAAAGATTTAATAAAAATAAGGAAAAAGATTCGAGGATGAGTTGGTTAGACTTGATTTATGTGATCACATTTTATATTTGAGATCTTGTTAAATTGTAAAATTAGGCAACCTTAAGTACAACAACCAACTTTCCTTTCAAGAGTTCAAAGCCCCATATACATGCATTAATGAGTGCTTGAAGAATTAACAATGGAGGGAATTTTCCTGCTAGGTTCCCAACCCAACCCAACTCTTTGCTTTTTAGAACAAAATGGAAAATTACAACTATAATGAAATTAATTTGTACGATCAACTCTAGTTTGTTTTCTCAAGTACCCGAAAATGATTTGTCCACGAATTGCTTTAGAAAACTCAGTTAATTGCCCGTTAATAGTTTCTTTGGTTTGGCTAACATTTTGGTTGATAAATTGTACTGAAGAAATTGTGGTATTCAAGCAGGTTGTTCTGGGTGAAGTGAAAGGTCATCTACAAGTTATCACTCTTAATAACCCACGTAAACTGAATATCATCAGCAGGAAAGTGGTAAACTAATCGACCGTCTCTTTTCATCTCTGATCCATGGTTAAGGAATTAGGCCAAGGAAATGTTTTCCTAAATTGGTTTGAGAATTCCTCTAATATGATATTCAGGCAATCCGATTAGCTGATCTCTATGAAAAATGGGAAACCGAGAATGATGCAGAGATGATGATAATTAAGGTAAAACTGTCCACTCTATTTGATTTCAATATTTTCTTGTCAACTTTTAAATACTGTACCTCTTTCAAACCTTCGTTTACATCTCTGTGGATTTCATTCAGGGAGTCGAGCAATCATTTTCTACTGGGGAGACTTGCGGGCATTGTATTATGGGAAGGCAGGTTGGTGTCCAATATTTTCGAACATTGACATATTTACTTCTTGGGCTAGTTTCCGAATAGTTCACTGTTAGATGGCATGCTTAAGTAACAATAGATGTTCATTGATTTCTCATTCTGCTCATGGTGTCTATTATTTTCTTATTCATTTTTCTGCCAAAACATCTACATGTGTTAGATGCACGTGAAACATAAATATCACTGAGATTGTTCTTAGAAGATATTCAAACTGTTTTATTTTTGTGTATGTATACATTATGTTATGAATAATAATCCATCAACTTTTTTGCAGACAAACATACTATGGAGCTTTTTTACAAAACCTATTGGCTTTACTATCACATCCATACATACAAGAAAACTCTGGTGCAGACGGTTACTTTTTAGTTTATATCAATTTTCATTTTTTATATTGTAATTATAATAAATGAACTCGGGCTTGGCCATCGGGCTGGCCCCCCACGACCAAGTCACCGTCCCACAGGGTCCAAGAAATTATTTCTTATTTATAAATTGAAAATGTAAATTAAAAATTATAGCAAAAATTATAACTAAAATTAAAATTATAACTAAAAATTATAACTAACATGAAATTTGTAATTTTTATAATTTCTTGGCCCCTGTCGGACTGTGACTTGGTCGTGGGTGGCCAGCCCTATGGCCAAGTCGTGGGCACGGCTTGGCCACAGGGTTGGCCACCCGCGACCAAGTCACAGTCCGACAGGGGCAAGAAATTATAAAAACTACAAATTGAAAATGTAAATTAAAAATCAACCATACATTTTAAAAATTAAAACTAAAAATATATACTAAAATTTAGAAAATTACCTGGAGTTCGACGCGTCCATGCTCACAAATGCCAACACGAACCCTACGCTCACAGACGACCTGCGCTCATGACCTCGACCTACGCTCACGACCTCGACCTGTGCTCACGACCTCGACCTACGCTCACAGACGACCTGCCTACAAAACCGACACTCACAACCTCTTCTCTAAAAAAACGACAACAAAGTTTGTAAAATGTTTCAAAATTGATGTGTGGTTGATATATAAACAATCTTTCAGCTGAAAGATTGTTCGATCGAACAATTTTTCGGCCGAAAGATTGTTCAGCCGAACAATTTTTTGGCCGAAAAATAGTTCGGTCGAACAATTGTTCGGCCGAAAGAGTATTTCGGCCGAACAATCGTTCAGCCGAAAGAGGATTGCCGGAAAGAAAATGTCCGACCGACTAAATTTTTACACGCAAATTGAGGGTGCGGTTATTGCACTGTTCGATTTGACCTTTCATTTTTCGGTCAAAAAATAGTTCAGCCGAAAACAATATCTTTCGGCCAAAAAATAATATTAGTTCGGCCGAAAAAAGGTTTTTTGGAATTTTGGAGACCTAATTGTCACGAAAGTGTAACCCACCTCTGTGATTTCACCCAGATATAATAAATAAATATACCAAGATATTTCAAGAGATCTAATAATATAATAGATAAATTTCAAATGTATATAAAAATAGGCACAAATATACAAAATACATAATTTCTATTAATGAGTGAAATGTAGAGAACTGTAAAATTACATAACAAAAGACTCACTAGAATGATGGAAGATTATCTCTGAGAAGAGATGTGATAGCTACACTCATTCACAATAAGATGATTGTTAAAATGAGGATCCAAATTCTTTTTTAACATAACGAAAATACAAAACCCTAACCTCGGAAGATGAAAATCCAACAGTTTTGGGGACCCCCTTTTGGGTAGTTTGGTGTATCAACTTTGGGGGGGCATAACTTTAGAATACAATCTCCATTTGGGGTGCACGATAGCTCGTTGGAAATGTATTGATGAGGATATTGATATAAAATGATTAATAATTTATTTGGAATTCTTAAATGTTCTCGATATCGAAAAAGAATCAGTTAGACCCTCAAAATGGCCCCAGAAGTTTAGGACCCAAAAAACTGCTAAAACTAGTAAATTGTCAGAAAACTATTTTGAGCCAGTTGGAATAGGTGGGTGGACACCGATATCCACCTATATCACCATTTTATTACTGCATCTATCAAAATTATAGCTATAATTGAAGTGTATCTAGCCAAATGAGCAAATGTCTCCTCATAATCTATTCCTTCTTTTTGGGAGAAACCAATAGCCATGAATCTTTCCTTATACTTCTCGACACTACCATTTGTTGAATGATTTATATTGTAGATCCATTTGGAACTCAACACTGAATTCTCTTTTTTTTCTCAGAACCACATCCCAAACATCATTATTCATAATGGACCGGTACTCCTCAATCATGGCATCCTTCCATACTTTCTTCTCTACAACCTCTTCATAACAGGTAGGCTCTGCATCAATACTATCACTTAACAATTCAATGTAACTAGAATATGGTCATGGTTTCTTATTTTCTATGAAATATCCATCTGTAGCACCATACTTGTGTGCATCTTGAATAATATCTTCAACCCAAGATGGTATTCTCTTATTTGTAGTCATGTCTTGGGGTGTATCTGTAGGTCTCTATGGTTATTCCATATCATGATATTCTAGAACATACCCTTCTGGTACAACATCATTACCTGTATCTGTATCTTCAATCCTAGGGGATTTAGTCTTCTCATCATAGAACACATCTGTATGATTCTGTATCGATCTACTGAAGGATGCATCCTCATCCATGGTAACATCTCTGCTGGTCTCAATCTACCTATGGATAGGGATGTAGACTCTATACGTATTCTATGTCTCACTATATCCAACAAATATACCCTTCTTTCCTTAAGGATCCATCCTCGATCTCTTATCCTTGGGAACATGCACATATACTGGACAACCAAATATTCTTAGGTGGCTGACCTCTGGATTTTCTCCTACAAACATTTATTCTAGTGTCTTGCTCCCAAGTATATGGTTACGACTTATGTTATGCACATATACATAAGTCCTTGCTACTTCTTCCCATAGATGCATCGGTAAATCTTGAAGATGAATCATAACATTTACTGCTTCCATTATCGCTCAGTCATTTCTTTTTTCTACAACATTCTGCTGAGAATTGTAGGGAGTGGTGAGCTTCCTCTTAATCTCAACTTCTCCGCAGAATGATTTGAAGTCATCTAATGTAAACTCTCCTCCATTATCAGACCTTAAAATATTTATATTTTTTTCAGAAATATTTTCTAAAAGGGATTTGAATTCCTTGAACTTGCTGAATACTTTGCTTTTTACTTTCAAGAAATAAATCCAACTTTTATGTGAGAAATCATCAATAGATGAAACATAATACACATACCCGCTAAGTGAAGTGGATGTCATTGGATCACACATGTCTGAGTGAATGATGTCCAAAGCTTCTTTGGCTTTGTTGTCACTGCTTCAAAACAAACTCTTCACGTTCTTACCTTGTGCACATCCCTTGCATATACCATCATGATTTACCTGAATCTCTAGCAAACCTGTCACCATATTTCTCACGATCGCTAATGCTTTTCAATGTATGTGAGAAAGTGTTCTATACCATAGCTCACTTAGATTTACTGTACTATGAACTAATGTTGAAACTGAGTGTCCCTTTAATTTGTATAGACCTATTTCTTGAACACCAATCACAATAGCATCATCAATAAACTTTCCTCTTGGCCACATAAGAACTTCACCATCAACGAAAGAAATTATGAATCATTTCTCATCCAATGCTTATATAGAAATGACATTCTTCTTCAAACTAGGTACATACAAAACATCTTTCGTCTTCATAGGATTTCTGGAATCCAACCTGTAGGAGGCTTCTCCCACCCATTTAATGGGATACTGATCTAGTCATCACCGAGCTTCACCTTATGAGGTGAATCCTTTTGAACCAAATTTGAAAGAGAATCACTATCAACAAGCCATGTGCCACATCCATGAGTGATTGCCCCTATAAGAGCTGATATCAAAACATATTCTTCACTTGAATCATATTCTTTTATTATCTTTTGAGCAGGTTCACCATCTTCTACGACATGAACATGATATATTTTATTCTTTCCTTTTCTGATTTGATCTTTTATGTGAGGATAGTTTCTTGCAATGTGTCCCATCTTCTGGCAGTTGTAGCATTTTTAACTTGAATAATCCTTTTTAGCTTTTTGTCTTTTGTGAACTTTGAAACTTCATGTGGGGATGAACCTTTTTCCTTCTTTTTCCTTTTCTTTTTTGTGTTGCTAGTGCTTGATTTTTGTCATCACCCAATTTTTCTTCTCTTGCTGCCAATCTAGCTTCTTATTGAGTGCAATATTCCCATAGCATGCTAAACATTGCTATCTTTCTTCTTGATCAGATTCCCAGAATAAATGATTCCCAAGACCTTGGGAGACTACTCAATGTAATCATTACTAGCTCAACATCTTCAACTATGTATCCAATGGCTTCAAGGTGTTCGTTGATTTGAGATATCCTCGTAAAGTAGGATTGTGTGGTTTATGAGTTATGTATCTTCACATTCTTGAGTTGTGTCCTCAATGTCATCTTCCAGTCGATATTATTGCCTTCATATAGTAAGGATAAAGCATAAAAAATATGATTTGGAGTCTTCAATGATGAGACATGATGGATTAAGTGATCATTGATAGAATTTGCAATAATGCTCTTTACTTTAACCAAGTTCTTTTTGTGTTTTTCCTTAGCTTCATCTCTCTTTGTCTCTTGAACTTCTTTTTCAATGAAGCCTTCTAAATCATTTTCTTCTAGAATGAGAATCAATCTATATTTCCACGCTCGTAATTTATCAACACCCTCAAGCTTCTCATCAAGCTTGGTGTTGGAAGTCATTTTGCCCTCGGATCTTGAAATTATGACAAAAAAATGAAATTTTGACCTTACCAGTGAGTGAGCTATGCCAAGGAGACCTCCTTTATTCAAAATTATTCTCCAAATTCATCCTTTATATTCCCAAACGCCTTGACCTAGAGTTTCATGAGGAAACCCTAATTTTTCAACTTTCAAATTTTATAGATCTGATTCGGGGGAAAGATGTGTCCTCCTTAAGTGAGCCTTTCTAAGCTCTTATCTTTCCCAACGAGTTTCTCTAGACTATGAAAAATTCTGTGAGGTCTTATGAGTGAGTTCCTCTAGACTATGAAAAATGACATTTTTCAGAGTAGTTCCGATATCATGTTGAGATTTTACTTAAGCAATTAAGAGTATTCAGAATTCTTTATAAATCATTTAACTTTTTGAACCTACTATATTTCTCTTTTATATAAATATTAACATTTTCCATTAATCAAGATGAAATTGAAGAAGTAGAACAAAGTCTATTTTAATGAAATTGAAGAAGTGGAACAAAGCTCAGAAATTTCAAAAAAGAAAGAAGCCACAAATTTTAAAAAGAAAGAAGGATAAAAATGAAAAGAAAAAAAAAGAATGTTAATGAAATTGAAAGGATTGTACTAAATTGAAAAAGCCCAAAAGATTAAAAAAAAATTGAAATTAAAAAGAAAAAATTAAGAAAAAATTAAAAAGTAAGAAAATTTAAAATGCAAAGATTCCAATTTTTACCTTTTCAAGATGGGTTAAAATTTTCAACTTTAAATACATGTGAAATGAAAAATTAGTGACAAGTATATGATTTAGTGTTAACTTCAAATTTTAAATATAAGTGAAATGAAAAATTAGTCACAAATATATTTTTTAATATCTTTCATTTTGCTATTATATTATTGTTTAAAGGAATGAGTTTTTAAAATTGTTAAAGTATGTGTCGTAGACATAGATTGCACTATTATTGTTTAAAGGGACGAGTTTTTAAAATTGTTAAAGTATGTATCATAGACATAGATTGTAGTAGTGAATAGGAGACCAACAAAATCATACATAGATTGTAGTAGTGAATAGGAGACCGACAAAATCAAGACTTTTTGTCTTCTCTTTTCTTCTATGAATCTTAAAGTTATGTTATTTATTTATTTTTATTGTTATTGTTTTATTATTGAAAGGATGAATTTTGTTTCTTCTATGTTTATTTATTAAATATTTTAAATGGAAAAATATTTTTTATCAAAATTTTAATAAATATTTTTACAAGGCTTATTTATTAAGTATTTTAATTTGAAAATTAATGTTTATTAAAATTTTAATATATCTATCTATTTATATTTAAATTTAGTGAAAATTTGTTATCTATAAAATAAAATAATTATTAATAAGAAGAAAAATATTATTAAATATATTTTATAAATTATAGAATTATTAAAATTTTAACAAATATAAATATAAATATAGTGAAAACTTATTACCAAAAGGTAAAAGAATTATTAATAAAAGTTAATTAAATTTATAGAAAAATATTATGAAAAATATTTTACAAATTATGAAATAATTTAATAAATTTACTTAAACATTTTACTTTTAGAATTTCATTACAATCGAGATAATCCAAATTATGATGGTAAAATCAAACCAACTAATACTAATGGTTATGATAGAGATTTAGAGATATAGCATGGTGCAAAAAATCAATCTCAACCAATTTATTGATTTAATTATTATAATACCAATACTTTTAGGCTCCACATAGTTACCAATTTGATGAGAATTGTGACCTCAAACATGAAATGTAACTCTAAAAGTCCATAATTCTCAGTGAAAAACATCAAAATCAACCCTAATGTGATAATGATACTCTCAAATTTTTAGAGACCTATACATGAATTTGGAGCCATTTCTATAGGTTGCATCTCTTCCCAATGGACACACATGATAATGTTAATGAATATTACTCTATCACTACATATAGGAACTCAAGAATGAATATTTAGGAGTTAAAAAGAATTTTCATGGAGTAGGTACACTATACAAAGTACTCTTTACCTATGTATCACAATTTAGATGTAGGTCTATGTTGTGATAATTGCACAGAAAGACACTCTACAGCCCAATATAGAAAAGATGTTTATGTAAAAAAATGTATTAAAGTAATAATAAAACATTAAAATAATAATAATAAATTTAAAATTAATATTTTTTGAATGTTGACTATATATATTTTTTTAATATATGAAGTATATAATTATTTTTTTAACATATTTAAAAAATATATTAATATATTTTAAATTATATATAATATTAATGTATTAAATTAGTTTAGATTCATCTTAACCTTAGATTTATCAAGTGTAGAGAATGATCAAATCTCTGAAAGTAAAAATCTTTTTTCCAAGTAAAAGTTAAAGGTTTTTAGGTAAAGAGATTTGACAATTATTGTAATGTTATAATTTTAAATTTGAAATGTCTAATCAAATAGGTTTTCGAACAAAAATATGTTTGTAGAATTCCAAAATTGTTTTAAGCTTAATAAACTTGCTAATATATATATATATTTTGTTAAAGTACTATTAAAATTAATTTCCTTTTAGATTACACTAAGAGAATTGAGTTGCATTTTATAACTCAATATTGAAGAATATTTGTAGTCCATCTCATATTTATATATATAAATTTAATATAATATTAATCAAATTATATCAACCATGAGTAGAAAATAATTTTAAAGCAATTTTTAATAAATATACTAGGCATTTCTTTCTTTAGAAAAACACACTAGCTTAGATTCATCTCAATTAAAGATTTTTTAAACATGGAGAGATTTGTACATCATTATTTTGGAGCTCTTGATACTTAATAAATCCAAAGTTAAAATAAATTTATACTAGTAATAACTATACACTAATTATACATATGCATCAATAACTACACACTAGAGTAGGATTGGAATTTCAAATCCTAGTTTCCTCAAAAAATTCATAATGCTTAATAGATCCAATGTTAAAGATGGATCTAAGCTGGTAAATAACTAAGTGAAGTGGATATTTAATTGAATTTAAAACATTCCATTATCTATCAATTTCCTCCCACATAAGAATGTAAATGGTACAAAGATCATAAAGAGTCAAATCTAAAACCATCAAATTATGTCTATGTGGCTTTTGGATAGCACATACAATCCCACACCATAAGTGAACAATGTTTTCATGCATGTCATGGAAACCAAAATCTCATAAGAATAAGCATTGAAGAACTTGTGTATTAACCTAAAAAGCTCATGTATTAAGCAATCAATCGGTCATGTAATGTAATCCTTGAAAGGTAACTTATAACAATGACAACAAAGTGTGAGACAAGGTTCCAAATGACAACAAAGTGTGAGACAAGGTTCCAATCTAGTCAAGTCAATAGTTTTATTGCCTAATAAAATGCCCAACCTATTTTTATCAACTAGTCCTTCTTCATGCCTAGATCTCTCAACATTTATTGGTAATTTCCTCTCTACCAAAAGTGCAAATACATATCATATGATAACCATAGTGATCCTCTATAAGTTTGGCCAATCATGATCACAAAGCATAAAAATACTAAAAAGATCCCGTTAATACAAACTTGTAATATGTGGGTTCATATTTCTTGAGGTTGGGAATAACCAGAAGATTTCATAGTATAGGTGAATTGATAAACCAACACAGTGTTGCTCCTCTTTGTTCATCAATCATTGGAAGTAGGGAGAGATAACGAGTCTTGCATGAAAGCCTCATCTGGCTGCTTCTTTTGGAAAATATCCATTATCTCTTCAATATTGTCCATTATTGTTAATTGGTTGTCCGATAAGTTTAAGTTATCTACCACCTGCACACTTTTTTCATTTTTGATTTGTGACAGTGTTAAGACAATATCAGGGATGAAGAAAAACTATATATTCAGATTAATTCATTGTATAAACTCCATTGACAGTCCATACATATAGTGCATTTAACACAATATGTAGGTTCAAAAAACAATCATAATACATCTCAATCCTCTGACACAGAAAACCCCAAAAGAAATAATAAAATCCTCTGACACAGAAAACCCCAAAAAGAAATAATAAAATTAGGTGGAAAAGTGTTAATTCCAGGAGTTTACTGGACTGTACACTTTACACCTTACATTTCATTTAAAGTAATTCAGATACATTTAATTCCAGGAGTTCACTGGACTGTACACTTTACACCTTACATTTCATTTAAAGTAATTCAGATACATTTCATTTAAATTTGTTCAGAGCCAATGTTGCATAATGCTTGCCACTTCTACAATGCATTTAACACAAAACAACCTTACAATATGTAGGTTTCGAATTAAAAATCAATCATAATACATCGCAATACAGAAAAACAAAAAAGGTTCGGTGGAAAACTGTTAATTCCAGGCTTGCACTGGATTGTACACTTTAAGCGGTGGAAAACTGTTAATTCCAGGCTTGCACTGGATTGGACACTTTACGCCGTGGAAAACTGTTAATTACAGGCTTGCACTGGATTGTACACTTTACGCCTTACATTTCATTTAAAGTAGTTCAGAGCCAGCGATGAATAATGTTTGCCAATTGCCACTTCTTCAAAACAATAATGATTTTAATGCATTCAGTGTAAGTGTCCTATTGAAAAAGTACATACCACGTAATAATTCAAACGTCCTCCGATTTGACTCAACAAATCTTTCATCGAGAATTGGTGTTGGCATCTGATTTCCCTTTCTGATTGTACCGATACTGACCTTGTCAGAATCGAAATGGACACCTTTGAAGTGAACGTCCGAAAATCCAATCTTTTAAAAAGCTGGTTTGGTAGATGTAGAGTGAATTCTCCTGTAGTCTTTTAAAGTACCCTACCTTCGATTAGATCCGTCAAACACATCAGATGATGCAGTCTTTTTAAGGTAATTTACTCTCTGCATGCTTCACCATTTCACGATGCTTCTCAAACATCTCGGAATTGAACTGATACAGCTCTTCAGCTAGTTGTTTTGATGTAGCCGTGTAAAATAATTAGGCTGATCTAATTTGGAACTGGAACATCTACAATACAATGATTTTCTGATTTTCTGTAATGACGACGAGACGTCCTTAACCTATTGTAGGTTCTCGGGTCATCGGATTATCGGCTACAATCCGGTTAGGTCAGGGGATATAGTGCAATCCGGTTAGGTCAGGGGATATAGTGCAGTTGCACTAAGGGTAATCGAAGTTGAGCTAATTTGTCAACTCAACCTCAATTACCATGGATTTAGTTGATTGGTGAAAACTCAGAAAGGTAAACACTGGGTGTAAGGAGGGGATACATCCAATAATTATATATATATATATATATATATATATATATATATATATATATATATATATATATATTTAATCTCTATCCTTATATCTTCTTTTTTAATCTTTATCATCCAGTAATTTAATCATTCAACTAATATTCACCATCTACCATCGTCCAATAATTTAATCATTCAGCAAATATATTCATAAGGGCATATTATTTACCATTTAATGTTTCTATACATTCAACTAATATTCACCATCCACTATTAATATCATTCAACACAACAAATATTCACCATAGCATATTATTTAGCATTCAATGTTTCTATACATTCATCTAATATTCACCCTCCACTATTAATGTAAATGTATCATCCTCCAATAATTTAATCATTCAACTAATATTCATCATCCAATACATTCAACCAATATTCACCACCATCCCATCGTCCAATAATTTAATCATTCAACTAATATTCACTATCCACTATTACTATAACTGTACCAGTAAATATTGATTACGAAAAGACTCAATAATAGAGATAAAAATCATATAGAAATCAATGGAATTGAATATGAAACCAGTCAGAAATGAAAAAATTTCTATCACTTTGTTGTCCAAATTTTACCATTTACATCATTAGGACAATTCAAAATGGTATTCTAAATTTACTAATGGTCCAGAACATTAGTTGTTTCCTAACTTATTCTTCATCTGTTAATACATGTGGAATTGCGTTCAAAGTGGCCAAGTACAACATTAATTGTTTCCCAACTCCTTTTTCTTCTGTTACTACATGTGGAATTGCGTTCAAAGAGGCCAAGTACTTCACAGTTTGAGTAAAAATGTATTATAAGTTATCAAGTTACCACTAGAGAGGCCAAGTACTTTTACAGCTTGAATGGAAAAATATTATAAATTATCAATTAATGACTGTAACAGTATTAAGTAAAAATTCTATCAGCCAATAGCTATAAATTAGGTAAGGTCTTCATAATTATCTGGTCTTAGAAACATATGCTTTACATGCTACTCATACACTTATGCCTTTCATCAACAAA
The DNA here is from genome assembly GCA_009831015.1 of Picea engelmannii. Taxonomy (NCBI): domain Eukaryota; kingdom Viridiplantae; phylum Streptophyta; class Pinopsida; order Pinales; family Pinaceae; genus Picea; species Picea engelmannii. The sequence continues at coordinate 75,294 of ML800340.1, read as the reverse complement.
TCTTTTGGTTCCATGAACATGTTTCTTGTAGACATCACCAATTTAATTTGTAGAAGTCCATATGAAGGACCAACTAAGTGTTTTTGTTATACAGAAAAGACTAGACTTGTAATTAATATCTCCATCAAACTATTTGACTTAAAATTACTACTTGGTGGTTTGTAAGGGGAAGACTTCAATTTTTGCTAAATATCAATTGGGTCTTAACCTCTTTACCTCCAAAAAAGAAAAACAGTTTTAAATCATAATTTATAATTATAATCAAGTATTTGATATTACCTTTATTAATTAATAACATCAAAACAATACTAACAATATAATTTTAATTTTTTATTAAATTTTATAATATATAAATATATATTTATTTTAATTTAAGTTTTATTTTAATTTTTTATTCAATTTTATTATGTATATAAGTAACTAAAAAGATATTGAAATATAAGTTTATTTATATATAATAATAATAATAATAATAATTTATTTTTAAGGTCATAAATCAGCACATTAAATTGGTGTATAATATCCCCTTGTTTGTGGGACAAGGAACATACCCTACCCCTCTGGATTTGAACATGATATATATATATATATATATATATATATATATAAAGAAGATAGAATTAAAATGTATTTACATGTATATGTATATATATGAATTAATAATTATATATATAATTTTTTTATTTTCATTTTAGATTGTAGATTTTTTTTAATTATCATATGCCAGCTTTAAACTTTATATAAACTGCTCAAGAATAATCTCTGTTATTGAGCTTTACCTTCAATGGAGATTTAAAAACTTTGATCATGGATTAAAACCTTCATTGGAGGCTTAAGTCATCATAGAAAGAGGGTCTACGAAGCTCATGCTTAAGCCCACAATTGATGTATTATATATCTTAGAGGTCAATCCATCTCATTTGTGGAATTCAAACTAATAGTTTTATCATTGAATTAATTTTTCCAATGATATATTATTTTATTTTATTTTATTTTTTTAGATTTATTAAATATTTTTTTTAAAGATAAATGTATATAAAATAAAATGATAAATTCAATAAAAATAAAGATTTAAATTTTTTTATTAAAATATTAATAAAATTTAATATATATTTTTAATTGGATA
>ML800340.1:56053-74070 GCA_009831015.1 Picea engelmannii | reverse complement strand
TTTAGTTATCATATTTCAATCAATATGCAAATCTTTTTCCACCTATTCATTATTTTTAAATATGCTTAAAATCTTGGATTTTTCTAAAATTATTAAATCTCAAAATCTATGACATTGAGTCTATTTAACGAAGATTCAAATAAATTAGTTAGAATGTATCAAGGCTTTACCATATTTAGAATAGCTTTTTTAAGTATCAAATAATTTAGTTAGAATGTATCAAAGCTTCACCATGTTAGACAACAAAAATTGATCTTGCGTCATAATAAAAACGATCTTTGATTTTGGCAATTTTTGCTCTTGAACTTTTGACATGTTTTCAAGGCCTAAACTATTTTTTTTTCGCCTTATCATAATTGAAAATAACTAAGATTATTGTTAGCAAATAATAATGATATTTTCATTAACATTTTTCTAACTAGTTATCTTTTACATGAAAGAAATCTTGAATATTTTTTTTAAAATAAAAAATTGTATTTCTTTATATTATCATCAAAACAATATGCTTGGAAAAACTAATCACTTGTTTTACTATACATATGGAAACTAGAACGGGTGGTGCAAGTGTTTGTTGAACTCTGGTATAAATTGGACTCTCTAAACTACGCAACAACCTATCTACAACTATGGTTGTTTTGAACAAAGAAACAAAATAATAGTAAAAGAAATTAGACTGTGGGTGAAACCGGATTGTCGTCACCATTGGGAGGTCGTGGAGAAAACACATAGGATTGGAAACATGTTGGGCACTTGTTCTTGGTTGGCTCATTTGACAGGGCATCGAATAAAACATCCAGGCGTCGAGAGAGGGTAGTCTGGTGGTGAAGTTTCTCTGTTGCATCCTGTCTCATTTCAAAAATTTGTTGCAGATGCTCCTCTCAGAAGCAACATGTGTTGGGAGACGTCAGGGATGAAGCTACAGGTGGTTGAGAATCGCCAATAGGTGGAGCCTCTTCTTCCTGCTCTGCGGTAGGAATTTATTCTTCGACGGGGCAACCGTGCAATTCTGGAGAAAAATCTCCTTTTGGGGAATGATGACCAGAAGTGAGAGGCAGAGTCAAAATATCATAGGCAGAGAAGAGGAAGGAGTATGTAGGTTCCAAAGGAGGATCTTGAAGGACCTCTTCCTCAACATAAGCCATGTGTTTTCATCATCCATCAATTTTTTTGTAGAACTAGGTGAAATATTCAGGGGAGGGCCAGCAAGGTGGGCATGAGAAATGGGGGGAAGAACTAGTTCTATGGAAGGTCCAGGAAGACAGTGGAAAGAAACAAAGTTGTAGTAGGTTGATCCTCTCTTGGGCTTTCCCCTTTCTCTAGGCATTGGGAAATTTGGGGCAAAGAAGGAAATTAGGAGGATGAGAAGATGTCGAGAGGAATAAAAACTAGAGTGGAATGGATAAACCTGAGTCTAGACTTGAAAAAGAACAAGAACAATGAGACAATTTCCATTTCTAACCTTCATATTTGTAGCCGACTTGATATACGGGAGCTCCATTAAGGCTAAGTTGAGAACATGCAGATTATTTGTACCAAGCTTGGTAGAATCTGGCTCGTTCTTTGAGTGCACCATTGACGTTATCTTCCCACACAAGCACACTGCCATTCTCGTCAAGTCCAGGCTACTCATGCAGAAGAAACTGAGGGGGAGGGTGATGGCTGGGGGGTATTAACTTCCCAACTCACATGGTTTCCAAATGTCACCCCATCTAAGGGAGGAGAGTCTCTAAGTTCAAGCTCCATACAATGAAGCAACAATAGTGGTGTTGGGGATTGATTAGCCTTGATCATGATGTCCCCTACTTGAGATGATACACCTTCATTAGATATTTTATCAGCTACCCTATGTATCTCTCGTCACACATGGGAAGGGATGAGTGTGGGAGAAGGACAAAGAAGAGTGTGTAAGGTTTCAAGGGGATAGAACTGACACCAACTTGGGGATACTTTAGAAGGATCAGATCCATTGATGAGTTTGGTGGAAAGAAATATGATTACTTCATAATCCCCTTCTATGATTAGATGGTTTAGATTTAGGCTAGTGGATAGTTGGATTCCCCTAATGAGGCCCTATATCTCTGCAGAATTATTAGTGTCATGGACCAAGTATCTTGTTAAGATATAATTGATATTCCCTATAATGTCTCAAAGGAAGACTCCAAACCCTGCAGGTCCAGGATTACCCTTCAAGGCCCCATAAAAGTTTAATTTAACATATCGTGGAGGGGGGCACTGCCAAGGAGTGAGGTTGGGTGTTAGGGAAGTGGGATGGGGAGGAATGTTGGGTGAGGTGCTTGGTAAGTTAATATTCCAGTTTGAGAGGATGATGGATTCTTGGGGAGTGCCAAAGAGGTCTTCTTATGTCCAGTGCTGAGAGCAAATGGTTTCCTACACATTTATGAAAATATTTGACCAAATGTGAGAAGGGGAGGAGGATTGGGAATGAAAGATGTGTCTGTTTCTCTTTTTCCATATCTTCCATACAATGGAGCCTGGTAGTAACTTCCATATCCTAATCAAGATAAGATTAGTGTAGGTCGTGGTTCCCCAATTCTTGATTTTTTTTATGATATTGTCTCTTGCTATGTTGGTTTTCCTCATGATCTAAGAAGCGTGCTCCCAAATCTCCCCACTAACAGAGCATTTATTGAGTAAATGATATGTTGAATCTTCCTTTTGTTGACATAGATGACAAATTGAGGGCACAAGAAATCCATGTTTCTGGAGATCATCCCAAGTGAGGATTTGACTTTTTACTATGATCCATAGGAAATTGGAGACCTTCAGCCACAATTTTGATCTCCATATGATATGTCAAATATTCTCTTTAGGTTGGGTATGGAAATTCTCATGAAGGATGTAGGCTTATTTAATTGTGAACGTTCCCAAGGGGGAGTGTCTCAATCGGAGAATTCCTAATCCATTTCTTATGCGAATTTTTCTTTGGGAGGGAATGGTGAGCCACGGTTTCATGTTATAGTCTTTAGGAATGTGGAGTTCATGAGAAAGAGTTTTCCAGGTTCTCCAAGGGGGATGCTGAGTAACATTGAGCTACAGGTATACTACTTTGAGATGATCTATCTATGGCATATTATGCTTGAGGGAGCGCATGTTGTGCATGGAGTGAAAAGGAGGTAGTTGTTTCCAAGAATCTTTCCAAAATAGAGCATTCTAACTGGCCCAAATTTCCTAGAATACATGCTCTAATATGAGAGGCAGATACGCTAGGCTGCATTCCAAATATTAGATCCTTGGATCTGATCATTGAACCTGATGAGTTCTGCCTCATTGGTGTTTGTGGCATATTTTTTCTTCTAGATATTAGCCCAAAGTTTTTTTGGGTGCTTGAGCCAATGCCACTAGAGTTTAGCGACCATAATGTTTTTTAACTTTCCTGGGTCCCTGAGTCCAACTCCTCCAATGGATTTTGTCTCGCAAACTTTATCCCATCTAACCATCACCAAATTTTTTCAAGGATCATGACCATGCAAGAGGAAGTTTCTCTCCAGGTTTCAAATGGTTTTAACGACCGACTATAGGGAAGCCAGAACTGAAAAAAGGTAGGCTGGGATAGATTGAAGAACCGATTTAATGAGGACCATTCTTGCTACAAGGTTGAGGGATCTAAAATTCCATTTGCTCAAGTGATTTGAGAGGGATGAAAGTAGGGCATCCCAAGAGATGTTCCAAGCAATTGCCTCAGAGAGGGGAATGCCAAGGTAGTTGGATGGAAGGGAGCTCCTTGGTATACCCAGAAGTTGAGAGATGAGATGTTGGATAGTAGGTGGAGTGTTAAAGAAGAAAAGTTGGGACTTACTCAAATTTAAAGTGGTGCCAGAGGCTTCAGAAAAGTTGGTGAGGATAGTTTGAGTTTAATGGATTCCTAAGGAGTAGGAGAATTCATTAATGAGGTATCATCCACAAACTAGATGTGAGAGGCAATGGGTTGTAGGTTGTGTAGTGGTATACCTTAGAGAGATCCATCCTCTATAAAAGCCTTGATATATCATCCCAGGCCTTCTACTGAAATGAAAAAGAGAAAGGGGGAAAGAGGGCCCCCTTGATGAATTCCTCTGGAAGGAGGGAAAGGTTGAGAGGGTAATCCATTGACTAGAATAGAAAATAAGCCAAAGGAAGTGAGATTTGAAATCCAATGGATCGAATCTTGTTTGAATCCAAATGCAGCAAGGAGTGCATATAATTCCAAATGAGACAATCAAAATCTTTTGAGAGATCTAGCTTGATCAGCATTCATGGAGTAAGAGTATATTTGAGCAAGTGTATCACTTCATGGACTAAGATGACACTATCCAAAATTTGGCGCCTCTCTACATATCCTGACTTCTATTTGGATATGATGCAGAGGAGGATGGGTTTGAGTCGAAGGGATACAACTTTAGTAATGATTTTGTATATGACATTGCATAGTGCAATGAGCCAAAATTACTTCGGGTGAGTGACTCGTTATTCCTTTGGAATGAGAGTGAGGAAGGTAGCACTAAGAGAATAGAGGACTTGCACTGAGGTTATAGATTCCTCCACAAGTTGCCAAACCTCTTCTATTATCATCAGCTAGTAGAAATGAAAGAAGTCAGTTCTGAAGCCATTTGGTCCTGGTGCCTTTCCCAAGGGCATATCCTTGACATCCAGATCCACCTCTTCTTGCATGATTGGTCTAATTAGGGACTGGTTTTGTTATGACGTGACGAGGGTTGGTATATGATGAGTTACTCTATTGATGGTTGGTGTTCTATCAATGGGTGGCTCTAATAAGAGTTCTTCATAGTATCTTTCCAGCTCAACTTATATTCCTTCATGGTCCAATATTGAGTTTCCCTGTTCGTCTTTAAGTTTTTTGATGCGATTGATGTGGCGTCTATGCATCATGGAGCGATGGAAGAATTTTGTATTCATTTCCCCTTATTTAAGACATTGCACTCTAGATTTGTATTTCCAGAGTATTTCCTCTTGTTTTGGTCTTTCCTAAAGTTGTTTCCTAAGTCTTTCTTCCTCCTGAATTAGCTCGTCCATGTGGCCCTCAAAAATGGTTTCTTGCTAGATTTCTTCGAGGCATTCCTCTAGGGTTATTTTTTCCTGGAAGATGTTTCCAAATACATTCTTATTCTAGTTCTGAAGTAACATCTTGAAGTTCTTCATCGTTTGTTTGAATCTGCACATTCATGAACCATTTGATATCTCCACATTTTCCCACAATGTTTGGGAGAGCTCTGAGAAGTTAGGGTGGGTTAACCATAATTTCTCAAATCGAAAAGGCTTGTATTTGGGGGTGTCTATTATGTCAATTCACAATTGAACATGACAATGATCTAAGCCTGATTTTGGGGGGATGTTTTCCTCTATCGAGGGTCCCTTGAGCATCATGGTTTTACAGACGATAAAGAGATCCATCCTGCAAGCAATTTGTTGGGCACCATATCATTTTTTGGACCATGTGAAGGTTTCATTCCTAGTTTCTATATCAATTATATTGAGATGATAAATAAGGTCCCATAGCTTACAACTATCCTGAACCAACCAGCGTGTACCTCCTATTTTTTCTTCTAGTGTACGGATGATATTGATGTCTCCTCTAATGACCTAACACTATTGTCCTATATATCCACCAAGAGAAGAGAGGATGCATGGAAACATGTATTTTTATTGGTTATTTTGGGGTCCATAATCATTGGTAATGATCCCATGTTTGTTGGATCTGATTGCATGATAGTGTGCATAAATTGTGTATCTTGTGGAGAACAGTTGGTCAATGATTAATGTGGCAAGGTTTCAGAGGGTTTCCAATCCTCCCGTTGCACCTTTGTATTCGTTATAGATGAATTGACAGAGACTCCAAAAGCTTCTAAATACTTATTTTGCTCCTTCCCCTACACATTTTGTTTACTATAGAAAAAAAATGTCTGGATTTTCTGTCATTATTCTGTTTTGAAGAGTCCTCTATTTGGATATTCCATTGAGGCCTCTTACATTCCATGTAATTATATTCATCATGAGGATTTCGTTGGTGTGATAAGAATCCCTCGGTCATGCATTATATCTGTCCTCAGCTAATCATGAAGTGGCCTACCTATTTAATCATTTTTTGAGCTGATTTGTGTCGCTATCTCTTAGTTTCTTTGGGCATATGTATAGGATGTAGGCTTGGATCTAAGATTATTCCTAATATAGAGGTTTCTCATGCCATGGAATCTATAAATACTTTATGGACATTCCTTATCTGCTCAATCGAGATAGATTGTAATTCCTTTTTATTGAAAGCATCCTCCAGTTTTCCGAGATCTACGTCAGCGATGTATTTCTCATCCATCTGCATAACTGAATCCCCATCAACCCTTGAGATCTTTCTTGCTTCCTCTTGGTAAAGGGATTAGGGGGTGGATATTTTCTATAAGATTGGGTCAAGAGATTCTTTTTCTTTTCCTTTGTTATTGATTTGATGTCCTTGATTGTGCGGATTTTCCACCTCTTTTGCATCCGACAGGTGATTTAAAACATTAAATGAGTTGCTAGTGGGGATATTCTTATATAAACCTTGACTAGGTTTCTTATATGGTTGTTTCCTCTGGTGCGTGACTTGCATAAATCCATCCTTTGATTTTTTGTGCATCGGTTGTCACATTGGGGCATTGAGGGGGCAGTCTTTGAAGAGATGTCCATGCTTGTGGAATTTTCAACAATGAAAAGGTATGTGTTCATAGTCTATGGTTTTGATCGAGTCTTCATCCTGATATTCCAAGGTGACTAAGCCTATAAAGGCCTTGGATATGTTCATGTAAACACATATCCTCACATATGAGTTATATCTCCTTTGTGTTGTTGCCTTTGAGGATTTCACATATATACCTAGTGTGTTCCCTATACCCATTAAGATTTATTCAAGCCAGAACTCCTCAAGAATGGAGTAGAGGCGAATCGAGACTGGTGCAAAGGAGAAGCCTTCTTTTTATCGGCTAAAGCGATCCATAAAAAATAATAGAAAAAGCCCAACATAATTAAAAAAAATATGGGCCATTTTCAAAGACTCTATATTTGTCTTCCAGGTTGTAAAAGATGATCGTGAAGAATCCTTTTGAGATGAGTAGGAGATCATATTCACCCTTTGGGTTCCAGCAGGTTTTGATCCAGTGCGCTAGATTTCTTTCTGAGGGCCATAGCCCCAAAAACTTTCTGATTAGGTTATGATCTTTCATGAACTCTGTGTGTTCCTTGACTCTTGTGGAATTTCTCACATGTCGTGGTTCCTTAGTTGCTTGAGGGATGCATTTCCCTGGTTTGCATGTGCGATTTTCCTTTGTATGAGACATTTCCTCTTCCATTTCCATGTCCATCCGAGTGCTATGATCTCTTGCAGGATTTTCCCACAGAGATGAGTCGATGGCTCAAATGGAATCCTACAAACCCTGGCTCATGCCTTCTCATTTGCAACTACATTTTGATATGAGGGGTTTTGCACCCCCCCTCTATGTCCATTCTGCTCACTCAATCAAGTTGTGGAATCAATGACCTATGCCTGCACTCGAAGAGAAACGCCTGAAAGATGCAGGGTTAGGTGTGCTCGATCATGCTAACCCTAGATTCCATCCAAAATTCCTTTCTCTCTTTTTTTCATTGTGTTTTTAGGTCAATAAAGATTGTATTATGGTCATCACTAAGTAACCATTTATTATTCCCCACATGTACATGTAAAATTCATCAACTATTCATAATTCACCCATGTAGAATTACTAATCCATTGAATTATTTAGTCATCAACTCTTCATGATTCACCCATGTAGAATTACTAATTCATGGAATTCACTAAATATTTATAGAAACATCAAGAGACTCCAAAATCTTAATAATACTAACAACCAAGAAAGGGTGTCAAAACCTTTCTTGAAAGGAAGGAAAGGTGTTCATATACTCTAATAGTAAGGGTATGTTCAATAGGAAAATAGTGGCTAAGACGAGTATAGAGATACACTATTAGAGGAGAAAGAGCAAGCTATCTCGTGTACTATAGCACACCATAGTGTCTTAGTGCTCGAAAGTGGCCCTGATGGTCTTTGTATTTTTCATTATTCCATTTTATTTAAAGAAGAAAGGCATGTTGTTTCATTTATTGGAATTTTTACCCACATTAGGCTTCTCAAAGGTAAATACCATGGCATTCCATTGTGTGTCTTTGATCATGTAGTGTCATTCTTGTTTCAGATTTGTTTAAAGAATATGTATGCTTTGTTTTTCCTTCAATTAAATCACTAAATAACATAAAAATAGTTTCATAGTTAATGATAGGCTAGCTATATTATGAGTAAGTTTACTATATGTTTTAGTAAGATAATTATTTAAATATCCAAGGAATTTTAAAGATTATATTAGGGTGAGTGCAAGCTAATGATGGCCTCTCATAATGTGTTAATGGTAATGAAAATATGGAAAAACAACAATCTGTTAACTTGAAGGGATTATTCAAGGTGCTTTTACAATGAATTTAAATATGGTGTAAAAAGATGAAATGCAGGGAATTGATGTAACGACCCCAATTGTTACGACTACAAGCGAAGAAAAAGTGCAATTTTTTTTAGTTTATAGGTAGGAAGGAAATGACAACAACAGTTGAACCCCACAACCTGACGATGAACATACACATGAAGATCAGGAAATAGAAAACAACAACTCAACTCACTAGCACAACAAGCAAATGGTGGAAGATGCGTAAATAAAAAAGAAGGAAACGACTACCCACACGACACGAACATGACAATGCCTACAAGCTAAGGAAAACATCCACAATCCCGACACAACGACCTCGATGGCCAGTCACTAGATCCTCTATGGCGCGCAAACAAAAAACATGAAGGATTTACAACCCAAGCGTCATCAACAAACTTACAACGATCAACAACACCCACAATGGGAAGCACAGACTCCAACCAAGTTATCATTCGCCTCTATCCAATAGGGCACACCATGATCCCCCTCATCAGGGATCATGCCGTCCCTATGTGATAGGCGCGACAATAATCCTGGCGTAACATAACCTATTTGGACCATGGACTCAAGAAAATCCAACGTGCTAGGAGTTGAAATCACTGACAAGAAGACCACACCCACACCCCCAAGCAACAGGTCAATAAGACAGAAGACGACTATAACAATTATACGACACATTAAATCCCAAGCCATCCTACCTCAACATGGTTAAGGGCGCATAGGGATATAATCCTTAACCTAAAACCTCACATTAACTCCCGACTCCACATACATCATACGATCCTTAAAGTGATCCTTCCTTACTATTTATGGATTAACTACTTGTTTTTTTTTTCATTAAAAGTGAACTACTATAAGCACTTAGCATAATCAATAAACGTTGTCAAGAATTAGACATTGTCTGTTAGTATAAGTGAACGATTTAACAAAAGTGAACTACGTTGTCCAATATATTGCGGTCTCTGGATAATTCAATTGATAAACTATTAGTAATTAACATGATATTGATCGATCAATAACCATAAAGATTTTATAAATAATATCGTTGCATAATAACCTTTTGCCTTCAACAATATTTAAAGCGCTATCGATGATGATTCTATTAACAATACTTAAAACGTTATTTAAAATCTATCAACAATATTCAAAATGCTATCAACAATAATTGAAATGATATCAACAATATCTAAAACGCTACGCTATTAAAATGGTATCCACATTATTTAAGATGTTGTCATCAATCTTTAACATGCTATCAACAATATCTTGAATTCACAGTCATGTCGGATTACCTACACGTAGAAAGTACACACACAGTTATCATTAAAATCATTGTCAATCATTTATGCACAACAACCACTACAACGTAGTATATGTTGTCCCAATCATACACCCTGTCATACCTATTAAAGTTTGTTGTCATACATATTATAAGGTTGTTGTCAAAGGGGTTGTCTAAAAACAAGATCGTTGTCTGTTAGCATTCACCTGGGGGCTATTAACTCATGTCACAGTATCTATATAAAAATTCCATCGGCATCCATTGTTGTCTAAAAAGGTAAGACATAGCTTGGTAAGGAAAATCTAAGATATATTATTGTTGACGATAAATTTCCGTGTAAATGTACAATTAAACTATGACTATCAATAATTAATAGCTATGAAAAAAATCATTGTCAGTTGAAAAAGGGAATGTTGTTTGTGAAGTCGTTGTCCAATAAGACAGAATTAAAAACCCAGTCAACAAAGGGTAAGGTTCTTTTCATAAGTAAACATAAAACCACTGCGATATATAATTACAAAACGCCCAGATATTTAACGTTATGTTTAACACAACAAATCGTTGTCAATAAAAAGATAAAGTCGTGGGCTACTAAAGACTCAATTCTTAGCCAAAAGGTAGGTAAATCCGAAGTCTATACTGGTAATAATCGAAGTCTGGTTATTAAAGTGAACACAGACTTCTCAAAACAAACGCAGGCACAAAAGTAACATCGCAGTCAATGCACAACAAATTCACAGGCTCTATTTAAGTTGGCGCAGACTTGTCCAAACAAAACGTATGCACACACACAAAATCACAGATAAAAAGTTAATGCTATCATTTAAATCCATGAAACCACATGGTAATAAGTGAAGTGGTTGTGTAACAAGATAAATATACAATTGCGGTGTTATATCACCAAGAAAAATTGAGTTGGATGTTAGGTAAAACGCCTAGAAAAAATGAATTGAATGCTGGAATGTGCTGGGAGAAAATCGTGGTGGAAGAACACAAATATTTCTCCCTTCAAACATTGGGGTAATGATGATCAACAAGAAGAGGTTAACAAGTGTAAGCAATAAAAATCACAGAGTAATGTTTCACAGTGGTAAGTAATGCGATGCAGACATAGTCTTGGAAGAAAACGCAGACATGTTATATCGTTGTCATTCTCAGTCAAGGAAAACACGCAATCTGGTTATTACAATGTTGTCACAAATGTTAAGGGGGGTTTGAATTCTACGGAGAAGGGATCGTTGTCCAGATATATTAAATTGCAATCAAAAGTTAAAATCGCAGTAATAAAATAATAACTTTCAACCATCACATAGTAACAAATGCCACCATTGCACATTAAAAGAAACCACAAATCGTTGTCAAACGTAGAGAAATAAAACTAAATAACGATGTCATTCAAGTGGACAACAACGCAGTCCATGTGTGATTTAAACACAGAGAGTATTAAGATGTTCGCAGAGAGAAAGCATGTACAATACGCAGAGATATTCAATCACAAGAAGGCACCAAACAATCAATCAACCAAGAATCAATCAATTCAAAGATAGGTAAGGGTAGACAACTAGGAATTTTTTTATCTATCGCTCATCATCCATGCACAGAAAAGAAGGGCATTAGAATCTATAGCTCGTTATGCACTGAAGTGACGACCATCGATTCGGCTCCTAGCGGACTGCTCAAGCATGGAATGATGACCTAGGGATAAGGGCAGAAGATAAAGCATAATATAATCATCATAATCAATAAAAAGCCACACAGATAAGTTACCGAAAGCAGAAGTTGGGTCTGCCCAAGGGAATCCGTCAGAAAACCACAAGCAAGGGGGTTTACAATACCTGAGGAAGGCAGGTGCAAGCCATCACATGGAAATTAAATCTTAAAATAGCACATGGAACTAACATGAGAAAATTTTAAATTCATTGAAAGTAATAATTAAACCAACGTACCTTATCCCAAGTCGATTGCTCAGTAGTTTTTGTCACACGCGCTCTACGTCCAACCTCCGCTTGCCGACCGATGTGACCTCATCGGTACCTCCCAGCCAATGCTAGGGTTAATCTTCTTCCCTATGATCCCCCCGAGCAACAAAGGGGCCATGCACATTAAACCAAAGAACATCTAGCACCCAGCTCACCTCGCAAGTTCGAGCTACCACACGTTACCAGAGCTGGGTATCCCAACTCCCACAAGATAAGTCAGTCAAGTCAAAAATTCAGCAGCGTAATGTTACGCATAAAGAAGAGATCCATACTCCTCCTCCTCCATCCTTTTTATAGAGTTTCTAAGTGATTTCTTTCCCAAATTCCCATTTAATTTATTTTTCATTAAATTAATTAAGAAACAAAACCTCCCCCGTACACATATCACCCATCCCCTAGTTGCACTAGAAATTAATTTCATTAATTATTTAATTACTCTTATTTCCCTCACCCACCTAAAATCATTCCTAAAATTTCTCTTTAATGTCCCCATATTCCCTTACACATTTTAAATGACTTACGCCCTTACTAAATTCCTAGTTGAGTTCATATTTAGAATGTTCTTAAAGGCAATATTCCTTACTAACTTAGTCATTCTTCTTTTTCCTTACGTTACCCTTTTTCTTTATGTTTCCCCTTTTTCTTTATGTTTCCCCTTTTTCCCTTAGTTTCCTATTTCTTTTAAGTTTCCCTCTTTTCCCTTTTTATCTAAAACTCAAATTAGCAAGTGTAGAAAAACCACCTCTTTCTCTTTTTAATTAATAAAATTTAATTAGCATATGTAGAAAAACAATCATTTTTTTTTTAATTTAATCCCCCAAAGTAATTTGATTTTAATAAATTAATTGAATTTCTCACCCCCTTCTCATCACATGTTTAATTATTATTATTATTATTATTATTTACCACAAGTATCACTTAGACCTAGATTTTAATTTCCTAGGCTAGGTGAAATTTTTATTAGGGAAATTGTTTTTAAACCTTACTTATCACGTCATTCATTTTAAGGCCGACTAGGTTTATTCACTTACTCGTTGAAATCGCGACGTCCCCTTCAGGATTCACTAGGTGCTCCAAGGGTGCCACTCGCCTCATTTTGTTTCCCTTGCACGACGCGCCCTTCAAGATGCATTATGTGCTCCAAGGGTGCCACTCGCCTCTTTTTCTTTTTCTTTCATGACATGTCCTTAAGGACGCACTATGTGCTCCAAGGGTGCCACTCGCCTCCTAAATGACTTGGTAGACATCAAAAACCCCTGGAGTAGATACTCCTCCAGGTGATCTTGTGGGAGACGAAGGGCCTCTAGGGAATAAGGCCCCTGCCTTATTGCGCTCCCCTTAGAATCATCATGAGTGACTGTTGTAGTCTGCCCTCATGGCATTGTGGGTCTTCTATAACTAGGTAATCATTAACCTACATTTCGAGCCACGGTGGGAGTGCTAGTAGGTTGTGGCAGGGCTGCTATCCACACCTCTCCCTCAACATCTCTGGTTGTTGTGCATGACCCCTCTACTCCACATGTGAGTCTGGTCGACAAGCTATCGTCAGCCTGCATCATCAATAAATCATGTCAGCAATAATAATCAATCATCATAACATCTAATTAGATATACATAGGTCATATCTACAACAATCAACCCCAATAGTTCACTCTGTGACTCGATCTGGAGTTCAAAGGGTTTCATTGATGCCTCTGCATCCTCGAGGTCCAAATTCCTACACACTCAGGAGAACCCAGTCAATACATCATGTCTATCTAAATACACAAAATAACATATAATAACATCCATAATGCCTCATAATCATAATCAAATGACCAATAGTATAATAATCTGGATCACTTGCAAGAAAGTGTCCTCAAAGAATAAGTTCACTCAGTGCACGCAAGAGAGGGATGTTACATACACCCCCTCTTGGTCTAAACTTCGTCCTGAAGTTTCACAGTATATAAGTGTTGAAATAATGTGTATCACAATATCATAAGTCTATCTATCAAACAAAAATGGAAACTGCCAGCGTGTATCATATGCATCCTCCCAGGTTTCCGACTGCGGACTATAGTTGTCCCACTGGATCTTGACCTGATCTACTGTTCGACATCGTATGTTTCAAATGCGATGATCCAGGATGCGAATTGGCTCAGGCGTGAGAGCCCCCTCGTCTGATACCTGTAAGAAACTCATGTAAATAACATGTGTAATATCACTATTATAATGTCTCAAAATAGATATGTGAAAAACATCGTGGATACGCCTCAAAGAATCAGGCAAGGCTAGTTGACAAGCCATGGGCCCCTTATTCTCCACAATCTCAAAGGGTCCCACAAACCTAGGAGAGAGTTTAGAACCTTTCCAAACTTGATCAAACTCTTATGTGGGATCACCCGTAAGAAGACTCGATCACTAACTTCATAACTATGGTCGACACGGTGCGCATTGGCATAACTCTTCTTCCGATCCCACACTTCTTTGATCCTTTGTCTTATTGTTTGCATTTGATCTTCCATATATTGGATCACTTCTGGTCCCACTAGGACCCTATCCTCAAGCTGATCCGAGCTTAAAGGAATCCGACATGGTCGCCCGTAAAGAAACTCGAAAGGTGCCATCTTAATGGTGCTTTGGTAACTATTGTTATATGTGAATTCTACCAGTGACAAGAATTATTCACAACACTTTTGTTGGTCCATCACATACATGCGCAAAATGTCTTCCAAGATTTGATTTGTTCATTCGGTCTACCCGTCAGTCTCCGGGTGATACACAGTACTAAAGTTGAGTTGGGTCCCAAGGCCTCTTGGAAACTAGTCCAAAATCGTAAAGTAAACATCGACCCTCGATCGGATATAATCGTCTTAGGTACACCATGCAACCTCACAATATCATTGATGAAAACTCTAGCTATGTCAAGTTCCTAATACATTGTACGCACAAGGATAAAATGAGAACTCTTCGTCAAAGTGTCGACTACCACAAAAATAGAGTTTTGTCTCCTTGACGTCAGTGGCAATCCAACAATCAAATGCATCGAAATGACCTCCCATTTCGATTCCAGAATAGTGTGAGGATGTATAAATCCTTTCGGATGTCTAAGTTCAGCATTCACCTGCTGACATTCTATACATCTGGCCACATAGTTGACTATGCCTGCCTTCATTCCTTTCCATAAGAATAAGGGTTTAAGGTCTGCCCTCATCGTCGTGACTCCCGGGTGAGCCATGTACACTGCTTTGTGAGCCTCATTTAGGATCAAACTCCTCAACTTGTCTTTCGGTGGTAGGTAAATTCGGTTTTTAAATCTCAATAATCCATCATCGTCAAACATAAATCCTTCAAATCTTGGTACCATCATTGTGTTTTGTCCAATAAAATCCTTGACCCATTTGTACCAGTCATCATCACGCTGTAAAGTTAGAATATTTTCATGTATATTCGTCTGAAGCGGAAAAACCAAAAAGATGTGTCGTCTCTGACTCAATGCATATTCCACTCGATTCATTGTTCCTTTTATGTAAGTGATCTCGAAATTGTACTCGTTGAGCAATTCCAACCAATGTCGTTGTCGCGCTTTCAGGTCACTTTGCGTAAAGATGTGTTGTAGTCCACAGTGGTCCGTTTTTAGTTCAAATTTTCGTCCAATAAGGTAGTGTATCCAAACTCTCAATGCATATAAAATGGCTAACAAATCCAAATTGTGCATCACATAGTTCTCCTCATGGCTTCTCAACTTCCTCGAGATGTAAGCGATCACTCGACTGTATTGTATCAAGACTCTGCCTAAGCCTTCCTTGGATGCATCAGTGCATATCAAGAATTCTGTGTCCATGTCAGGGACCTTCAGTATCGGTGTCGTTTTCAACAGCTCCTTGAGCCTCCTAAATGACTCTGCGCATTTCTCGACCCAAACCAACTTCTTGTTCTTCTTTTGCAATTCCATAATTGGATTTTCTATCTTTGAGAATTCCTCAACAAACCATTGATAATATCCCACTAGGCCCATGAAGCTACACACTTCTAGGACATTCATTGTTGCAGGCCATTACATAATAGCCTTGACCTTTTTTGTATCCACGACGATACCTTCGTTGGAGATGACATGCCCTAAGTAGTGAATCTTTGATTGATAAAACGAGCATTTATACAATTACCCATACAATTTGTTCTCTCTCAGACACTGTAGTACCAAGAAAAAGTGCTCTTCATTCTCCTCCTTCGTCCGAGAGTAAATCAAAATATCATCAATGAATACTTGGATGAACTTGTCTACGTACTCTAGGAACACCTCATTCATCAAACTCATAAATACCCCTAAGGAATTCATCAGTACAAACGGTAAAACAATAAACTCATAATGTTCAAAACTCATCTTAAAGGTGGTCTTAGGGACTTCATCCTCCTTGATCTGTAACCGGTGATACCATCATCTCAAGTTGGTATTTGAAAACATCGTCACACCCTTCATATGATCACACATATCATCAATCTTCAGCAACGAATACTGGTTCTTGATCGTTGCCTTGTTCAATCCATGACCTATCCTTATTTTGTATGAAAATAACAGGCGCACCCCACTGTGACATGCTAGGACGTATTAGTCCTAGGTCCAACAACTCCTTCAGTTGCATTCTCAACTCCTCTAACTCTGGGGTCGACATCCGATAAGGCATTCTTGCTATCGGTTCACTCCCCGAGTTTAGTTATATGGTAAACTCCAATTCCCTCTCTAGTGGAATCCCAGGTAACTCCTCCAGGAATATGTCCACAAAATCTCTCACCATCAGAAGGTGTTCTAGACCTTTCACTACTCCCTTTTCATTTAACGCAAGGATCGCATAAATCTTACACCCCTTGCACAAGCTCTTTTGTAGTTGCAAGGAAGAGATGAAATTTAGGGAAACTCCCTTGTTCCGACCTACAATCATGCATCTTTTCCCCTCATCATCGATCAAGATCAATTGTTTCATCTTACAGTTGAGTATCACCTCATGCGATTCCAACTAGTCCATACTGATCACAATGTCATAAGATCCTAATATCGTGATGTATAGGCTGGCCCTGGTGACAAACTCTCCCAGGTTAAGGGTACAACCCATACCCTTCCCTCCAACCTTTTGTTTGGCACCCAAAGCCATCTCTACAAAGCTAAAATCATCCTCTTCGACTTCCTTTACCTTAATCCTTTTTAGTGCTGCACCATAAATGAAACTCTCGGTAGCACCGGGATCTATCAAAATACGAAGGGTCTAGTCAGCGAAGGTACCTGACGTCCCAAGCACAATCGACTCGTGCTCTTCGTGGAGGTTATTTACCACTGCATGAATCCGATGGGCCTTGCCCAAATATCCCACGGTAGTGGGTCCGGCTGATCCAGATGCTCTAGTCCTCTCCACTAGGCAGTCACATTGGTAGTGTGGCTCCCCACATGTCCAACACCCCTTCTTCAGTCTAGTACTCTTGGTACCCTAAGTAGAAGTCGACGACCCACCATCCTGGAATCCTGTTCTGTTCTATTGAACATGACTAAACTACTATGGCTACGATCGACGTTGTTCCTAATGTTGTGGTCCTCGGTAAGGAGTCCACTGCTGAGGCATTGGTCGTCGAGGTGTAGTGAAAGTGGATCCTCTCTGGAAGCCACAATATCCTGGCGTATTTCTAGTTGGTGTCTAATGCTATTGTACACTAGATGACACCTACCATGCTGGTCTTCCTGGAGTCCTGCTCTCACCCCCACCGACAAGCTCCTCCTCTGCTATGAGGGCCTTTTGGACGACATCATGCAAGGTCTAAGGCATCAGAATCCTAACCTTTCTAGGTATGCTAATATTAAGGCCAAACAAGAACCTGTTGACCTTAATTTTCTCGGTATTACGGTGTGGAGCATACCGAAGCAACTACATAAAACGAGCCTTGTAATCGGGCACTGTACAAATGCCCTGTCACAAGACATTGAACTTGTTGAGATGAAACTCAATGAATTCCTCTGATAGGTACCTCTCTTGGAGCCATTCCTCGAACATTTCCCATGACACATATTTGATGACCGTGTTTAGTTGTGGCAGGAGTGTTTTCAACAATACAATATCCCTCCCTCCCCTTTCGTTGAAATACCTCCATGCAGACCTTTGTTGGTCACTATAATTGCTTAATTAATTTCAAACAACCAAGTGAAACATAAATTATCAACCCAGGGAAGTCTTTTGTTTCAAAGATAGCTGCGCACTATATATGCTCAATTCCAAAAGCACTTAGTGTTGTAGTAA
>ML800340.1:28557-49627 GCA_009831015.1 Picea engelmannii | reverse complement strand
ATATATATATATATATATATATATATATATATATATATATATATATATATATATATATATATATATATATATTAAATTATGAAAATCAATATATCCTTGAAACTACAATTCCTTGCATTAGTGTTGGCTATGGGGGTCTTAAAATAATCATTTTTTTATTGTAAATATCAGTCTCTTGTAATGTGGTGTATAACTTATTTTAAAAACAGTTATGATGATCCTGAGATGGGGTGATACATAGCACACACTGCACATGGCACCACACCTGGAGTTAAATGCACCTTCCACCTAGCTCCTTGATCCTGCTGCACAGGACGGAGGTGGAAGGCTCTGATGGATAGAATATCAAATAAGCCAAGGCATTAACACTCTCGGGTGAGTCTAGACCAGGAAGGATAAGGAAGGTTGCATGATGGAGACTGGATTCTATCAATTTTGGTACCGGGAGATGAATAGTCATTTAACAACAATGACGAGTGCCTAACCTCATTAAATAGAAGATCAATGAGAAGCCTATTTTTGATTTACCTGACTTTGGTACATTTTTCCAAGTTGAGATTGATGCTATTGGAACTATAATAGGAGTTGTCTTAAGTCAAGAACAGAGATCAATTACACATTTTAGTGAAATTTTGAATGAATCTAAGAAAAAATATTCTTCTTATGATAAGGAATTTTATGCAAGTGTCCAAGCAGTGAAGAAATGGAAACATTATCTCTTGCCCAAAGAAATGGTTATATACATTGATAATCATGCATTGTAATTCATAAGTAGAGAATTAAGATTTTTTTGGTGGGAGTTTTGTTTAGAAATGTTCAGAAGAACCACATAATTCATTATTACATGTCGATGTTTCAGATCCACAACATGATCCATCTTCAGGACATAAAAGCATGAGGAAAAACAAAACTGAATAAAAGACATGCTAAGTGGGTTAAATTCCTACAAAATTTCACATTTGTAACTAAGCACACCAGTGGTAAAGAAAATAAATTTGTTGATGCATTGAGTAGGATTAATTAAATATTGCAATAATTTCAAGTAAACACTTTAGGTTTTGATGTGTTAGCACTCTGTAAATTTTATCCGGCTGAATAGACAAATGACAGAGGTAACTGTTTCAACCTACTTTAGAGTTGGGAACTAGCTTGCTCAACTCAAAGGCTCTCATGTCACTTGATATTTCTTTGGAAATCATTGGCTAGATTTGGCTTGTTTTGGGGGTTATTATAAAGTCATTGAAGAAGTGGGGGGTGACATTTGGGCTATGGAGTTAGAAATGAATAATGCAGTGGCAGGTCATTAGAACTATCTAGAGGAGAAAGGTTGAGTGAGGCAATGATTCTGAGTTTTCAAAATTGAAATTTGCATGGAAAAAGAAGAAAAAGGAAAATACATAACTGCTTCAGAGCATATTAAAATGAATTCTAAAAAAATTGAGAAGAGAATCACATGAATTTAAATTGCTAAGTCTAGAGCATCATCAGATGAATTCCAGACTTCTAACTCTCCAATTTAAAAGAATAAATTGCAAATGGAAATGTAAAGACATAGGAAACACACACTATGAAAGAAGACATAACTCATATCACAGCCAATTAGAATATTTTCATAAACAGTTCAAAAATTTCTTATGCATCATATATTCAATTTAGCTCCATGATTTTACAAAGTCTACTTGCAACGAGGGTAGGCCCCCTCTTCCATCTCTTTTATTTATCGTTGGAATGATATATATATATATATATAAATATATATATATATATATATATATAGAAATTTTACATGTGGGATTCAAAATGACACACCTTCCCCACAATATAAAGATAGAGATCGGTTACACAAAAAAGTAACGCATAACAACTATTCTCCTACACTACAAGGAGCGTTATAAATAGGTCTGACATATTTGAGGCTCTTTCATTAAATGCCATATGTCCAAAACTTTCTGATACACACTCCATTGAACTTGAAAACTCATTCCAACTTGGCGATTTCTTCTTTTAGAGTGTTCAACCAGACTGGTTGATTTTCCCCAATGCTTTCGACCACCTTAGCTCTGACTCCTATCTTCTGTCACTTGCCCCGCTTCCTCTTTAATTCTCATTTTTAGCACCTGTCTACATGTTCGTTGATGATTAAATACCTCATGATAGGATTTAGTCTGACATCTGATTCTGGTTTGGTCGTAGGGTTAGTATGGAATTTGATTGCTAGTATCCGTGCGATCGACTTCTCTTTCTTACTCATCGAAGGATTTTCCATGTTAGTTGAAAATATTACTTCACTAGATTTTTTTTGATTGGCTTGGTCCATGTCTCCCAGTTTTGTAGAAAACACGATTTTAGTCTTCCTTAGCTTCATAGAAATTAGGAAGTTGATCCAGTTTGAGATTAATCTACTTATAAATGAAGCATTGATTTCCCGAAGCAAAATAACGCCATACATATTTTGAAGAGTGATAGTCATCGAGTTTAATCATGAATTGTTGACAAGAGTACCTCGAGGTACGTTGGTTTATCACGTTTGGCCAATATATTTCAAATGATGAGCCTTTGAGTTAGTTATCTGGCAGCGCTTACCTGGCATCACACGGACATAAAGTACTCGAACGAGTGGCATGAGGTGATTTAACCGACCGTCACATTTCCCCACACGAATTGTTGATTTGACGCGTTCAAATGGAATTAGAACACGTGACATCAGGATGTGGTTGAGCGGTTTCACACTCACCCTCTTTTCCCCCCGATATAATTTAGGGAGCGTCGCGTGTCCTCATTTTGAAACTGTGGTATTTCCCCAGCCTGCCCTCAAAAATTTATCCTTTGTGCTACTTTAATCTTCTATATGCATCTTGGTCGTTGATCTAGACTGCTCCAATATCTATGGTCCACCAGGCTTTAGCAACTTCTGACAACCCCTGATGTACCTCTAAAGGAGCAACATGCCCGTGAAACAAAACCATGGTGTTTTCCCCAGCCTTCCTTAGAATAGATAACCCTTGTGCTATTTCAATGCCCGATATGGTTGTTGATCGTTGATCGATGACACCTGAGATCTGTGGTTGGCCGGGTCCCATCACTTCCGTGTCTTCACTATATTTGTCCATGCACTGCTATATGTGACCATTCTTCTCCAAACTACCATGCCTCCACAATGATGTAGCTCCTTGCTAAATTTTTGAGACCTCGACCTTGTCTGAAAATTGTTATGGTGATAACATAGGCTCCTATTGAGGATGCTATCCTTCCTATGAGGTAGCAAAGAACTGTAGACCCAGTGCCTTCTTCATTGGGATGCTTTCAAAACATGTGCAGGTACCCTGTTACGTCTTGGAGCCTGAGTGTCAATTTTAAAACCGAACTTTGCACACTACTCTCAACTGGATGCTGGACAAAAAATATCGCTATAATCTAACTGTACATACTACTAGAAATTAAAAAAATATATATCTTGACCAACAAGCTTATTCACACACTCCTACCTACCCTAACTATTGACACGACCTGCAAAATAAAGAGAAATCATAATGCCAATGTAGCCACGGCAACATTTCATCCGTTTTTGTTTTCTTTGCACTTGCGTGTACCAATGATTTTTTGATAATTCATTCAACACTCCATCCATAAATCCAAATCTCAAAAAATCAAGAGCATTTGGACTGATTACTCCTCCATTAAAACTGCAAATGGATCTTCTAAAATATGCACAAAAAAACTATCTTGTTTCACCCCTTCCACCGCACTCTTTTTTCATGCGATTTAACATGTTGATTGCCATCGAGAAACTGACAAGTTTGTTGAGAAGTTTGGAAGTAATATTTTCTTGAAACATAAGAAAACCATGGTTGAAGAACAACGTCTGGTGTAAAGTGACCCATATTTAATACAGACCTCAATTCATCACTCCCTTTATCCTTAAGCTTGCAACGCACTATCCTCTGTAGATATTGATTATAAAAATTTTCCATATAACGTGCCATGGAATCATGAAACACATAAAATAATGTTTCCTTTTTAGGAGCTCAGACAGAAAAATATGCTTCCTTCACAAGTGTTTTCTACTCTTGCTTCATTTCTTGAATCTTGGGAATATTTTTGGATGGAATGAAAACAATAGGTATGTCTATGTTGGATCATGTTGTCATTGATGACAATGGTTTGTCATTGATGCAAATGGTTTGTCATTGATGCCAATGGTTTGATTATTTGGGAGATTGTTGGATCATATGTCATTGATGTAAATGGTTTGGTTTGATTGATGTCATTGATTGATGTCAAGATGGATCATTGATATGATTCCCTGGATGAGAATAATATATGTCCAAGTGGAAACCAATTGATGCAAAGATGAATCATTATTGTCTTATCATGGTTGATAAGGTGCACAAATGGATGAACTCCAAAGTGGTCCCCTTATGGTGAAATCCCTCATGGGAAGACACTTTACGGATTGAGTTATCCTAGGAGAACAGTTGGAGAACCCATGCTTGTATGTGGAATAATGAGATGAAGATCAATGAATTTGTTGGTGAAACTATCCTAGATGGATAGTACTTGTCATTCCATTTCTGGTGGTATTTGGAATGTCACATAACTCCTCACGGTTTGAGAGTTATGGCTCTACGAAGTTGAAGGACCCCCATATGATGGATTGAAGCCCCAAAAGGTCAAAGTGCTTGAAAAGAAGAAATCATTATTTAAATGATAAAGTAAAGTGAAAAAATCAAGAAAGATTATTTAAATAATAAAATGAAGTGACAAAATCAAGAAGGAATATTTAAATGATAAAGTATTGGAGAACTTTCTATTCATGGAAAGTGGTTAACTCTAAAATAAGGAAAATAGGTTAAGTAACCTAGTAATGGGTTAAGTAACCTAAAAATGGGTTAAGTGACCTAGAAGATGAAAGTATAAATAAGAACCTAGGATCTCTTGTAAAATGTACATGTGCTGAGAATCCCTTTTGTGGATCAATGGAGAGCTTCTTGGTAATATCTTTTGGAGTATTGATGGAGAGCTTCTTGTGAGAGAATCTTATTGGTGTGGATCTCTTGAGCATGATTGAATATCTATTATAAGGAAGAGAGTGAGAGGAGGATCTCATGGATGCATCAAAGTTTCGGCAATGTCAGAGATCTTGACGACGAAAGTCTCAGAGTCACAGAAAACCCTATTTTCTGATGCCCACGTTGGCTGGCCGTGTATAGGGTGCATGTACACGCGGGCTGGCTATGTATAGGGTGAGTGTACACATGGGTTGACTGTGTATAGGGAGCGTGGAATGAATAAAATCATGGAGATTTTTGTCTGAGCCTGTGCCAAGCTCTTGGATGATGAGGCAGGTTCTAGATCTACATTCTATGGGCTCAAATCTATTAGCAAGACATTGGTATGGTTACATTATTTTCTTGATAGATGTTATTGTTTGATATGTTATGAATGCTTAGGACATTCTTGGTATGGCTTCTATGATGTGGCTCAATTTGGTTGATTTGATGGATGGAGTGAGCAACACTCTTGTGATTCTGTAGTGACATGATTTCTATGGTACACTAGTTGTTTATACATGATTGATATAGCATTCATATTGATTTGTTGTGGAGCATGAACAAGCTATTGGAGATCTTGGATGTATTGTGATTGGATGTGGGTCAGTTTGGATAGTAGAAGACATAAGAGAAAGTGATTGTAGGTTGCAGAGGATCTGAGCATGTGAAGAAAAGAAAAACCTTAGTTGCTTAGAAGCACATGCATGCTGCATTATACACTGGCCGCGTTCACACGCGGGCTGCACTACTGATAGGTCGCGTACCTGTTGACAGATTGATATATGTTGAGGATTGTTGCCTCATCTCAGTTGGTGTTGAGAATGTAAGCCGAGTCTTGCATATACAGTTGGTGCTCTTGTAGAGTTGTACTCTATTCAGTTGTTGTTGATAAACCCAAAGATTGTAGTCTATAATAAAAAGAAAATTGTACATACATCTTGTGTTCTTTGTGTCCATTGTGATGATGACTTGTTGATGATATATTGCTAATATGTTTCTACATCTAACTGGTTATAAATGACAACAATGGGTAATGAATAAATGTTGAATGCTAATTGATGAGTTTTGTGCAAGAGGGAAGTTTTGGAAAAAGAGCCCCACACTCATTCACCACCCCCCCTTTAAGTGTGGTAGGTATGATGTGTAATAGTTTCAGATAAATCCATCAAAGATTTTGTGTGGGGCACGCTCTACAAGGTCTCTCTCTAGAATAAGCCAAAATTCAGCAAGGTATGCCATTTTTTCTATAACTCCTTTTCTGAGAGGTTCCAAGTAGTGACACTTGGAGGAATTGCATTAAACACACTGAATAACATTGTGTATTAGTTTCAGATATTTATACATTATAGGTTCAAAGTTATGATTACTTCAAGTTAGGGTTGCTGACTAATCCAAAACTAGGCATGTGAGACTAAATAAAAGTTTCATGAAAACGCTAGTCTCTTGTATTTAAAGTTAAGGAAGGTTTGCATGAATGTGATCATATACAACAACTCTATTACAGAGCTACAAATCAGATTTGGATGATGAAATTGATGAGGGCTTTTGGTTGTGGTACATGTTGAGTACATGATTGAGACAAGTAGTTGATGATTTGGCACACATACATGAGGTGTATAGTTGATGATGTTGGTACATATTGATGATTCATAGTTGATGAGTAGTTGACACATGATTGGAACATACTTGGTACATGGTTGGATGCACTTGTTTATGGTATAGGTTGATTACAGGTTGGTGCATGGTTGATGCACTTGTTTATGGTACAGGTTGATTACAGGTTGGTGCATGGTTGATGCACTTGTTTATGGTACATGTTGATTACAGGTTGACATACAGGTTGATGCATGGTTGATGCATAGTTCATATTTATTGGTACACGTTTACATCGGTATATCTCACAGTGATAGTGTGACAATGGTTCCATCATTCTACTTCTACTTTAGGGTGGCAGGACGGACCAAGGATAGGTGGCTGTAGCCACCTTCCGGTTGTAACCAGAGAACATTGGGGGTTGTAGCCTCCTTCTGGTTGTAGCTATAGAATTGGGGAGTTGGAGCTTCCCTCATATTGTAGCCTGAGAAACTAGGGGGTTGGAGCCTCCTTCCAGTTGCAGCTGGAAAACAAAGGAAGTTGGTGCTTCCAATGAATGTAATTCTTCAAGACATATAAGAAAAATCATTTCGTGGTTTTCTCCCATTTGGGTTTCCACGTAAAACATTAGTCTACTGTGTATGTGTGTGATTGTTTATTTATCACTGTTCATTATTGGTTAATAATTCTACATTGATATAACATTTGAATAAAAAGGATTATAATTACGCGATTACTGATTCACCCCCCCTCTCAGTAATCCAACAGTCTACTCTTCCATACATATCAACAAAAACATTCATACATTCTCAAACATCTTCAAATATGACAGCCATATCATGTACATCATCCTTTTCATTATATTTTTGTATTTCTGATTGAGAAATGGCAGGAGCAGTTATGTTGCTTTCCTAAAACTCTATGTCATTTGTTTTTTTTATGCTTGAAGTCTCCATATATGTAGTTTCATAATCCTCATCCATGTCTAGGTCACTTAGAAATTGGACTACTACGTTATTTTCAGGGGTAGAAAGACAACTTTGAAATACTTTGTCTTGCTGGAAATATTGTTGAATATCTATGTTAGTTTCAGGAGAAGGAAAATAACCTTTAACAACCATTTCTTGATCAATTTTTTCTTCTTTTTTAATTCAGTGGTTAATCATAGGTTGCAACTCTGAATTGGAGTATCCTTTCAATTAATCAGCTACATGATCATCCAATGCATGTGAATGTTGTTGGTCTTCCTTACTGATAATAATTTCCTCATGTAAAATAGTGCCACTGTGAATGCAGTCAGACTTCCCTATTTCTTTTATTATATCATGATTTGATTTCAACCATTCAAAGTAAGAAAAACATAAAGGAAGATAGTTTTCATTTGTAAGTCCACTGCTTTCTTCATATTCAACATTATGCCTGGAGGCTTTCTGATTTGAAACATTATAAACATTTTTCTTCGGAAAATTTAAAGAAGGAAAACATAATGGCAAGTTTCTTTCACCTGACTCAAAACCTCCTTCATTTTCTTCATCGTTGTCAATTCCTTTGGACTACCGAACACATTCATTTTCAGATTTATCATCCACCAATGGTTGCAATTTTGAATTGAGAAGATCTTCAACATAACAAGTAACAGAGTCATTAGACATATGAGGCGATTTCTGCAATATCTTGTCAATTTGTTCCAGTGAATTAGTGTGATTTGGCATTGACACACATTCCTTTGCTTCAATGATGATCTCGGGATTTTCTTTAAACAATTTGAATGAAGAAAAGCATAAAGGTAAAGAATTCCCTTCAGCTGATTCAATACTTTCTTCTTTGTAACTGTGATATGTAGGCTGATTTCTGTCATTACACTATTGAAAGGGAATATTTTTTGATAGAGAACATGTAGTTGGTTGTTCTAGGGATTCAACATCATAATGACCATCATATTCATCATAAATAGGCAAATCAACAACATATTCAATGGCATCTAACAAGAACAAACTTGGAACATCAATTTGTTCTTCAACAAATTGATTTGCAAACTCATCTTCTTGATTGTCTATGAATGAATACATAAAAAAAGTAGCCCCCTACTTATCATGGGATGGATCAGAAGCTAAATCAACACCTCTTCTTTCAACAAGTGGGATATAATGTTTTGCAAAATTATGAGCATTGAAAACTTCAAGAGAAGCTATGATATTATTGAATTGATGTTCAAGATTCCAATCAACCCTTTCTTATTCATATTCATTTTCATATTCTTGAGCATTCAACCCCTCATTTTGGATCTGTTTACATGCTTGGATGTTGTGTTGAATGTCCTAAGCATCGTTAAACATTTTTTGTAAGGACTTAGGTCTTCTTTCCATCAGGAGGAAGGACAAATCTGGATAAAGTGCAGTAGCATAATGGAGCATGGCAGCGGTTTCAGTGGGTTGAATTTCTTTGGAAAAATTGTAGTAAATACTGGAAAACCTCCTACTAAATGTAGAAATAGTTTCATTGCCCTAAGTTTTTAAGGCATAGAACTTTGTAAGTTGTAGATCCAAATATTTATTCTTTTTCCAAAACTTTAAAAAGATATTTTTCAATTGCTCCCATGAGCTAATTGTCTCTGGCTGCAAATGTTTAAACCAATCTTTAGTATCAGCCTTTAAGGATTGTGAGAAGGTTCTTATACAAACATCCTCATGATTAATCTCAAACAAATCTATAAAATTCTCAAACCCTTGGATGTGTTTTTTAGCTGAGATGGCATCAGGTTCCTCGTCAAACATAGGTAAGCACTCATAGTACTTTGGAGGGAAATCGTGGAGGACTTGGCGTAGATTCAAAGGTATGTATCTATGTTGGGTCTTGGGGGACATTGGATCAAGTACATGAGGTGAAATATCAGCCTTGGTTTCATGCGGCTCATCAACTTGGTCATGGTTATCACATGGCCCAGATTGAATCTTTTTATCAAAATCAGTGATACACTGAGGATATGCATGTCCAACTTTAAGAGGAGGATATACAATTGCAATATGCTCATGATCATCATTAGAATGCATCATGTAAAGAAAACTTTGTTTGACATGTTCAAGGAAGGACCAGAGGCAACTTATAACAAACAATAAAATGCCTTGGAAAGAATCCAATTTTAAGTACTTTTTTAATTCCATAATGTCTTTTCATACCTCTGTCAAGGGATCTCATTTTCCAGTGGAGTCTTCTGAATTACATTCGAAGCTTATTTGGAGTCGCCAATAATGTTTTGGAAGCTGGATTACGCATTGAGAGTGGAGTCATCATTGAAGATTTGAATTTCTGGATTCTTCTACTAGTGGAATCACCTTCAAACTGATTTTTTATGTGTGGAGTCACCAGAGAAGGAATACAGCCAATATGTGCCTAAGTGTCTGCTTCTCTCAGACCTTATAAATCAACCATGTCATTCTTTTCCACAGAAGATTTTTTCAATTTCGTCCCCGGCAACGGCACCAGAATGTTAGCACTCTGTAAATTTTATCCGGTTGAATAGACAAACGACAGAGGTAACTGTTTCAACCTACTTTAGTGCTGGGCACTAGCTTGCTCAACTTAGAGAGGGATCTCTCGTGTCACTTGATATTTCTTTGGAAATCATTGGCTAGATTTGGTTTGTTTTGGGGGGTATTATAAAGTCGTTGAAGAAGTGGGGGGTGACATTTGGGCTATGGAGTCAGAAATGAATAATGTAGTGGAAGGTCATTAGAATTATCTAGAGGAGAAAGGCTAAGTGAGGCAATGAGTCTGAGTTTTCAAAATTGAAATTTGCATGGCAAAAAAAGAAAAAGGAAAACACATAACTGCTTCAGAGCATATTAAAATGAATTTTGAAATAGTTGAGAAGATAATCACATGAATTTAAATTGCTAAGTCTAGAGCATCATCAGATGAATTTTGGACTTCTAACTCTCCAATTTAAAAGAAGAAATTGCAAATGGAAATGTAAATACACACGAAACACACACTATGAAAGAAGACAAAACTCATATCACCACCAATTAGAATATTTTAATAAACAGTTCAAAAATTGCTTTTGCATCATATATTCAGTCTAGCTCCATGATTTTACAAAGTATACCTACAACGAGGGTAGGCCACCTCTTCCCTCTCTTTTCTTTATCCTTGGAATGATATATATATATATATATAGAAAATTTACATGCGGGATTCAAAACAACACTCCTTCCCCATAGTCTAAAGATAGAGATTGGTTACATAAAAAAGTAACGCATAACAACTATTCTCCTACACTACAAGGAGCATTATAAACAGGTATGACATATCCGAGGCTCTTTCATTGATCGCCATATATCCAAAAAAAATTGATACATACTCAATTCAACTTGAGAACTCATTTTGGCTTGGCGATTTCTTCTTTTAGAGTGTTCAACCAGACTGGTTGATTTTCCCGAACGCTTTCGACCACCTCAGCTTTGACTCCTGTCTTTTTCCGCTTTCTCCGCTTCCTCTTTACTTCTCGTTTGTAGCGCCTCTCCACGTGTCCATTGATGATTAAATCCCTCATGATAGGATTTAGTCTGACCTCTGATTCTAGTTCGGTCACAGGGTCAGTATGGAATTTGGTTGCTAGTATGCATGCGATCGACTTCTCTTTCTTACTCATCGAAGGATTTTCCATGTTAGTTGAAAATCCTGTTTCACTGGATGTTGTTTGATCGGCTTGGTCCATGTCTCACAGATTTGCAGAAAACACGATTTTCGTCTTCCTTAGCTTCATGGAAATTAGGAAGTTGATCTAGTTTGAGATTACTCTACTTACGAATGAAGCGTTGATTTCCCGAAGCAGAATAACGCCATTCAGATTTTGAAGAGAGATATTCATTGAGTTTAATCATGAATTTTTGAGAAGAGTACCTGCAGGTACGTTGGTTTATCACATTTGTCCAATCAATTTCGAATGATGAGCCTTTGAGTTAGTTATCTGGCTACGCTTACCTGGCATCACATAGACGTAAAGTACCTGAACAAGTGGCATGAGGTGATCTAACCGGCCGTCGTATTTCCCCACACAAATTGTTGATTTGACACATTCAAATGGCATTAGAACACGTGACATCGGGGCGTGGTTGAGCGGTTTTATGCTCACCTGCCTTTCCCCCCGATATACTTTAGGGATGCCACGTTTCCTCATTTTGAAACCATGCTATTTCCCCAGCCTTCCCTCAAAAATTTATCCCCTGCGCTACTTCAATCTCTGATATGCATCTTGGTCGTTGATCTGGACCGCTCCAAGATCTACGATCTGCCAGGCTTTAGCAACTTCCGACATTGGGGATCTGGGGAAAACAGATTTAGGTAGACTGCTTTTCGCCTCGATGTACCTCTAAAGGTGCCACATGCTCATGAAACAAAACCACAGTGTTTTCCCCAGTTTTCCTTAGAACAAATAACCCTCGTGTTATTTCAATGCTCGATATGGTTGTTGACCGTTGATCTATGACACCTGAGATCTGTGGTTGGTCAGGTCCCATCACTTCGGTGTCTACGCTATATTTGTCCATGCACTGTTATATGTGACCATTCTTTTCCAAACTATCATGCCTCCACAACGATGTAGCTCCTTGCTAAATTTTCGAGACCTCGACCCTGTCTGAAAATTGTTATGGTGATAACATGATGGACTAAAGGAGATGTATAATAAAGATGTAGATTTCAGAGATCTTTATGCAACCTCTGAAAATCGAGTTGTCAGTAATAGAAGCTAGTGGTTGAGCTACATCATACAAGAATGATTTTCTTTTAAGGATAATAAAATGTGTATACATAGATGTTCAATGAGCGAAAACATGATTAAGGAAAATCTTAGTGGAATAATGTGAGTAAATTTTGGACAAGACAAGACCTTTTCTCAGATTAATGTGTTTTATTTTTGGCTAGGTATACAGACTGATGTGAAAAGGTTTGTAGAGAAATGCAAAATTTTTCAGCATGCAAAAGGGAGGAGTCAAAATGCAGGTTTGTATCAGCCACTACCTATCCCAAGTAGGCCATGGGATTCGGTGAGTATGGAATTTGTGTTAGGATTGCAAAGGACACAAAGAGGTAATGATTCAATTTATGTTGTGGTTGATAGATTATCTAAAATGACACATTTTATTGCTTGTACAAAGAGCAGTAATGTAACAAATATTGCAATTCTTTTCTTTAAAGAGGTGGTAAGACTGCATGGTTTTCCTAATGGTATTGTTTATGATACAGACACCAGATTTTAGGACATTTTGGAGAACTTTATGGAATAAGTACTAATCTTAGTTTTAACTCAACGTATCACCCACAAACTGATGGGAAACAAAAGTGGAACAAAGAAGTCTGGGAAATATTTTTAGGAGTCTTTTGAACAAAAATCCCAAGCAATGGATATAATGATTCACCAAACAGAAGCACATGAATGAGTCAATTTTAGATATTGTATGGAACGCATCCAAAAGGTGTATTTGAATTGAGGAATTTGGGGAAATGGGAAATGAGAAGTATTGATGGTGAAGATTTTGCAGTCAAACAAAGGTTACAGGAAAGCAATAACAAGTACAAATAAAGGGAAGATATGAGAAGAAGACCAATATATTTTTAGGTTGGTGACTTAGTAATGGCATACTTGAGAAATGAGAATAACAAATTAAAGTTTAAGAAAATTGGGTCATGTAAAAATTTAAGATTTTTTTTTTCTAATGCTTATGAAATAGAACTTCTAAGAGACATTGGAATTTCTCCAATATTTAATGTTGCAGATTTGTATTATTTCAAAGGGATAGAGGATGTTTCATTATATGAACATGTAAATGATGAAGATAACCACTGGATTGAAAGAACAATTGCCTAAAGCAATTTAGAAAAAGATTACTAGAAGTGAAAAGTACTTACAATATTTGATTAAATGGAAGAATCATCCAGTAGAAGATGCTATTTGGATGACATGAACCAGAATTTTCAAGTATGACACAAGTGTTAAAGATGTCATGAACCATTCTTTTCTTTCATTAGAGTCTGATGTAGGAGCATTTTCCTGGTAACTTTCGAGACTCACTTAATAGATCACAAACATTTAACAAGGGATTTGGTTTCCTGAACCTTTCATTTAATTGTAATATCTAAATATCTTTTATCCAATAGTTTAGATTGTTATTGGTTTGTTGCTGATATGTACGGATAATTTCTAGATTTAGGAACATAATTCTAGATTCAAAATTGGTTTGGATAGCTCGAGATTTTGTTATTCTATCCGAGAGCTCTGATTTTTATTGATTATTTTGTAATGAGAGGACATTAACAAGTGTGAAGAGAGTAAGTGTGAGAAGAGTGGTGATCGGCCGCAAATACCCCGAGATTAAGATATGACGGCCCGTCGAACATCGATCAACGGTCATGATTTGAAGAATCGGAGTGTCCAAACTTCTTTCACTCCGAAATATTACTCCGACCTTGTGGAAAATATCCACCCATCCGTTCGAGAGGAGATCGACGGTGATCGTGTGTTCTGGAAACCAAAGTCTGTAAGTTCGTTAATGAGTTACGTGAGTGTGAGTTTATGCTGTTAAGAGAATCGATCCGAGGCTGCAAAGTGGAAAATTGACAACAGAGTTTGATTGTAGGAATAATACCAGCAGTGACATTAACAATGGAAAACCATAAATTGATAATTAATTGTGAGTTGCTTTTAGTATGTAGAGTTGGAAAACCATATATGTTTTATGATTTTGTTATACTTATTTATTGAGTCTTTAGGTTGGAGGTATAAAAAGAGTTTTTTAACTTATCCTTATGCTGACTAAATTGACTAAATTTCTTTAAAACCTTAATGCAATTTCTTTAAAACTTTATTGCTGTTGATTCATGTTGAGAGCACAAACACATTGAACCATTTGTTAGTTGCTGAATAATATATTAACTATGCTTTGGAATGTGGGTTTTTCTCACAAAATTTTTTATCCAAAAAATCTATCTTTAATGGTTCCATGTTTCTATATTGTTGAAACTGTGTCTATTTAGTGTTTAGTTTTCTAAACAGTCTTGTTTCAATAATTAATATATAAAACATATTCTGCAATTTTACTTCATTTTATATTAACATTAAACACTGCAATAATACTGAATAATTAACCACAATACACAAAAGTCAGAGAAAAATTAACCTAAGTTAACTCGTTGTGAGTTCAAATGAGTACAATACACAAAAGTCAGAGAAATATATCGTACTCCAGTGGAGTACGATGGTTTTAACTTCTATCAATAAGGTTCGATTATTTAACTTCTATCAACAAGGTTCGAGATTGTTATTAAAGTGAATCATTGTGAAAAAATTATTACTCGAAAATTCCATAATAGGGATAAAAATTACATATGCAAATGGATTTGAATAGGGATAAAAATTACATAATTGGATTTGAATATGCAAATGGTATAGAACCAGAATTATAAAAATTTCTGACTTTATTGTACAATTTTACAATTATAACACTACGACAGTTCAAAATGTTAGTTGCTCAATTTATAAATGACCCAAAACATTGATTGTGTCTCCTAATCCTTTCTCCTGCGTATACATATGGAATTGCGTTCAGAGAGGCCAAGTGCTAAGTGCTTTACAGGTTGAATGGAAATTTACGTTATAAAATATCAACTAACGACTGGACCGTTATATGAAAAAGTTCTATCAACCAACAGATTATGTATTAAGAAATATTTAATAGAATCTATAAGCACGGATGACTATAAATAAAAATTAACGTTTCCATGTTAAGCCTAAGCAAAGGAAAAGAATTAATATTTAATAGAATTTATAAGCATTGATTATAATATTTAA
The DNA here is from genome assembly GCA_009831015.1 of Picea engelmannii. NCBI lineage: Eukaryota > Viridiplantae > Streptophyta > Pinopsida > Pinales > Pinaceae > Picea > Picea engelmannii. The sequence goes on along the minus strand of ML800340.1, from coordinate 34,135 downwards.
TAGAATATTTTTTTTTTTTAGGGAAAATAGGCATGAGAAACTCCCCAATACTTCCCCAAATTTTTGTGAATATAGTAAGAATGTTAAAAGGTAACCCCAAAGATACAAGACTTGAACTCGTAACCTTCTCATATAAAAGGAGTATGTCCACTTCTCACAAATTATGTTATCTCATGAGAGTAACCTTCCCATACAAAAGGAGTATGTCCACCTCTCACAAATTATGCTATCTCATGAGACTTAATAGAATCTATAAACACATTACAAAACTGAAAAACAAATCTCAGGTGTAGTCAAATTCAGGACAATGTCCCGGCACCAATCTAGGGTTTAGGGTTTTTGCTGCTCTGCTACAACTGCTCGCCCCATTGGGGCGCATGTCTCTGAAGGAGGGAGGGCCGAGAGGCCCCTCATACAGCCAGGCAATGACGAATGGAAGCATGGGAGAGGGCTCCAAGCGGCCCAGCTTCGAACCTCCCCACGATCTACGATCTAAGTTATTGGCCGAAGGAACCTTCAAAGACAAGGATATGAACATTGATTCAGGGAAAGAGCCAGCACCCGCAAGTGCGTCAAGGCCATGGCTACCCGACAAGTGTATCCCACAAGCACCACATGCCCCGAAATACATTCTAGGTTCTCCTCGCATTGAGGAGCAGAAGCAATATATGAGAGATTATGCCTTAGCAGGTAAATTTTTAGGGCTTTGGCCCTCGGAATGGGACCTGGTCAAATGGATACAACAATGGTGGAATCCAAAAGGACATTGTGAACTGCAACTGGGCTCCAAGGGTTTCTTCACCATCATCCTGCACAACCTTGAGGACCAAAATCGCATTTTTTACGGAGGGCCGTATTTTTTCAACTCACCGGGACTCTTCTTGAGGTTTTGGACAGAGAAATTTATCCCTGAAATAGAAGACTTCCCACATGCGCCAGTGTGGATCAGACTATATTCCGTACCTTAGGAATTCTGGCTGGAGGAGGTTCTTGCAGGCATAGGGAACACCATTGGCGTCTATGTCAAATCTTCGGAGGCCACTAAGCAAAGACGATACACCTCATATGCACGCATCTGTGTATACCTAAATATAGCCAAGCCACTCCCGGGATCCATAGTCCTAGAATACCATGATGAGGACTCGATGCAAACCATTGACTATGAACATATTTCGTTTAGATGTAGGAAATGCCATGAGCATGGACATCTCTTCAAAGAATGCCCCCTCAATGCCACAAACAAAGAGGGGAATTCAGATGCCGACAAAGACAAGGATGGCTTCACTCAGGTGCCTGGAAAGTGCAAACAAGGAGGAAGAAAGCAGACAACCCAGGCAAGTAAGGGTCTGTCCACCAATAACAAATATGCGGTCCTACAAGATCAACCGGAGAACCCCTCAGACCCCAAAGAGGTGCAGACTGAGAACATACTCCAGCAAATAGGCAAAGGGAAAGAGGGATCAATGCTGGAGATGAATCCAAGCATTTCATAAACAAACCCCACAACTCGAATAGAGGATCACCTAGAAACAGAGGATGGGGATGTCGAGATGGACCTCGATGAGCAAGAACTAGCAGGTGTGGACCTGGAGCACCTGGAGCATGCATACCGACACCAAAAACTGTACACCATACCTCTAGATCAACTACGAAAAGTGCACAAGGTCTTCCTTAACTCCTCAACTAGATCCACAACCAGATCCAACAAGGGTTTGGGAATACAAGTGAACCAACCAAAGGATTAGAGCAAACCCGAGAAAGATGAAAATAGAAGAGGAAGGAAGTCGACGAACAAGCTCATACAAGAGATAGGTCACTTCATGGTGAACTCTGGCTAGATCCACCTCATCTCAGACAGCTTTCCCCCTCTCCCCTCCCCCTCCTCCTCATGAAGATCCTCTCCTGGAATATAAGAGGTCTCAACGGGCGTAGCAAGAAAAAACTGCTACGAGATTTGATCTTAGCAGAGAAACCGGACATAATGTTGCTCCAAGAAACAAAATGCGCTACTGAAGACATAGATAAGCTTCTCCGCTACTATTGGAAGCAAGGGAAATCGATATCCAAAGCGACCACAGGCACAGCCGGAGGCCTAACTGTACTTTGGAACCCCGACACAACCATTATGGAAACCTTCATCGCAACCAAATAGTCCATCATGACTGCCTACAGGCTCATCGACTCCAATAAACCTGGCCACCTCTCCAATGTTTATGGACTGGCTAGTACTAGGGATAAGCAAGCCTTCCTCAGAAATCTGGAGTACTTGTCTACCTTAACCAAGGACAACAGATGGATTGTAGGGGGAGACTTCAACCTGATACACAACCTGGATGAAAAAAAAGGAGGAACTCGACGCCTCGAACAAGAATCCAATGATTTTCAAAATATTTTAAATAACATCGACCTCATTGACCTAGAAACCCCCAATGGCACCTTCACCTAGACAAACAGGAGAACCAGAGCACATCAAATAGCTTACATACTAGATCATTTCCCAATATCAAAATCCCTACTGTTGGAAGGCACAGCTCTTGAGGCAACCATTTTGGATTTAAATGGGTAAGATCACTGGCCCATTGAACTATGGATGGATGTGCCGGCCACCCTAGGTCGGAAACCCTTTAGGTTTGAATAGTTCTGGCTTAGCCACCCGGATTTTCATGAAAAAATCCATGGGTGGTGGAGGGAGGCAGAGATACCTCACGGCTCCAAGATGTACTGATTCCAGTAGAGGCTTAATAATCTTAAGCAACAACTCAGACTCTAGAATAGGAAAACGTTTCGCAATATTTTCGTCTCCCAAAAGCACCTGAAGGATCAAATGAGCATGGTACAAAGACAAATCCGGGAGTAGGGACTCATTGAAGACCTCAAAACCCAGGAAGAAACTTTAAGTCAATAGCTGGAACACAGGAAAGCCCAAGAAGAGATTCTGTGGAAACAAAAATATCGCATCCAGTGGCTCAAGGAGGGTGACCGAAACACCAATCAAATCACACAGCTAACCTCTAGCAATGGACAACTCATCAATTCTCATGAGGATCTAGAAAATAAATTGGTCGCTTACTACAAAGACCTCCTTGTGGAACCCATACAGAATAGATCTCAAGCCATTTCCAAGATTACGCAGCACATACCCACCCTAATCACTCAAGAACAAAATGTAGTTCTGCTCAGGCCCATTGCTCTTGAGGAAGTAGATCAAGCGCTCTAGGACACCCCCAAAGGAAAAGCTCTGGGACTGGATGGATTTACTAGTGACTTCTTCCATCATTGTTGGTAGATGATCAGGGAAGAGGCTTGGGAAATCATCAAAGACTCCAAATCTTCAAGGCAAGTCCTCCCGGCTCTCAACGCTACTTTCCTAACCGTCATTCCCAAAGAGGGGTAGATCAATCACCCCAAGCAGTTTCAACCCATCGCTCTATGCAACGTCATCTATAAAATCCTAACCAAAGTGATCGCCAGACGACTCAAGCCCATCCTATCGTAGATCATTTCTCCAGAGTAGTCTGGCTATGTGGAAGGCAGGCAAATCTTGGACAGTGTCATCCTAGCACATGAAGTGATTCACTCCTTGCAGAAGACCCGTACGCCAGGTATGCTCCTAAAACTAGACCTTTCCAAAGCCTTTGGCAAGGTAAGTTGGGATTACATGCGTGCAATTCTCCTTGCCTTTGGTTTCGACAACACTTGGGTAGAATGGATTCTAAATCTTACCTCCTCTTCTTTATTTTCTATCTTGGTTAATGGGATCCCTTCTCGTCCTTTTTCTCCCTCCATAGGAATCATACAAGGGGACCCTTTATCCCCTTTCCTTTTCATCATCATGGCCGAGGGTCTCAGCCACTATATTCACACCACCATAGCAAGTAAATCCTTGACTGGTCTACCCCTACACGGTATCTCTCCTCCAATCTCCCACAACGAATTTGTTGACGATACCCTGATGATGGGATCCCCCACAGTAAAGGAAGCCCACTCTTTCCTCTTGATCCTTCAAATGTTTTGTGATGCCTTAGGACTGGACTTCAACAAAGACAAATCCCAGATTTTCTTCTTCAATACACTAGCTCCGATTCAACGTCATATCTCTGAAATCCTCGGTTTCACCCGAAGCTCCCTTCTGTCAAAATACCTCGGCATCCCCTTGCTCGACAACGCCCTAAGGAACAGTTAGTGGGAGAATCTTCTCTCCTCCTTTGCTAAGAAGCTTTCTTTTTGGACCTACAGAGCCCTCAATCTCCCCAGTTGCCTCATTTTACTTAAAGCCATGCTACAATCCCTACCTGTCTATACCTTTTCTTCTCTCGCAGCCCCAAACTTTGTCCTTACTACAATAAAAAACTTGCAAAGGAATTTTCTCTGGAAAGGCCTTAAAAAAGGGAAAAAACTGGCACTGATCAGTTGGGATTAACTTTGCAAACCCAAAGCTCAAGGGGGGCTTGGTTTAATGGATCCCCCAGTGATGAACAAAATCCTAAGCCCTAAGATATGGTGGAGATGGCTCAAAACACCTCAAGATCTGTGGGCCAAGATTTGGAGAAGGAGATATGCACCCAACATGGCGGAGAGGAACCTGATCAGATGGAACGGGGACAACCTTGGATCCCTAATTTGTACGATAGTCAAGCATAATCGACATCTTGTCACAAGTCACGCCTTCTCAAAAATTAGAAATGGGAAAACCATCTTTTTTCTAGAAATATTCGTGGCAGCAGTGGCCAATTCTAGAGTATGAAGACTGGGCTGACACCTTCACCATCCCAGCCACACAGGAAGGCCTGAAAAAATTAGCAGACTACTCGCAGGACAATCCAACAAATCCCACCTGGAGAGGCTGGATTTCAAACAAGGAGCACCTGAATTTAGAGGCACACGTGGACCTTCGACCCTGGCACAGTGAAATCAATAAAAGGAAAATCCCCATTCTGACAGGGGAGGACATCCTACGATGGGGATACTTGCCAAGGGGCACCTTCAACATAAAAGAAGCCTATGCCATTAAAACTCAATCAGATCCGTTACCTCTAAGGAAGGAGTGGAACAAAATTTGGGCCCTGAAGAACTGGCCAAAAATCAGTCTTTTCCTCTAGCTTGTAACTCACTCGACCATCCTCACATGGGACAACCTCTCGAAAATGGGTTTTGTTGGTCCATCCATATGTATTCTTTGTGGAGAAGAAGCCAAGACTATGAAGCATCTCCTCAACACTTGCCCCTACACCACTCAAGTTTGGGATCAAGGTGCGATGATCTTGCACACCTCGAACCGCAAGCGGGACAGTATCATCGACACCATAGTAGAATGGAGAGACAATGTTTCTCATTCACCCCTTCTCAATCATATCTGGAAACTTCTCCCAGGCTTTATACTTTGGCAAATATGGAAGGAAAGGAACATAAGAATCTTCAGGAATAATTCGCTCCCTTGGCAACATTGTTGGATGCAAAGTCGCCTCAACATTTTGGAAACCATCAGGCTATAGCATTCGCATGCAATGGATCTGAATGACCCTCCTTCTAAGAAAAGTATTCTTCAGCACTGTAAAGACAATCTGGCTCAGAATCCGTC